>ML662331.1:363072-434936 GCA_007570785.1 Antilocapra americana | reverse complement strand
TGAGCCTATGGCTCTGTACGATGACTCGGGGAAACAACATTCTGCAGGCATTTACAAAGGTACAGTTGACATTGCATGACTCTATCATTTTGTATGGGTGAAATGTTAGTTATTTCATTAGCACTGTGCCAGAATCTAAGAAAATGACCAGAGGAAAAACCACTAGCCTATAGGAGAAGACAAGCACCTCTCTATTTTATATTTCTACTCAGCCCCTTAAATAAGCAATTTAAAAGCATTTCTGTACATATACCACGTAAGTGGTTGAAATCTGGGAAGCTTTCTTTCCTTTCCCTTTAGGGTTCAGACAATTCGAGAACTAGATGTAGGAGCCGGATGGGGGCTAGAGCACAGCATGGGCTTTTACTACCCGAGCTACAGGACTGGCTGGCACACTGAACCTGAGACAAGCATGCACTTTCTTCTTTTTCCCATAACTGAAATGGTTCCCTCAGTTGCTGGCCCAGCAGGTGGAGCTCTGCCAGTCTCACAGAGAGCCTGTGTTAGTCTGGTCCTCCAAGAAGCAGGCCCAAAGAGGAGATTCGATGGGCAAAATATTTACTGGGGAAAACACTTGTCAGGAAACATGAGACGGTCGTGAGGAACATGAGATTGTGATGCCGATGAAGGATCATGGGGCGGAGAGTGGGCCGAAGTGACCTAGACAGCAGTGCTGTTCTCAGGAAAATTCTCAAGTCCTTCCCAGAGGCGGCCCAGGTCTCCCAGAAGCAAGCCCGCCTTCGGATCCTCTGACGCTCAGCCATTGTCCCTGAGCAGCAGCCGTGGGAAGTGTGACCTCAGCATGGCAATGGGCGGGTGTAGGGGCAAAGCAGCTGGGGCTGTCATTCAATTATCCTGCCTGCAGGAAACTGATCCGAGGTGAGGTATGCTCTTGCGGCTGCCACAGAGATCAAATGTTCCTCCAACACCTCCAGTCCAGGGCCCCGGAGACTAGGTACCTCACCGCTAGCAAATAGGAGGAAGGAGTAATTGTAACTAAGTAACTAAGCAACCATCTGCATTACTTAGTTGGGGTCCTAGGAGCCACGAACAGTAATGGATCTTACTGTTTTACAGCCCCTGTTAATCTGTATGTTTGGTGTATGTACATAGAGGCATAGATTTGTCACTATGGGACATTTTGGGGATTAATCAGCTAAACAGCTATCCACAAGTGTGCCTGTGCGCTTCTGTACCAGTAAGTAACTGGTGAAAGTGAATGTCGCTCAGTCATGTTCGACTCTTTGCGACCCCATGGACTATACAGTCCATGGAATTCTCTAGGCCAGAATACTGGAGTGGGTAGCGTTTCCCTTCTCCAGGGAATCTTCCCAACCCCCCAGGGATTGAACCCAGGTCTCCCACATTGCAGGCTGCTTCTTTACCAGCTGAGCCACAAGGGAAGCCCAAGAATACTGGAATCCCTTCTCCAGCGGATCTTCCCGACCCAGGAATCAAACAGGGTCTCCTGCATTGCTGGTGGATTCTTTATTAACTGAGCTATCAGGGAAGCCCCTACCAGTAGCTGGAGGAGCCACCAAAACAAGTATAGAATGTGCTCCTGCTCTAAAGCTACAACAGAAAAGCAGAAAACAGAAAATACTTTCCAAAGTAGGAGGGGAGAGCCCTCCTCTGCTGCTGCATCCTCTCCCATCCAGATTTAAAGAGGGTTTGCTTATGTCAGTTTCAGTTTGTTTCTGTACCCCAGAAACATCATTGGAACAAAGGCTGGCAGCCAATGTGCCCCAAACAAAAAAAACAGAAAACTCCAGGACCAAGTCATTGCTAGAGGTGGCTTTGTACTAATGGTCTACAAACTCTGCCTTTAAGGCATCTTATGATATTACGGTGTGTGTGTGTGCGTGCATGTGCCTGCATGCTCAGTGACTCAGTTGTGTCTGACTCTTTGCAACCCTATGGACTGTAGCCCACCAGGCTCCTCTATCCATGAGATTCTCCAGGCAAGAATACTGGAGTGGGTTGCCATTTCCTACTCCAGGGGATCTTCCTGACCCAGCGATTGAACCTGAATCTACTGTGTCTCCTGCATTGGCAGGTGGATTCTTTGTTGTTCAGTTGCTCAGTCATTTCTGACTCTTTGTGACCCCATGGACTACAGCACACCAAACTTCCCTGTCCCTCAGCATCTCCCAGAGTTTGCCCAAGTTCATGTACATTGTATTGGTGATGCCATCCAACCATCTCATCCTCTGTTGCCCTCTTATCCTTCTGCCTTCAGTTTTCCCCAGCAAGGTGGTTTCTTTCCCACTAGATTAAATTTGGTTCTGTAAGATGCTTTTCTTGGAAACATAAATCCTTTTCACTAGTGGTACTTTTTATGAGTTATCAGACACTGTATCAGACATAGTACTCTCATGTTTTCTAAGTCATGGGGAAATTACTTGTGTTTTTCTTCTAGCTTTATTCCTCCATAAATTGCACGAGGTCTTGAAACTCTGAGGGGATCACAACAGCACAAGAAAAAGTCAGTCTGCTAGAATTACATTGATGTTATTTTTGCTTTAATTTTTTTGGCTTCATGTCCATGACCCAGAGAGACCATATGTCTTTCTCAGTGAGCTAAATCTTTCTCTTTTTATTTTTTCTTTAGGGTGCTCCTCCAACTTCGGATGAGGAGAAGAAGCCAATTCCAGGAGCTAAGAAACTTCCAGGACCTGCAGTCAACCTATCAGAGATCCAGAACATTAAAAGTGAACTGAAGTATGTCCCCAAAGCTGAACAGTAGTTGGAAGAAAAATGGTGAGTGAAAAGCTATTTTCTTTGACTCAAAAAGACCACTATAAAGATGGTTTATGAAACCCTTCTATGGAATAAGTCTGGAATTCCAGAAGTGTTTACTAAGTATTGGCACTCTCACGTTAGACCAGTGCTTCTGGCACAAAGGTTTTCTGATATGTAAACCAAGCTTTGAGGCCTGTCTTATTCCCAGACCAGTCAGATGGCTGCTGAGGATGCTTGCCTGCCTTCCCCTTTCTAGTCACCTTCTTAGTGAGACAGTCCCACATGTGATGATGGCATTGCTACTTGTGTCACACTGATGCTGACTTACCAGGGCATTTACAAGTAACTTCTGCTGATAAGGTTCCTTTATAGTGGAGAGAGAGGAGCTGTTTCAGGTCAAAAGAACAGAACAGTATCCAGTGTTTTCAGTATAGTTATATGAAAGAATAAAGGAGTGAAACAAAACACAATGGATTCTATGACCATAGAGTGAATCCCGGAACCTGGATGAGGAGCAAGTGACATAAGCAGGAACTGATCTGAAGCCATACACACTCAGTATTCATTACAACAGGATGAAATGAACTGATGACTGTGTGTCATTTTACTCAGTACTGCTTGCGTTGCCAAGCTGAGATGAAATATTCTAATACGTCTGGGATGAAGCAAAAGAAGTTTCTTGTGAGAAGGCTCCCAGAAGTGAAACGAACTTTTGGTAATATTTATTATCATCACCCAACTGAGGCTGTTCAGTTAGACACATGAATTTTTAATGCAAACTTTAAAGGGTTTTTTGCTTTTATGAAATTCTTGTTGACCTAAATTTAACCCCAGTTCCAGTTGCAGAAGAATTTTGTTTTGAAGATTCAAAGGAATGTGTTTTAAAATTAGTTCAGAGAGGATCCTGTGGTGTTATTCAGCAGTGAGATTGATTCTGTAGCCTTGAATCTGTGGTTACAGTAATGGAGAACAATAGCAAGTCAATAAAATATCAAAACGGTACCACAATAGCCAGAAAACATTTTTTGTTACTTCATTATCTCAGAGAAGACTTTAATGATTCTTCTCTCCTGAACAAATTCTAATAATGCAAAATCACTCAGAGAAGCCCATTTGTCTTTATTCTAAAGGAATATAAAAACTTAAATTGTCCAGGTAGTTGATCTGAATTCCTGATGAAGACAGTCACTGTTTTGAGCCAAGGAGTGATCTTTATTTTTGTAGGAGAGGTAGTAAGCTGTTTTGATTTTGACTCATGAATTCTCCTTCTGCAAATCTGTCAGATTTTGAGACTTCCATGGTCATGGTTTATGGTCACGGAGGGAGAGGATTTCTTAACATTGATTGATTAGCTGGAATCATAATCAGTAAATACCCTGGACCAGCCATCATCTAGCTCCTCACTGGTTGGATTTGATTTCTTCCTTTTTGGGCCACCCCTTCATCACCTACCCTCACTGTTTGTATTATTTTTCAGTGATTTAATCGAACAGGTCATTGTCTGAAAACTGAATAAGTCCACAGTACCAAACTATGAGGGCTTCCCAGGTGGCTCAGTGGTAAAGAATCTGCCTACCACTGTAGGAGATAAGCGTTTGATCCTTGGGTCTGGAAGATCCCATGGAGAAGGAAATGGCAACCCACACTAGTATTCTTGCCTGGGAAATCCCATGGACAGAGGAGCCTGGTGGGCTACAGTCCATGGGGCTGCAAAGAGTTGGACATGACTGAGTGACTAAAACAACAACAGCCAAGTTATGAAAACCACAAGGCTCAAAGTCTAGGGTATAACTATTATAATACTCTAGACATAAGACAGAGGAGCACCTCCTTCTAGCTAAGATCAGTACTTCTTTTAAGTGAGATTTCAGACTCTTTCCATGTCTTGTGTCATGGCTAGAATTATTTATGAATATCGATAAAAAATACTTTGGATAAGAATCATAAAGGCCAGTGACTAGCCATTTAGAGATCAGTAATCACAGCTTATAGCAAAGGACTTAGGGCCTGAACCTCTTCAGAAACCAGAACCAGGCAACAAAGGGACAGCACATACTGAGTCAAGACCAAGAAAGACAGGAGAATCCCAAATGGGGCCCTAACTCATGCTGGGGCAGGGGAAGGCAGGTATTCATTCCTGTACCTCTCAGGAGTCTCCTGGGTGCTATTCAAGGTGGCCAGAGGGTGATTTAAGCAAGCCTAGGAGTTAGATGAAGAGAAAGGAGCAGCAGCAATGCCTGAAAACCAAGGGCTCTCTCATGCTCACATAGCAACTTGTTTGTTGCATGATCAGGAATTTCCAACCCCACGTCCACTGTCAAAAGCTATTGCCAGCCTGTCTGTCTGTAGCTGAAGCAAATGCCACCTCAGACTTCATGAATAGGGGTCTGGGAACCTGGAGGATTGCTAGGGGCTGTTGTCCAATAGACTCTGTGTCTACTTCTGCTTCCTCCCAACCCTCAGATCAGACCACAGGAGCCTAGTAAAGAACCTCTGTAACTAGCTTCTGTACTGTGGGCACTTCATTCCGCTCTACAAGATCTATAGATGTCAAACTTGGTCAGTGCTCTCAGGATACTTTTATCTTCATGGAAAGATAAATACAAACTACTTCAAAAGATAGGTAACAATTCAAGAATTAGATAGCCTCTCAGTGATTCAAGATATCCCGTGGCTTTATGACCCCCTATGACTAGTATTCAGTAGAGCAAAGCAAGGTTATGACTCACGGGGGAGGAGGGGGAGACTCACAACGATTTGGCATCAAGGGCAACTGCACGGAAGTGGTGGGAATGGAACGATTTAAACAGAGGCTCAGAGATAATTTCTGAGTGTAGGGGTTGTCCAGGGCATCATTAGTGGACCAGCCTGCTGTGACCAAAGAGTTCTTCTAGGGCAATACTTCTTAGGCTTTCAGGGCAGAGCAAAACAAGATCCTACAGCCCACCCACATCATCTCTTCTCTTTTTCCAGCAGTTAAAGAACTCAGTGATAACAAAGAATTAGAGAGGAACAAAATAAATATCAAAGTAGTGGCCATGTAGCAATTAGGAGAAGAATGATTAACAAAGATAAACCCTAAGAAGAGTTCTACAATTATGTTAATGAACACAAAGATAGTAGCAACTGAAAGTCCTGGGAGCCATGAAGCACTAGAAAGAAATTGTCCTTGTGAAGTGGCAGGAACTCCTCTTCTCTGGACATTGCAGCATGGCCATGTGGTGTGTGACAGCCAGATCTGATGACAGCAGACAAAGCCAGGGTTTTAGAAAAATGCAAAATTTGAGTGATTCTTAATAACCCACTTAGCTTTTGGCCATGCATATAACTGAAAGTCTATGGAATGAATCTCCATTTTCCCATAAGAACTGAGGGAAGCACATGCATTTGGGAATCAGGGAGTCTTTTAAAGTCACCTAGCGGGCATTGGACCATACTTTAAGAAACATTGCTGTAGGGCAGTAAGTGAGAGTGAATTGGAATGATCTGTAACTCCTGCACACCCATATGCAGCCCCATGGTGTCAAGTTAGTCTCTATCCTGTACCCAACATTGACCAACCAGCCTTGATTCTAGAGTTTGTAGTTTTGAAAAGAGTCATTATCATGCCCTGTTGGGGAGGCATGCCTTCTCCACCCAGCACTTTGTCCCAACTCTGGCATCACCTGTTTATGCTGTCACAATCCTTATCAAACTATTCATTTTATTTTTTTAAATCTTCTTATTATGCTAGGATATAGCTTTTCAAAAGCCGGGGCATACTGGATACATCTTGAGCACACATGCCTCATTACTGGTGCCCTGATCACAGCAAGTCTGTAGAAATGTGTTCTTATGGACTTTCGAGGTCCGTGCACTCTCTGAGAGATTACTACTTAAAAGCAAGACTAGCTTTTCTGTCAAAGACTGAAGGTAACTTTGTTGGCCACAATCAGTAAAGGTCTCAGAAATTTGACTTTATTTTATTGATTATAATTTTATCCCTCTGGGAAACTGAAAAAAATTAGGAAAAATGTCAAGATTGGCTCATTTTCCTCCAAGGGGGAGAAAAATATGTAAAGCCAGAAGAAAATCATTTAATTTTCAAGAGTTCTTTGGATTTAGTTTTCAAAGAACATCTATGTCCAGATAAGACATATTCACCAACTAGTCATCCGGAAAGATGCCATCTCTGATTGAGGAGAACATAAGGCGTTCATTACTCCTAAATGTTAAGCATTACATATAATAATTATTCTTGCTGACTCAAAGGCTAATTCTGAGAGTGTTGGCAGAAGGGCAAACTGATGTACTCAGATACTTGATGAAGTGTGTTTAGCACCTAACAACAGACCCACAAAATACATGAAACAAAAACTAACAGAATTGAAGGGAGAAATAGACAACTGAACAATAACAGCAGGCAACTTCAGTACTCCACTTTCAACAATGGATAGAACAACTAGACAGAAGATCAACAAGGAAATTGTCCCAGTTAGTTTGGGCTGATATATAAGAATACCATAGACTGGGTGCTTTATAAACAACAGAAATTCATTTTTCACAGTTCTAGAGGGTGGGAAGCCTAAGATCAAGGCACCAGCAGATTTGGTATCTGGTGAGAACTTGCTTCCTGTTTCATAGATGGCCATCTCCCTGCATTCTCAAACAGCAGAAGGGGCAAGGAAGCTTTCTGCAGTTTCTTTCATAAGGGCACTAATTCCATTCATGAGGGCTCCACCCTCATGAGTTTTTCACCTCCCAAAGTCCCCACCTCCTAATATCATACAGTAGATTACGCTTCAAAATATGAATTTGGGGCAAGAGGACACAGACATTCAGTCTATAGCAGAAATAGAAAATATGAATAACGCTATAAACTAACTAGCAGAACACCCCCCTCAACAGCATCAAGTACATGTTCTTTTCAGGCACACATATGGCATAATGTCCAGGACTTGTTTCATGTTAGGCCATAAAACAACCCTCAATAAATTTGAAAGGACTGAGATCATGGCAAATATGTTCTCAGACTACAGTGGAATGAAGTTAGAAGTCAATAACAGAAGGAAATTTGGGACATTCACAAGGTGTACAACTTTACACACTCTTAAATAATCAATGAACCAAAGAAGAAATCACAAGAGAAATTAGAAAACACTTTGAGACCATTGAAAATGAAAATAACAGACACCAAACTGTGGCATGCAGCAAAAGCAGTGTTTGGAGGAAATTAATAGCTGTTCAGTTCAGTTCAGTCACTCGGTGTGTCTGACTCTTTGTGACCCCATGAACCGCAGCATGCCAGGCCTCCCTGTCCATCACCAACTCCCAGAGTTTACCCAAACTCATGTCCATTGAGTTGGTGATGCCATCTAACCATCTCATCCTCTGTCGTCCCCTTCTTCTCTTGCCTACAATCTTTCCCAACATCAGGGTCTTTTCAAATGAGTCAGCTCTTCGCATCGGGGCTATTACACTTAATAGCTATAAATGCCTATATTAAAAAAAAAACAAAGATCTCAAATTAATGACCGGCCAATCAAATCAATACTAGAAGCTCCATATTTGGGAACCATGCCCTTTATCATCTTAGAGTAAGCTTACCCCATATCTACATAAATGGCAGATGATTCAGCTGATGTCTGAATGGAAATATCAGCCATTTCAAATGATAAAATGTCATATGTTTAAAAAATCTATTTGTATAAACACTGTCACAATATAATAGAAGCTTGGAAATAAAAAGTACTCACCTATAAAATTATCATTCAACATAGTACTCATGTTGATATCTTCCCTTCCAGTTTTCCCCCTGGGTTTACATAGGAGATGCAATATAACTAAAGCTGCTAACAATATGGGATTTGGGTTAACTACCTTCTACCTTTGCAACTCTGAGCTCTGTGTCTCTATTTCCTAGTTCCATAAAAAGCAGAAAATGGCATCCTCCTTATAGGATTTAGGTTTAGGGAGATGTGAAGGATTAGGAAGATGTATTTTAAAAAGCATATCCAGGCACAGCAACTGGGATGGGGTAATCATACATAAATGGGAACTAGTTTTCCGTCAATTTTTTTCTCAAATAGCATCATTCATAGCACATGTATGGTTCTGAATCTTTTTCCACTTCACATTTTCTCATAAGAATGTTTTTCCAGTTTTACTGAGAAAAAATTGACATACATCACTGGTCAAGTTTAAGGCATACAGCTTGATGGTTTGATTTACATATATTGCGAAATGACTACAGAAATAAGCTCAGCTCACATTATCTCATACTATATAATGAAAAGAAAGAAGAAAAAAAGAAAAACATTTTTCTCCTTGTGATGAGACCTCACAATTTATTCTCTTAACAACTTTCCTAAATACCATACAGCACTGTTAATTATCATCATCATGTTGTACATTATATCTCTAGCATTTATTGGGTTTGCCAAAGAGGTTGTCCGGGTTTTTTCATAAGATGTTACAGAAAAATCTGAATGAAAATTTTGGCCAACCCAATATTTATCTTATAGCTGATAATTTGTACCTTTGGCCACCTTCCTCTAATTATTCCTCCCACCTTCTGCCTCTGGTAACAACATGTCTGACCTCTTTTGCTATGAGAGTGTATGTTTAGGTTCTATATATAAGTGAGGTTGTATAGTATCTGTTTTTCTCTATCATAAAAATGTTTTATGCTGCTTGTAGCTTTTGGAATTAAGATGATTTATTTTTCATAGTCTGACTTAATCATGGTTTCCTAACCTTTTCTCTCTGCCAGAAGACAGAGGACTGATTTATCGTTTTACATAGAATGAAACTTAAAAACAAAAACAAACCTAACAACTTCTCCAAATGTCTTCTCTGTGGTTTGCTGGAAATTTTTCGTCCTCAATTTTGAATGTTCCCTGCTTTGACCCAATTACAGATACTCTATTCACTTTGTTTGAAGGAAATGGTTTTATGCTGAGATTTTTCACTCTCTAGTGGAGCCACATTTCTTTTGATTTGTGATGCTCTTTTTTTTTTTCCTGCTCCCCAATTGCTTAGGATAAAGATGAGTTTGCAGTGGTTCTGAACTGCAAGGTTTTATTCATTTGTTAACCTGCCTGGTAAAGCTTTTGTTCTAGGGCCTGGTTACAGTCTGCGTGGGTGTAAAGTACTCTTGAGGGTGAACGTGAGGAGCCTTTGAACTGATAGTGACAGTTGCTTTAAGAGCCTCTCTACAGCAAACACACAGAAGCTACCTGGATGGTTTCTATTAAAACAGAGATCTGGAAGGCCTAATGCGTGGATTCTCAGGAGGGATTTGGAATTGGTGAAAGCAGATCTGAGCCCTGAGAAGGGCACATCTGCTCTGGCCAGCTCATTAGAAGGGAGAGGTGACTCAGGACCCAATCTTGTAGACCCTTGTAATCTGGCATATAGATTTCCCTGGGCTAAAGGACAGTTACCACTGGCACTTGTCTTACTCCCAGTGCAATGGAACTCATTACTCTATCTCCAGTGATTCTGAGGATAGAGGGCAGAGTCTAGAGATAGTCTGATTGGTCACAACTTCAGAGAGGTATGAGCTGCCACTGTCATCTAGTGGGGACATGTCAGGGATGTTGGTCAAGGTTCCACGATGCTCAGGACAGTCCTGCTCCCCAACAAAGAATTATCCAATCTTAAACGTTAGTTGTGCTGAGTGTCAGTAAACCTGATTAATCTACTTCAAAGACTATGTCAGGACCATCTTGCAAACATACTTTTCCAAGCAATCAATGCAATGCATTTTATAGAAATGAAAACATTACTAAAAAGAGAATAGTAATTAATGGCCCAATATTTATAATCAATTCACATTAATCAGAGACTTAGGAATCGAGCACTCTTAAATATGATTTTCTGTTAATTGATAAACTAAGTATATTTATGGTATACATGGCATATTCCTGAATTACAGTATTTGGCCTTAAACAAGACCATTTTTGTATCAGAAAGCAGTAGATTATCTCAGCAGCTCATCAAGTCTTTTAAAATATGAATGTTAAGCATTAAGCATTAGTAACCATCAGCACTAACATCAATGTCATCATTTTTATTGTCATCATTACATTTATTATATACTCATGGTATGCCTGACACCATGTCCTGTACTTCACATACATTATTTCATTTACTCCTTGTGCTGACTATACAGACTATATGCTGTGATGACCGTTTCATTTATGAAGGGGGGGGAGAAGGCTGTGATAGTTTGTGTAACTTGACCAAAGTCATACAGCTTGTAAGTCACAGAGGTCAGATATCACACTCCATAGCCAGTTCTTTTAATCACTAGCACCCACTGCATTCTTTAAAAATGTTCTTTTAGTTGTAGTCTTGTGGGTTTTGCCAATATTTCACTGTGTTAGGTTGCAGGAAAAACAAGCAAAGGCTTAAAAAGGCTGCAGAAACTGTCATCTACACAAAGAGGTGACATCACAACTTTGACATGTTGGTTTATTTATTCATTCATTTGTTTGCTTGTTCATTCATCCATTCATGCATGAATTCAGTCAGTCAGTCAACAAGCATTTATTGAGCATAAAGCCTGCACCAGGTGCTGAGGATACCAGCTTTGGGGATACAAATACGGATCAGGGAGTCTAGCCAGGGTCAGGTGAATGGGCAGAATATTGCCTGGAAGCATGAATTGTTTGTTCTCTTTAAGGGTCGTGGAAAACAGGAAGGGTTCCTTAATGTCTGTAAATATCAGAGCAAGCATGAGAGAAAGGCCAAAGAGGTGAAAGGAAAGGAAGGAAGGAGAGGGGCAGTAGGGGCTGTGCCCAGGAGGCTGTGGCCCTGGCCCAGTGCTGACAAAGCTGCGGCTGGTCCAAGGAAGGCCAGGCCTCTGCAAAGCCTGCCTTTGCTCCTGGGCTGAGCAAGGGCTTGGCAGGCATCTGTGTGTCATCAAGAGGCAGTCTCCTACCCACGAGGCCTTTTCTCTCTCATTCCTTCTCACACTGTGTGCAGCCCACGCAGAAAACTGGGGAAGTGAATTCTGGGCTGTCTCATCAGGCTTTGCTGCATCGTGACAACGCTGCTCGCTTTAACTCCCCCGATACGTTGTGGCATTTGAGAAGGAGAAGGAGTCACGACGAGCATATCAAGACCTGCACATTTAACGTGTACTTCGCGCCACCTCTCCCTGCCCGGGGACTGATCAGTCCACACCCTCCGGTTTAGGGGTTTATGTGTAGGGCGAGGTGGTGGCTGCTTTAATCCCAGGCAGGTCAGTCAATTGCTTTCTCACCGAGGGACATTTCTATTAAGCTGCAGGCAGACTGGAGTCGCTTTTGACCAGTCAGGTGGCACAAAGGCGGCTCAGAACAATTTCATCTTGACTGCTGGGAAAACAGCAGAAAGCAAGCTTGTCTTATCACCCAGAAGTCATTGTCAGCCTCTAGAAAGGACAGTGGCACTTCTTTCCTCCCCAGAAGACCTGCCCTGAATTGTCAGAGGCACCACTGAATCCTGAACACATAATATGCCTTTTTCTGCCTTGCTTTTGCCTGACCCCTGATTTTAGATACAAATGATAGGAATCATGGCTGCCCTTTCGTTCCAGAGGCAACAGATCCTGAAACCTTACCAAACAGGGTTATTCAATTCTGTGTGTTCAAACATCCATTCATTCAGATTGAAGTTAATTTTCATTTCTGAATCATCTGTATATGGGTTACCTGGAATTCACTTTAGCCAAATTAACCTTTTTCTTCATAAAGCAAGATAATACCATGAGCTGGATTTGAATGGGAGGGGAGGATTAAAGGACTGGAATAAATTCACTCCTTTAGTAAATGAACATCTGGGCATCTACTATATGCCAGGCACTATGATACTAATGGTAGATGATGCAAGACAGTGTCCCCTGAGGGACTTCCAGTCTAGTTGGGTACGAATGTAAAAGTGGACTTTAGCCCGTAACAGTTGCAGCAGGAAGAAAGAAACAAGTCATGGCCTTTGAATACAAGTGACCGAGATTCCAGAGAGGATGTTATAAAACAGATATTCTATTGAAAGAAGGTTGAAGAGCAGATGCTTTAGAGGTGCTGCAGGCATAGGTTCATGCCCTGGCTTTGCTATTCTCTTGGTCTGTGATTTGGCTCATCATGGTTTCTTTTTGTGAAAAATGAGAGTAATACCTATCTCATGGGGGCAGGTTTTCTCACCACCCTAAAGGTCATTGAGCAATGTTTGGAGACTTTTTTGGATGTCACAATACAGGGTGGGTATCATTGCCATCTAGTGGGTAGAGACCAGGGATGCCACCAAACATCCCCCAACAAGAAACTTCAGGAGTGTTGAGGCTGAGAGACACCAAGTTGCATACATAGTGGGTACACAATAGCAGCTATTATCATGATAGCATGCTACAATTACAAGGAATTTAATTTAAGATACTGAGCACTGGACATGCTGGATACAGTGGGATACATGTGCACTTCACTTCCTGCTGTGTCACGTAGTAAGTCTGTGACCTTGGGCAAGTTCCTGACCATTTGGAGCCACGACTATAAATAGGAATGATTATCTCGATCATGAGAGGCAAACATAAAGAGAGGGAGTTGACTCAGATGGGGCACCAGGCACAAATCAGCATCCAGAAAACGTCATTCCCTTTTTTAACCCCACAAATCGCCCATGCCCTCTGCTCCCCCTCCTTTTTTTCCAAGGCCAAGTGTCGGTTGGTTGGTTTTTACATGAAATACTCTCTAAAGAGGAGGTCTGCATATTCCCCCAGGGAATATGAAAAAGCTCACTGAGAAAGAAACCCCGTTAATTGTTTGTGACTAATCTGAGCTCACCGAGGCCCTTGTCAGCCCCTGGGAGGACTCGTGTCTCAGTGACCTCCTGAGATGATCTCTAATATGCAAGTACCATCTTTCTCCTGAAGGAGGCACTGCAGTCCTATTTTTCGAAACCTGCAGCAGCTACTGTTTCCAAAGTCAGTAAAATTACACACATTTCACTTGAGGACTTTCGTTTGATTTTTGGAGACTTCAAGGGATTTCCACACCCTCTTAGGCCACTTTTAACTACCAGATATGTTAAGTTTTCATTGCTGATCTTTCTTTGAAGAAAATCAGTGTAAGAAGTCTTTAGAGTCAAGCTGCTATTCTCTTACTATCAAGGGAAAGGGAAACAGTGCATTTCAGACACTATTTTACTGAGCATTTTAAATGGGCTTGATGGCCAAAAACAGAGGCATCTCATCTTTTCAGTAATCTTTTGTACACAGACTGTATACTATTAAAGTCTGGTCCAGAAACTAAAACAAGATCCATGTTGATCTAAACATACAGAAGCGGCCCTGTGTCTTCTCTAGGACATCCTCTCCTGGCTTATGCCCCATTCACATCCAGTCTCCTCCTCTTAGTATTCTCCAGGGGTGTTTTCTCCCTCTTTCTGATGATACTAAATTTGACAACTGAATCATTTCTGCTTTGCAATAAGAGTGAAACAGGTAGGCAGTCAGTACTAAATACAACTGCCACATAACATGGTGGTTTGGAGACTCTGAAATGGCTACTTTAGGGGGAGTCAAGAACCAGGCAATGAGGAAATAAAGGCTGATTTGGAGTTTTATGGCAAGTTTTAAATCCTATCATTTAACTGGAAGTTACTTACAGTAATAATATTAACAAGTCCTTGCACTTGACTTTAAAAATTCCAGCCTACTTCTGTGTTTATTCTGTTCTGAGACTCTTAACAGTTCCAAGAGACAGTCAGGGCAGGAACTGAATTTGCAGTTCACTCTTAGGTGACTTCCAGCTTCACTCAGGGTAGAAGACTGTGGGATGTATCATCAAGAGAGTTTGTTTTAAGACTAATTTTTTTATTAAGAGTAGTTAAGTCCATCTGTATCAATAGATAGAAAAGCTCTGGGTATAGGCAGAACCATCATATGTCTTATTCTGGTCCATTGCATGGGTTGAGATAGGACTTTTCATTTCAAATATATCAAAAAAAAGTAGGACCACCATTCAGGGTGCAGCAGGTGCCGGGGGTGGGTAGGGTTAGTTACAAGCCATGCAGTGGGCCAGAACAGGACAGAGGATGGCTCTGCCTATACCCAGAGGGACTTTTCTCACTGACAAAGAAAGAGAGCTAGGATTAAGTTACCCACTTATATCTATAGATATATTTCAAAGGAAAAGCACTGCCTCAATTTCCATTTGTGTTTACTGTTTCTTGCTGTCTAATTTACAAAAAAGCATAGTATATCATTTCCATGTATATATATATATATATACACAATGTACACACACACATTTGATGCTGGAATTTGAAAATCAGGTTGGGATGTCTTAATTTAAAAAAGACCAGGTGGCAAATAAATGGACCCAGGGAAAACTTCTTTTTAAGATACTCCCAGATCATCATCCTGAAGGTCAACTCTTCTGGAAAGCTCTCCATTGTCAGCAGCAGCCAAGAAATGGCATCCCAGATACCCTACAGGATTATATACAACGTTCACTGCTGGTTATCTGTCAGGGGACAGAGAGCCTGGGAGTCATTCTGAGCCAAATCCAATCCAATTAAGGGCCAATTATAGACCTGCTTCCATCGCCAGGACTAGGCTACACTACCAACTGAGCTGGTCTTAGAGCCCCTGGCTGGCAGGGAATCCCAGTGCATGGGAAGAGCACATGGCCTGGATAATACAAAACAGCTGATAATGCCCAGAGAGCAGAACAGATGGCATATGAAGCTGCATCAGAATGACCCCTGAACCACCTCACTATCTCACTGCCATTCCTTCATAACTAACTGCAGACTCTGTTTTCTCCTGGGTGGTACCCTTCCTCATTAGGTGATGAAATCATAAAATGCCAAGAGGTGATGGGCAAGGCTTCAGTCCTATTCTCAGGGGCAACCTGCTGCAATTGTGCAATCTTGGCCATGGTGCTAACTACAAATACAGTGCCTAGATACCCACATCACTGCTAACAACCTCACTGAACATGTAGGAGTTCAAATGCCAAGAAACTTGAGTTAGAAATTTGTGTTAGGTCAAAATAAAACTCTAATAAAAATCAAAACAACTGTGACTTTTGGTTGGCACTTCCAACCGACTGAGACCATTTCGGGTCCACATTCCAGCATCCACTAGCATAGTCATTTCTCCAGGCTCACTTTGTGTGTCTGATCTGCCAATCTGAGAAGCAAGCTCGTCCCTATATTTAACTGAGATCTTGAGGAGAGTGGGGACAAGGCAGCACCAAGGACAGCATCCTGTGGGCTACGGCAACAGAAACTCTTCAGACTGGCCTAGAGTGGTGGTTCTCAAACTTTCTCATACATCAGCACCATCTGGAGGGCTTCCTGAAACTTAAAATGCTGGGCCCCACCTCCAGACTTCCTGATTCTGTAGGTCTGGGGTGGGCCTGAGAAGCTGTATTTCTAACATGTTCCCATGGGCTGCTGCTGCTGCTGGTCTGGGGGGCCACACTTTGAGAACCACTGACCTAGAGCCATCAATCTAGATTGTTTAGGTCTGGACATTCCAAATCCCCTAACTATTCTATTATCTAGTCCACAGTTTTATAGCTAGAATCCAAAGGCATAGAAAGCAGCTTGGCCACATTTCTTTGCTGAAATTCAGATAACATGATGCGTTGTTGAAGCAACAGTCATTAGTCCTTACAATAGTGCTTCCAAGGGCCAGGCACTGTCCCAAGTACTCTACCTCCTAATTCTTAAATGAGTTTCTATACATAAGAGCTACATTTTACAGGTGAGAAAACTGAGGCACAGAGAAGCTACATAACTTGCTCAAGGTGGCACAGCTAGACAGTGGGGCAGCCAGAATTCAAATGCAAGCTGTCTGACTCTTAACCATTGTTCCAGGCTGATTCTCCATGTGGCAGACAGAGTAAGTTCCATTGGGGTAAAATGGGCTGTGTAAATTGCGAGAGATAATCATAATATAATGCATGAGGAATTCTGCTAGTAGCATCAACTTACCTACCAGTCACTTAATCTCACTGATAAAATATTCATTTCTGTAACAGTACCCTGCTATAGTCCAAGAATTGGCAAACCAGGGTCCAGGGGACAAATGTAACCCATTATCTGATTTTCAATTTAAACTTTTGAGATAATTTTAGACTCGCATGTAGTTGTAACAAATAATACAGAGATCGCTGGATGCGGTGATTGGCAAGAAATAAGAGGAGTCACTTTTCCAATCTCTATAGAAATATTTCTATGGAAGGCCTTGCCAGATTTCAAGTATATGCAGAGACCAAAAAGCCAGGTATGATCATCTTCATTCAAGTATACTGTTATGGATGTCCAGGCAGTGGGACTAAAACACAGAAGATGTTCTAAATTTTAACATCTTTCAAGTCAAATACAAAACAGGCCCAGGATCCCAGCTACCTGGCTGATTGATGGGCAGTTGTATAGCTTTTCTTGAATATTATGGCTTAAGAACTGAAGCCAGTTTCTGAACAACTGACTTATTTTTATTCTAGTTACTTTAGTTTTGGGGTCAGGCAGCAGCAAGTCGCTGGGTACAGTTAGACCATCCTCAGTGCTGACTGCACACTAGGATCATCTGGACTTGCCTAAACCCCACCCCAATCAATAGGGAGGGGTATGCTTCACAAGACCCCCAGGTGAGTATAACGTGCAACTTGTGTCAGAAGGACTGGGTTAGAGACTGTTTCTCAGACCCTCCATGGACAAACCAAACTGAAATATTATTTCTTGTTTGGAAAAGTATTTCTTTGAATGTGAAGATGGTTGCAATGAAAGTCTCTTAAATGTGGAAAACAGCCACACATTCTTGGAAAGCCATGCAGCATCTATATCCATTTATTAAGAGGGTGATCTGTGGTGAGCCACAACCTCTGTTTGGGATAGGACATGGGGAAGAGATACTGAAGTATCCAGACTACCACATGAGTTCAGAACAATAGCCACGTTGGGTTTAGAAGGGGCTGAAGATATGGTGGTTCCCACTAGTGAGTGTGCTATATGCCTTGTTAGTGCTGTGTGTCTGTTCCAAGATACACAGAGTCATATCATCACAGGTAAGTGTGCCATCAGCATCTCTCAGTCTAACCAAGGTCCAGGCCGATGCAAAGGGCCTGCTTTCCGGATATGTCTCATGCCCTGGAGAGTCACTTGAGTTTAACCATTAACTCAGCAACTTTGAATCTCTCTCCCAATTCATCTCAGACTAAAAACTGCTGGGGGTGCTGTTTCCTCCAGTTGCACCCTTTGGAATGACTCATTAAGAGCAGAGCCCAAGAAAGTCCCCATTCCATTGAAATTTGTTTTAACAAGTTGAGTGTCTAGATGTAAACACAATGTAAGTGGGGTATGTTTTTTGTATGATATGCTAAGGACTAATTGCTGCTTGCTGAACTATGGAACTGTAAGCTTTGGTTCAAGGCCAGCGGGCTGTGTTGGCCTGCTTCCACAAAGGGAAATCCATGAGTTCTTAGAATGGCAAGTCTCTAGAGACTGGCTACTCGCTTTTTTAGAAATGCCCAAAGCAATATGGTCTTCTGCAGCTAGGATATGGTTTTTGAGATAAACAAAATGCCAACTTTGAGATTGCTATTAATAACCCCTACTCACTGACATATAAAATATAAGAACTGGACTTGGCCCAAGGCAACTGTATTAGTTATATATTGCTGTATTAACATGGAGAAGGAAATGGCAACCTGCTCCAGTATTCTTGCCTAGAGAATCCTGTGGACGGAGGAGCCTAGTGGGCTGCTGTCCATGGGATCGCAGAGAGTCGGACACGACTGAAGCGACTTAGCATGCATGCATGCATTGGAGAAGGAAATGGCAACCTGCTCCAGTATTCTTGCCTGGAGAATCTCAGGGACAGAGGAGCCTGGTAGGCTACAGTCCAGGGGGTCGTGGAGAGTTGGACACGACTGAGCGACTTCACTTTCACTTTCATGTACTGGAGAAGGAAATGGCAACCCACTCCAGTATTGTTGCCTGGAGAATCTCAGGGACAGAGGAGCCTGGTGGGCTGCTGTCTATGGGGTCACACAGAGTCGGACATGACTGAAGCAACTTAGCAGCAGCAGCAGCAGCTGTATAACAAATTACCCCAAACCTATCAGCTTAAAGCAATAATAGTATCTCAGAATCTCTGTGGGTCAGGAGTTCACAAGTGGCTGAGCTGTGTGGTTCTGGCAGCCCTGATGATGTTGTAGTCAAGATATTGGCTGGGACTGTAGTCATCTAAACCTTTAACTAAGATTAAAAGATCCTCTTTTAAGATGATGTACTCTTACCACTGGCTGATGATGACGGTTATCAGGAGGTCTTGGTACCACTGGACTGCTTGAGTGCCCTCACAACATGGCAGCTGGCTTCCCTCAGACCCAATGATCCAAAAGAGAGCAAGGTGGAAGCTGCAGTGATTTTTAAGACCCAGTCTTGGAAGTCATATCCTGTCATTTCTGTAATATGCTACTGATTACACAAGTCAGCCCTACTCAGTGTTGGACAAGGGTATATGAATACCAGGTAGCAAGACTCACTGGGGGTCACCTGGGAGGATGCCTACCCCAGCAACCTAACCCCTACCCCTCTTTTCCTTTTTTTTTATTTGCAGAACTGAAGTCTGGAGAAGTGAGGTTTTGTCCAACGTCACATAGCCTTAACATCTCAGTGTTTGCTTTCCTTTCAACCCTACTGATCCCCATCATTCACAATTTCTTGTATTTATTTAAAACACCAAATGTTGTTTATCTTTGGGTCGATTAGAAAGATTACTTCCAAATGTGAAGCCAGTTTCCCTGATGTTTTTTAACAGCAGACGCTTTCATAAACCAGACAATACAAGCAAAGCACAAACTCTGAGCACTAGGGAAAGGTCTCTCTTCACTTCCCTGAGTCATTAGGGAGGAGGCTCTCCAAATGGAGGGAGGGGAAAGCAGAAACTCTTAGGGAGGGCAAATTCAGAAGTAAGCTAAAAAGTCAAGGTTGAAGGGATAAATCAGCTTGTGTACTGCTCCCTTTCCTCAGTTTGTTCTCATATTGTTATCATGTTCCTATTCTCTTCCGATTTGGGAGGGTGAAAACAAAAACAAGAAAAAAGCAGAGAGTAACACCAGAAATCAGACCAATGGAAGGGTGATCCTCCTTAGGAGTTACTGTCTCATTAATCCAAGATGAAAGGCAATGATCAACCTGAGAAGACTCCCTAGAATAAGCACAGAATTTTTCTTCTGTAAAAATTTGTTTCTGAAAGCACACACACACACGTTTTTGAGCACAAAACTCGGAACTGTGATAAATACTATCAGCTCTTCTGTTTTCAGGATCCTCTTTGAAACAGCCATCTTCTAAAAAGAACAGCAACCAGAAAGAAACCGCTTCTATAATCTCTCTCCCTTTTTGAACAGTTAAAAAACAATAAGGCCTGTCATCTCTGATCAACATAACTAGTCAGGAGACAGGACGACTTTCTCTCTGCCTGACCTATTTTGTCTAATGGGGTCCACTCTTTCACCCTCTGACAAGCCACCTTTTCTTCTGAGTTCCATTTATAGCAGGGCTGTATTAATGGTTAAATCATTAGGAACAGGTCCGTTTCCCTCCCAAGGCTTATTTCCTGTTCAATAAATTAAGCCATGAGATCGGAAGACTGTCCATTTCTGCTTTATTTAAGCTCAGATTCTTCCTGGCCCACAAACTACTGGGCATTGACAGGTGGGAGCCTGTCTGGCAGTCTGTGGTCATTTGTGATTTGTCTCATATTTTGTTCTCTGAGTAAAGTGGGAAGCCCTTGGGAACCTTCCTAAGCCCCTGCTGGAGTCTGAGACTGGAGCGGAGATGCTTCAGTGGGGAGGCTCTGGGCCTTTGCTGGGTCGCCTTTCTAAATCCTCAGGCAAGGGTCCTTGGACAAGTGCTGTGAGTTTCATAGATGGCTGACCCTCGTTGTCACCTTGAAAGAAGGTTTGCGAACTCCATTCACCCACCATGCTTGTTGCTGCTAAGCACATGACCTCCTGAGCAATCAGAGCTCTCATTGTGACCTGGGCCTTTCATTCCCTAAAGCCTTTTCTCCCTGGCTTTTCATCACCAGAGCCCTGCAGCAAACAGGATTTTTTTTAAAGTAAAAACACAAAAGCGATAAACAGGCCATCCTGACAAACAGCCCTTAGTGGCTCCTCACCGCTCCCAGGGCCTGCACTAACTGACTCAGGTTCTGCCAACAGGCATTTCTGCCCACCCAGGGCACCCCTGGCTCCAAGCCAGCTCATGGAGGTGCCATGCTGAGTCTAGGCTTTTATACGTGTTCAGAGTATTATTTTCCAATTTCTCTCTCTTTCCCTTCCCATGAGCAGGCTAACTCTTACCCATCATTCAGGTCTCAGTTTAAATAGGATTTGAGAAAAGCCTTTCCCTAGCCCCTTAAACTGATAAAGCATCCAGTTTTCTGTGATGCTTCATGGCTGCCCCCATCACCATGGAGGAATGGATTACCATCACTTATTTTATTGTCTGATTTTCCTTCTAGATGATCAGTGCCATGAAGGGGTATAACCTACCTACCCATTGGTGTGTCCACAGTGCCTACCTAATACATTTTCTGGCATATAATGTAACCAAAATAAAACCAGGCATCTGGTTTCCACTTTTAAGACCATTTAAGTACAGTCTCCTCCAAAAGAAACATAAATTGATCACCGGAAGTGGTCTCAGAAAGGAATGCAAACCTTCACCTAAGATTAACATTGTAAAGTGACCTAAAAATTCTTGACCCATTATTAGTTTATGATTCCTTCTCAAGGAGACTTCTTTCACAGAATCTCTCTTCATTCTTTCCCCAGAGTCCAGTTATCCACTAATTGCCTCGGTCCTTCTTTTTTCTGTAATTTCAACTCAGTTCAAAGCTTCCAATACTCCTCTCCACCCATTTAGACCTCCACCAACCATCAGCACCACAAAGAGCTTGATGCCAAGATGACAAAGACTTCATCTTGCTTAGAGAAGGAGCAAGGCAGGGGAGATGTTGATTTATAAGCTTTTTTGGGTCTTCAGCTCAGAATAATAGTAACAGTACACATTTATTGAGCATTTACTATGTGGGAAGCACTCTGCTGAATGCTTTAGTATGTTATCCTCACAACCACCCTGTGAGTATGCATAAAACTGTTACTTTCTTGTACTTTAGAAGAACACTGGCCCAAGGTGACACAGCTAGAAAGCAGGATGGCTGGGACCTGAAAGCAGAGTCTGCACTACAATGTCTCCACAGTAGGCCCTCAGTAAACAGTTGAATTTAGAGACAAGGTTCACCCAGCAAGTAGCCTGGAGGCTGGCAAGGCAAAGGGTTTTGAAGCAATTTCTCTGATGAATTCATTGCCAGCTCATGTCACAGGTTTATTT
The DNA here is from genome assembly GCA_007570785.1 of Antilocapra americana. NCBI lineage: Eukaryota > Metazoa > Chordata > Mammalia > Artiodactyla > Antilocapridae > Antilocapra > Antilocapra americana. Next base: position 412,814 of record ML662331.1, on the reverse strand, counting down.
CCAAGTTGCTTAAAGAGGCTTCAAAGAGCCAGTTCAAAACCTTGGAATAGAAACAAGTGTGGTTAGATAACATTGTTACACTGGGTACAAGTTGTCTTTAAGCTCTGTCACAAGGCTAATTTAGAGAGGCAGATAAATCTCATCTTCCAGAGGGGGCTCTTAATCTCATTCAAGTTGATCAGAAGAAAATCACTCATATATTTTATCAGAAATGCTTCCTAGAAGGGACCACTTACTCCACTAGAGCATACAGTCTTCCAGCTCAGGTTTGGGATCATTTTCTGTCACAGAAACAGCTCTCTCTAGAGTATGGTTTCTCACATTTAACACTATTGACATTTGGGCCAGATTACTCTTTGGAATGGGGATTGTCCTGGGCCCTGCAGGCTGTTTAGCACGCCCCTCTACCCACTAGATGTCAGTGGCACGCCCTTCTCCTGGTTGTAATAACCAAAAATGTCTCCAAATATTGCCAAAAGTCCTCCTGGGGCAAAATGCCATCCTTTTCACTGAGAACTACTGCTTAAGACCCTTGATTCTGAAAGTGTGCTCCATGGACCAACAGCAACAGCATCCCCTGTGAGGTTGCTAGAAATGGACAGCCCCTGGCCTCCACCCCAGGTTTCCTGAGTCAGAATCTGCAGCTTAACAGGATCCTCAAGTGCTTCCTCTGGACATTAAAGTCTGAGAAGTGCTTCTAGGCCAGTGGTTCTCAACCTTGCTTTACATCAGAGGCCCAGGAGATCCCACCCCCAGAGATGCTGATATCATTGCTCTGGGCAGCCTGGAACTCGGAATTTTTAATAACTCCCCAGGTGATTGCAATGTGCAGCCAAATTTGAGCTCCTGTTCTGGGGGATTTAAAGAAACTCACCCCTCCCCAACTTTGGGAGTGATTTACCAAAGCTTCTAAATAAGACCCCAAATCTCCAAAGCAATGCTTTTCTTTTCATGAACATCCTTCTTTTTTGACCTCTTGTCACTTTGAAGGTGATAAAATTAAGGGCCTTTGATAATGGCTTCAAAAGGTAGGATTTGGCTATAACTTTAAAAATAATGGTTGGAATGATTTGGGGTGGGGGAAGGGAATGAAGGCATTAATTTAAGCTTGCTTGCAGAGCTTTTTAAAGAAGAGTCACCAAAACATCCCTCAAAATCTTGCTAATTAAAAAACAATTCTGTACTTGAAAAAGAAAACCCAAACATTAAATGGCAAACACTATCAAGAAAACTGTTTTCCAGGAAATGTACAATTGTATAAAGAGCCCATGCAAATTGGGAAGCAAAACATTAATACCTTAATAGATAAATAAAGGAACTGAACTCACAATTCACAAAAACAGATGCAGAATTAATAGAGAAGCCATGAGAAAATGAGAGCCTCATTAGTAATTAAAGGGATATTCAATGAAAAAAGTTACTTGTAATATTCACAAAAATTAATGGGAAAATGATCATGAAACAGGGGCTTGTTCATTCCCTCAACAGATAGTCTTCTGTAGAGCAAGTGCTATGCCAGCCTAGATGATGAGGGTAGGGCCTTAGTAAATGAAGAAAGTTCCAGCCATTGTGGATTATTATGTCCTCCAGCCCAATTAGACCTTGATGGAAGCCATCTTAAAGAGAATATGTGGCAAAAATTTTGTTTACTTATGATAGCAAAATTCATTAAGAACCTAAGTGTCCAATAATAGGATTATGGTTAAGTCAGCTCTTATATACACACCTGATGGAATAGTACACATATTATCTGTGATGTGAAAGTTAAAGTGTCAGTTGCTCAGTTGTGTCAGACTCTGTGTGACCCCACGGACTGTAGACCGCCAGGCTCCTCTTTCCATGGGATTCTCCAGGCAAGAACATTGGAGTGGGTTGCCATTCCCTTCTCGAGGGGATCTTCCCAACCCAGGGATCAAACCTGGGTCTCCTGCATTGCAGGCAGATTCTTTAGTGTCTGAGCCACATGGAAGCCACCATCTGTGATATAATGAATGATAACTAAAAAAAGAATACAAACAGTAGAAAACTGGACAAATGATTCAGTAATCAAATTCTGAAATGCTACATGATATTGTCTTCACACCCAATATACACAATATATATTTGTACATTTGAAGCTCCAAGGCGCCCTAACATTAAGAAAATGCTTTATCTGTGCTTGATCCAGTAATCTCAATTTTTCTGACCATGGAAAATTTTTTTCCCCTTCCTTCCCTTTCTTTCAAAGGTGAAACTTGCTTTATTGTCTCTTAGAACTAGTATTTCTCAAACAAATGAACAAAACCTTAATGATATACTAGCATATATGGTAGCATTTAAGAGCTATGCAAAAATAAAAGCCATACATGGGTATATACAGATGGAAAAATTCATTAAGTTGTTCACTTGAGATTTGTGCATTTTACTCTATGAAAATATTAACACTACTAAATTCAGAGAAGGCAAAAATATTTTTTAAAATGAAATTAGGTATTCATTAGGACAAGTACTAGAATGTTAATTTAAATTATTTTTACACTACAGGTACACTTATACATATCAGCTGTTCATTTGAGGTACCTCTAATACCATCAACATGTACAGACTATAGGGGCTAGGAGCTTCAGACAAGCATTTAATCTTGGACCAGCCATTAACTAGCTGTGTGACCTTGGACAAGAGATTCAAGCCCCCTGGAGTTTAATTTCCTAATTTCTAAAATGAGGAGGAATAAGAAAACTCAAGTTTCATCCATCTTTGAAAACAGGTTTACTATTTTGGAAGACTGCAAAGCTTTATAGTTCTACCTTTGCTTGATGGTGTGCCAACATCCAGGTTTTTAAATTTAATACTGAGACTATGGACCACTCACTACCATCGTTACTGTAAAAACAAACAAAACAAACAAAGTCAGTGAGCTCTAAGGGAATCTCCATAACAGTGTGCTTCCCAGGATGCTTTACTGGAGAGAGTGAGGGAGGCCTACATTTATTTCACATGTTCTGTTAACTTTATGTCAAGAAATTGCTTTTCCATTTGGATGTCCCAGGACCTCTGACTGCCAGAGACCATACTAGGCAGTTCAAAGAGGATATAGGGTATTTCTGATGAAAGTGCCATTGTCCCTAGATCTCAAATGCTCAGGCTTAAACAACATAGAAGGTTTTGCCATCTTTGGAAACTTGAGAACCTCTTAAGACAGCAGTCTACTCGACTTTTTCATCACTTTGTCTTCCTCTGTGTGTTACTGATCCCTGCTTTACCAGGAAGGCTTGGGCCAGTGTTTTTCCAGTAATATCTGTGGCCCTTTTAGAAACAGGGAGGTCTGTGCTCTGACAGATGGAGACACTGACTGCAAAGCCAGGAGCCACAGGTGATAACTAGTCTTGGATTATGCCCCTGATTCCCAAAAGATCTCTACAAACAAGTTCAATATCATCTCAGCTGCCAGGTTCCTGACTTGATATCAAAGCCAACAAACTCTCAATACAACAGGATTAAAAAAATTTTTTTTGAACTTATTTTTCATGAATTTGACCTGAACATGCAGTTTGCCTTCTTAGCATCACTCAAATTCTTCACACCCAGCATGTAACACTGCTTGACTCTGGATTTTAGGTATAGAATCGTACCCCCCATACCCTCAAATGTCCTGCTCTTTGTGTCTTTCTCATCTCGTTTTTTTTTTTTTTTTACTAGTAATTAGTAGAAACATTTCAGATTTTACTTTAGCCACCAAAGGCTTCATGATGTACCAAAGCCAATTGGAGTGGCTATTTTGCAGTTTAAGGAAAAAGCACCGGGATGACCCAGAGAGATGGAATCGGGAGGGAGGTGGGAGGGGGGGTTCTGGAAGGGGAACATATGTATACCCATGGCAGATTCATGTCAATGTATGGCAAAACCAACATGATAATGTAAAGAAAATTAAAATAAATAAATAAATAAAATCAAAAAAAAAAGAAAAAAAGAAAAGTTTTTACCTAGGGTTTTCTTTTACTTTATGAGTGGCTGGTGGAGATAAAACAAAGCTCTGGGTTTGGAGCGACCCTGGCGCAGTTTCACAGTGTGTTTCCTTTGTCCCTGACCTCGGTGTGGAGGTGCACTAAGAGTCTTGTTTGTAGCTGGCACTGCCTCCATCTCGGTGTGGGTGTGATGGTCACGTGGGGCAACACACATGAACATGCTCTGTAAACTCTAGAGGACTCCACCAATGCCCTCTAACAAACTCCAAAGCTTCAACCCGTGTGCCCTGGGAGCCTGGTCGGCCACTGCGTATGGAACTGGATGGAACATGAGGCATGGCCTTTCTCTCGACGACATTTGAGTGTCACTGTGTTTATGGCTCTATGATTTAGCACTGCGCAGGAGGAAGTTATCATTGCACCGCCCCCAGGTGTCTGGGTAAAGGACCAAATGCAGAGTAGTGTTGAGTGGACTCCATTTCCTAAATGATGTATGTGGGGCCATGGCAAGTATGAGTAACACAGCTATAAATGGGTCATGGCAAGGCGCAAACATCACATGCCCTCAGCCTGGACTTAGAGTGACACATGGGAGCTGTCTGGGGTATCACCCCTGCCACAGCCAAGGTGTGCCTTTCTCAATGCAAACTTTTTTGCTCAGGGTAGAAAAGGGATGCCAGGTAGCTGGAGAGTGACATTTCCCACAGGGGGCCTTGCATTCCTCATCGTTCTCACCCATGTCCCTGACAGGAGAAGAGGACACAGGAGAATAGCTGACAGCTGTTGTCTAGGCGGCAGAGCAGTGTGGCCCGGGATACTGCCCAGCACCCTTGCATTCCAGCACCCCGACAAACAAGTGTGCTTTACAGGAGGGGCAATTTTAGCTCTGGATCCCTTCCCATTGTTCTCAATTTTAAATGTGAGCCCTGACCCAGGTCTCTGAATTCTTGGATTCTGGTGACATAAAGGCATTCTGAGAACACTCGGAGTGCCACCAGGCCAAGGATGGAAACGCTGGTCCTCTGGGGCCCTGCACTCCTGGAAGGCCCACTGTGACCTTGGCCATCAGCAGTGTCCTGTGTCCAGGGCCGCTGGGCCCTCTCAGATTCTGCTGGGGCCGGGAAAGGAGAGCAGAAGCTGAGGGAGGGCAGGGTGGTCTGTAGAATGACAACTCCGGTGACTCTTCTGCTCCATCTGCTGCCTCCTGCCAGCTCCTTCTACAAGGAAGATGCGGGCTCACTTTGTAGATGAGATGAGGTGACTGTGTCAAGTCACTGATTCCTGCATCCTATGAAGTACAGTTTGCTCTTCTTAAATCTCAGTGGCCACGGTGGTCTGGGCAAGCTGCATCAAGGTTTACTTATGTTTCCAAAACTGTCTTAAAGTCAGAGATGTCCACAAGCTGAATCCAGGCATGAGGGGCATCTTAGGGCTTTTAAGAAAACAGTTGCTGAAGCATCGCTGCAAATGGCTCATCCTCTATTCCTCAGGATAGCTATAATTCTAGCCCCATGAGACAGATGTGTGGGGGTCAAAGTCCATCTTAAGCCTGTCACAGAAATGGCTGCAGATGAGGCTTTATAGTCTGGATGTCTTGGTTTCAAGGGCAGCTTGTGACAGGCCTCTCCCTTGGCCGAGCATGGCGACCACAGACTATGGCTTGGGCACACACTGGCCATGGCAGAGCTATGACTGGGGCCCAGGACGCAGTGCAGCCCATCAGCACTGCTGGCGTCCTGCCTCTGTGGCCCCTCGCTTACTCCTGCTGCCTCACAAGCATTCCAGTGCCACCTGTCCTGCTCTCAGCCCTCCAGTGCTCCAACTTGCTGGTCCCTAGGCTTCCGCTTTGTGTCAGGTGCCAGGATAGGCAAGGGTCTGGAAAACATATCCTTCAGAAGGTCACAGCCTACAGGACGGCTATGGTGGGAATGAGATGTGGGGAGAGAGAGGATGTATTGGCAACTAATTGCAATGCAACCTATGATGTGGAGAGCCATGTGGGAGTGGGGGGACTTCAGTTAAGACTTATTAGCCACTTAACTTCAGTTAAGAGGGAGAGGCCTGAAGGCTTGAATCATGTTATGTGAGCAGTAAGTGTCAACAAACTCAGTGCAGGGTGTGCAAGGGAGACCCAGACTGGCAGAGGGGACCCCAGGAGACCCTGGGAAGCTGCTGGTCAACAAAGTGCATTTCAGCCAGGAAGTCATGACTGGGAAAGAGGAAGAATCTTGCTTTTTCCTGGTGAGTGACCTACACTGAAAACTGAGTTTCTATGAAAAGGAAATAAATGCTATAATAAAAAATACAGGAGCCAGTGGGAGTAACGTTTGCACTTCTGTAGTCAATGATGCATTCCTACCTTCCCCTCCAGTTCAAGAACCATCCAAGCCTTCCCTTTAAGGGAGTGCAAGGGGCCCAGAGCCAGGACACTGGAATTCAAATCCCAGCTTTTCTCTTTAACAGCTATGAGACGCTGAGCTACTCACTTGGCTCTTTGAACTTCTAGGTGTTTCATCCCAACAATGAGTATAATACAGGCATCACAGCCACACTACATAAATGTTAAATGATGCCACAGGCTCTGCCATCTCTACAGAAATACACAGGAAAGCAAAGCTTCCTAAAAGACCTCTGCTGCAGAATTCTCCTCAGGGTTCACTGGCCACAGCTGGGTCCCACAGCTGCCCCAAGCTGTAAGAGAGACTGGGAAAGGGAGTATTTGGCCACCAGTCTTTGTAGCAGAGAAAAGCAAAGGAGAGGGGGATTATGAATGGACACAGAGAGAGCCAAGCCATAGTGACTGCCACAGCAGGTATAGTAGGGGTGGGGTGACCCTCCTACAGCCACTGGCAAAAAAAAAAAGCAAAATAAAACTATAAAGATTCTATTTCTTAGAAAAGATTCAGCCTATCCACGGAAGTGAAAGATGCAAGAAATGGCAGCAAAGAATAATGGAAAACAAAGGGGTGAATAATGTTCACCCATCCTGGCACTGCAAGTGCGTTTAAGAGAAAGGGCATTGTATCAGCTAGCTATGGCTCCATCACCAACCATCTCCAAATCTAATGGCTTAAACCAGAGGTCCCCCGCCTTTTTGGCACCATGGACCAGTTTTGCAGAAGAGAATTTTTCTATAGATCAGGGGTGCGGGGGAAGGTTTGGGGATGATTCAAGTGCATTACATTGATTGTGCACTTTATTTCAATTATTATTACATCAGCTCCACCTCAGGCTCATCAGGCATTAAATCCTGGGGGTTGGGGACCCCTGGCCTAAAACAAAAGCATTTATTACTCTGGCTCATGTGTTTGTGGCTCAACTGACCTAGGCTGAGTATCGGTGTGTGCTGGGGGCTGTGCTCCACATGCTGCCCATCCTTCACTGGGGACCAGCAGGGGGGCCTGGGCATATCCTCCTGGGGGCAATGGCAGATGTGCAAGAGTGAAAATCAAAACATGTGATCCCTCTCAAGGCGCAGGCTCAGAACCAGCGCACTTCTCTGTCATTCTCTTGACTGAAGCAAGTCGCATGGCCAAGCTCAGGCATGAGGAATCCCATTCTCCTCACGATGACAGGAAACTAAAAAGTTACAGGGCAATGAGGATAGCTCTAACATTGACTTTATACTCTAGAGCTTCAGAAGGAAGTCATCCTCATTCAGTTTGGAATCACGCAGATCCCTAGGGCCAGAACTGATGGTCACAGCTTCTATTCATAGTTCACTTTACCTTCATGGACTCAAGAGGTAAAGTTTTCAAGTGAAAATGAGGTTTTCAATTTTGACCTGTCCCTATCATATTGATTTACAAGCTGTCCCTAAAAATATCTCACGGGCACTAACAGTTCCTTTGCTTTTTTCCTTTGCAGGCTTGATGTGAAGAATTGAAGAGTAAGAGAATGGATTCAAACAAAAATGGCTCACTAAAAAGTTTTATATATTTGTATGAAGACTATGAATGCCTAAGACTCTAGCAGAAATGGCCTGTTTGTACATTTATATCTCTTCCTTCTAGTTGGCTGCACTACTTACTTTATCTTCACGTTTGGCAACTTACAGAGCAAATCGGCTCCAGAATTTACCACTTGGAACGTGTGGTTTTGAGAAGGGATATGATTTTATGGAGAAGGATACAGTGATGTGCATAACAATGATTTTGATGGAAAGTTCTCTAAGCTACTTCCCACACTATTTTGGTCAATATTTGGAATGTATTTGAGTTCTTCACCTTCTAAATTATGTCAATAAACTTTTTATGAGTTCAAATAAATATTTGAGTAAATGTAAAATGTGACCCTAAACTACATTAATTTTCCTATGTTCGGATAGCTACATATTCCCCCACATGGAGAGAAATCAGATGTGACCACCAACCAAGTTCCATACTGCTTAAATGGGAGCTTCTTATTCTGAATTACTGGGTACCACAGGTAAAGCTATGGCTGACTGATCATTGCAAAAGAAGTTAAATATTGCCTGAGGAACAGGGAATCACTGACATTCCTCCTTCAAGGACAACTTTTATGGTGAGTGCATTTTACCTCCATAGAGGCTAAGAAATTCTCTCTGCCCAGATGGAGTAGAGTCCATTATAAGGCACAATAAGGTAAAGCTGAGAGATGAGAATGAAAGCAAGAGACTGCTCATATCTTAGCTGTCCAAAGAAGATGAAATGAGTTTCCTACTGCTAAGATGGAGTCTCTATGAAACAATCACAAACCAAGAAGAATCGGTCATGCCCTCCTAGCATCTTCTGAGCTTCTCGGCTATCCCTGTAACTTCACAGTACAAACGAGGAGAACAGTGATGAGGTCCTTGAGCTCACACTGTTTCAGAGATAAGTGTGTCACCTACTCAGTAGGCAGACATCCCAACACCAGGACTTTTTTCCTCACTTCACTTCCTGCTGTATAAAAAATGTTGGATGTCCTTTTAAACAACCCAAGCATAAATTGGTCCTTAGCTTTTCTGTCTCATCAAGATCAGTTTCCAAAAGCAGGACTACCATTGCACCCATGTGACTGGCTGCAGATTAAGGCAGTGCCTGCTGAGTTTAGGTTTTCCTGAAGGGGAGCCTATCTATCTGATTGTGGGTCCCAGATATCTTGCTGGCCTTTGGCTTAGGCTGATGATCTAAATCTACTGTAGTCATATGGGGCGGGGAATATCAAGCAGAACAAAGTACACGAGCTCATCATCTGCAGAATATTCCACCCCTTTCTAATCAGGATAGTTGGGTAGAGTTACAAACTGTATTTCAGTTTTCCCTTTGTTTATCAGTTAGTTCAGTTGCTCAGTCACGTCCAACTCTTTGCAATTCCATGGACTGCAGCACACTAGGATTCCCTGTCCATCACCAACTCCTGTAGCTTGCTCAAATTCATGTCCATCGAGTCGGTGATGCCATCCAACCATCTCGTCCTCTGTCGTCCCCTCCTCCTCCTGCCTTCACTCTTTCCCAGAATCAGGGTCTTTTCCAATGAGTCAGTTCTTCTCTTCAGGTGGCCAAAGTGTTGGAGTTTCAGCTTCAGCATCAGTCCTTCCAATGAATAATCAGGACTGATTTCCTTTAGGGTGGACTGGTTAGATCTCCTTGCAGTCCAAAGGACTCTCAAGAGTCTTCTTCAACACAACAGTTCAAAAGCATCAGTTCTTCAGTGCTCAGCTTTCTTTATAGTCCAACTCTCACATCTGTACATGACTACTGGAAAAACCATAGCTTTGACTAGACAGACCTTTGTTGGCAAAGCAATGTCTCTGCTTTTTAATATGTCGTCTAAATTGGTCATAACTTTTCTTCCAAGGAGGAAGCATCTTAATTTCATGGCTGCAGTCACCATCTGCAGTGAGTTTGGAGTCCAAAAAAATAAAGTCTGTCACCGTTTCCATTGTTATCCCATCTATTTGCCATGAAGTGATGGGACCAGATGCCATGATCTTAATTTTTTGAATGTTGAGTTTTAAGCCAACTTTTTCACTCTCCTCTTTCACTTTCATCAAAAGCCTCTTTAGTTCTTCTTTACTTTCTGCCATAACAGTGGTGTCGTCTGCATATCTGAGGTTATTGATATTTCTCTCAGCAATCTTGATTCCAGCTTGTGCTTCACCCAGCCCAACGTTTCTCATGATGTACTCTGCATAGAAGTTAAATAAGCAGGGTGACAATATACAGCCTTGACATACTTCTTTTCCTATTTGGAACCAGTCTGTTGTTCCATGTTTGTTTCTAACTGTTGCTTTTTGACTTGCATGTAGATTTCTCAGGAGGCAGGTAAGGTGGTCTGGTATTCCCATCTCTTGAAGAATTTTCCACAGTTTATTGCGATCCACACAAAGGCTTTGGTGTAGTCAATAAAGCATAAATAGATGTTTTTATGGAACTCTCTCACTTTTTCTATGATCCAACAGATGTTGGCAATTTGATCTATGGTTCCTCTGCCTTTTCTAAATCTAGCTTGAACATCTGGAAGTTCTCGGTTCATGTACTATTGAAGTCTGGCTTGGAGAATTATGAACATTACTTTGCTAGCATGTGAGATGATTGCAACTTGTGTGGTAGTTTGAACATTCTCTGGCATTTCCTTTCTTTAGAATTGGAATGAAAACTGACCTTTCCCAGTCCTGTGGCCACTGCTGAGTTTTCCAAATTTGCTGGCATATTTAGTCCAGCACTTTAATAGCATCACCTTTTAGGATTTGAAATAGTTTGTTTATATATATTTATAAATGATCCACATTTAGTTTCAAAATCAAATTAAGGTTTGATGTGATAAAAAACCATCTTCATATTTTAATGAGGTTTCCCAAGTCAAATCTGCAGCATAACACAGACCGGAGTCATTGGACATATTCAATGTATTTGTTTAGTTTTTCACTTAATGGGTATTTTATTTTGTTAAGACTCAAATTCACTCTATGGGATCTAGCAAGTTCCATAGTCTTTTAGTCATTGGACAGTACAAACAATCTAGGGAAAGACAGATTTTATTTTCAGTGAAGTTATAATCTTAAAAACTCACACGTATCATGCTAAATGGTTCTTTAAAAAGTCATACATCACATTGAAACGGTGAGATTATCTATCTTACAGGTTTGTAAACAACTGCTTATTATGCAACTTATCTATGGGGGTGGAAGAAGGTATTGATACAAGCAGTTGAAGATTTATTTGAAGAGAGAGAAACAATACTGTTTTGAGGAATTAAAAGCAAGCGTAGGGGCTTCCCTGGTGGCTCAGAAGATAAAAATCTGCCTGCCATGCAGGAGACCCAGATTCAATCCCTGGGTCAGGAAGATCCCCAGGAGAAGGAAATGGCAACACACTCCAGTGTTCTTGCCTGGAAAACTCCATGGACACCCGAGCCTGGTGGGCTACAGTCCATGGGGTTGCACAGAGCTGGCCATGACTGAGTGACTGACACATTCACTTTCTTTCGTAGGGACAATGGTGATTTTAGGGCCTGTGCTCTAAATGGTCCAACAGTGAGTGATTCTGTTGACAGGTAAGGATGTCTGAGGGGAAAATACAGTCCCTTTATCCATCTCAGCTGGCTGCTCACTGTGGGTGAGGCAGGGGGGCACACACCTTCACCTAGAACATCGCCTTGTGTCTCCCCCAACTGCTCCTCTACTCCCCAATGTGTTCTGTACTTGAGGTCGAGTGAGAGGAGAAGGCCCCTGCAGGGTGGGGGGCCGACCGCGTGGGACACCTGAAAAGCTCTCTCTGGAGCAGAAGCCATCTGGAACAAGTGAGGCTCTCTGGAATCATCTCAAGCCGTCACTGTTTATGATTTCTACATTTTGAAAGCACAGATTCCAGGGTAATTAGCTTAGCTTCCAAGGTTACTTCCTGAGTAGCTGAACGACATAGTAGAATTTTTAAAGTGAGGTCCAGGGCATGGGGCATGATAATTACTCAAACAAATCCCTCATTTTGAACTAGAGCAGTTAGAGGATTTACACGAAGCCTCTTGTTAGGATTAGGTCCCTAGAAGGAGTGCCACTGATGTGGCCGTGCCATCCCGTGACATGCCCTCTCTTACATTCTTGGGCTAATGTAGAATTAGGTTCCTTGCTGGAAGATAAAACATGGAAAAGTTCAGGCAGAATGAGGACAGAGTTTATTTGGTTTCAAGGACCACAGGTTGATCAGTTAACATTAGTTTCCTTCGAAGGTGTGTGGCATTATCCTACTGCTTTGCAATCTTTAGCTTGAAAAAGAAGCTTCATTTAACTTGGTAATTGATGCTCCCTTAGGTTTTTAACCTGCTGCTGAATATATGCATCAATGTGGCCCACTGCTAGTTCCTTGCTTCACATAACATCACTGAAATTGCTGTGCTCCTCCAAAGGAGATGATACATTGCCCCAATATTTGGATGCGATTGTGTATTCAGTCAACAAGCTATGCACGGTGTGACCTACTCAGGGTAACACCACTTGCCAGCACATTGCTGGGCAAAGAAAACCCTTTGAGGTCATATACTGAATTCATTTTTTTCTCTAAGCAAATGACCAACCTTGTCAAAAAAAAATGTATGTGCTGATTATAAAAGATGGGATTCAGTTGCAAAATAAGATCACAGCCATAACAACACCTTTACCAAAATGTGTTTTTCAAAGAAAGAAAAACAACCTCGATTAACTAATTGTTTTCAGATTCTGGGCTGCACTTGGCCTCATATCCCTGAACCCTATGCTCGTTTATTGCAGGAGAAAAGAACTCCCATAACATCTGACTTTGGTGCAAAATAATTCAGTACCACCCCAGACTAGGAGCATGGACACTAGGAGATAACAGGGCTCTTTTTTTATGACCTGCTTATCCCTTCGTTCAGTGAGGATACCATCAAGAAGCAGATTCCAGGGGGAAGGGGGACTCTCCCCTTGGGCTTCAGATGCCTGCAGATGAACTGCAAAGCAAAAGGTGGTCTGCGCTCTAAAAATTTCATTTTGAAACCTGATCCTGAGTTGGGCAGAGTGATGGGGAAAGGAGGCACAAGTGGGATTTCATCCCCATGGGCGGGCTGCTCTCAACAAATAGAAGAAGCTCTAGGCTTCTCTGCAAACCTTTCCTGCTCCTTCATACTGCTTAGGACTCTATGGTGCACTAGGTGAGGGAAGGTCCTGGAGGAATTTCACACACGACGTTCAACCCACATAAGTCCCGTTGCCTCACAGCTGATGGCAGGCTTTAGGCAAAAAACAAAACAAAACCCCACAAAAACAATCAAGAAAACAAACACAGGGAAGGTTTTGAGGTTTATTTATAGCTTTGTTTTGCTTTGCTTTCTACTATGTCTTCTGGCTCCAGCCACACACACAAAGATCTTGGGGCTCAGCAGTTCTCACCCTCCTCAACCCACCTCCACGGGGCTGGACACCCACCAGGCCATGGGCATTTCTGCTCGGTATTGGAAATTAGGCCTTTGTCTAGTGTTCTAAAATCATCTGGGGGAATCCAACTTTATTAAAATTTATTGAAAATGGTATGCTATATTTTTTTAAACTTGCAGGCAAGGAAACAGGCATAGCCGTCTCTAGTGATTAATAACAATAGTGCATAGACCACAATTCTTTAAATCTCTAAACACTCCCAAAACACCCCATCCCCAACCTAGTATTTTCCAAATCTCAAAGTCATTGCCAGGCAGGCGTCATGGTTGATGATAATGGTTGAGGAGGGAGAGGCAGGGTGCTCCACTTGGAATCCAGGCAAACCACACACACACCCACACACAGTGGGGAATTTCCAAGGAGGAAATAGCCAGAAGAGATGTCCCTGAATGATAGACCCAGTTCGTACGTGGGTACTTAGTCTCTCAGTCGTGTCTGATTCTTTGCAACCCCATAGACTGTAGCCCACCAGGCTCCTCTGTCCATGGGATTTCCAAGGCAAGGATACTGGAGTGGGTTGCTATTTCATTTTCCAGGGGATCTCCCTGACCCAAGGGTTGAACCCGCATCTCCTGCATTAGTAGACAGATTCTTTACCTCTGAGCCACCTGGGAAGCCTGACAGACCCAGTGGTAGACTCCAAACTCCGTAGTTAGATCCAGGTGAACTTCTGGGACCACTAACCTATAGATTCAACATTGTGACCCTACTTCACTCATTGCTTATTTCTCTAGACTTCTCCCAACATATTTTCTTCACCAGTTTGGGAATGGAACTCTCCCCTTTCTGTGACTCTGGAATCTTCCCACCTGGATAATTGGACTCCAGCTGCAGATTCTAAACCAAAATGACTGTGGCATTAATTTCCTTGGAGAGCATGTTTTCACCAGAGGCTTTACCAGTATCTGCCACCCTGGAGTCTTTCATTCCATTTGGCTCTGGATCTAAACAATAATGCCTATTGCTGGCTGGAAAATAAACCGTGGGAACTGGCATGTTTGTTTATGAGAGGTCACTGGGCACAGCACTGGCAGTGGCCTGGTATCCCCAGACCTTTCGTTTAGGGGCTGAGTGGAGGCAATGGTCCCTAACAGACGCACCATTAGGCCAGACCTACATCTGAAAGCTTTGTTGATTCAGACATTCAGTAATTAAGTTGTGGGCCAGCGAGCACATTATCTGCAATCAAACATGTCCCTGATCAGTGATTAGACGGGTGAACATGTGACCTCATTGTCTCCGCCAAAGGATGGTTATGTAACAGTCTTTCATCCTCGGAACCATGGTTATGTGCCAACTTTTCATCCCAGTCAATAAACAGAAATCACTAGCTGTGGTTCTGGGATTCAGATTTTCAGAATGACTGCCTTCTCCTTTGGAGGCTTGATTGCCTTTGACCTGATTGTTGAGGTACTAGGAACTCAACAGAGACCCAGACCCAAGGTCAGTGGGTCCAAGAAAAGTGGGAGCTGGGAAGAATGACTGGGAGGCTTGGGGGCATGGTCCTGGTTTCACATGACCTCACTCAAACAAAGACAGAGCACGTCTGTTTTTAAACTTCAGACTTATCTTGCTGCATAAGAGGAAGTAGAGAAACGTGTGTAGGAGGTAAAGGGGGAGAGAGAGAGAGAAAACATGAGAAAGGGAGAGAAGGGAAAGGAGGGGAGATTGAGTGTACTTGCTTTAGAGCCGAGGTCACGGAATAAGATTCCATGGCTTCTCTGCGGTCTGGCTGAGCAGCAGAAGCCGATCTCTTTCATGCACAATTGAACACTCATCATCTATTTTCTTCTGAAGGGTATTAAGGAGGATGTGTGAGACCTTCCAAGTGTATGTGGCAAAGCCAAGCAAGGACTAAAAGATAATCTGGCTTGAGGTGACCTGAGACATCTAAATGTCACATAGTCTCGAATGCACATGTGACCTGGAACTGCCCTGAGGTGACTCAGGCCCCAGTCCTTTCTTAATCCCTTATTTGCTTTCCCTACTCTAGCAAGATTAACTCAGCCCTAGCCCGCTGAGTGGTTCCCAAGCAGCCTTTTCTCCTGCTTTTAGCTTTCAGGGGCAAGTATCAAGGCTTTTGCACCGTTGAGAGCTTGGTCTCTGAACTCAGAATGACCGGCATTTTAATCTCGGACGCTCTATCAGAAAGAGAAACAGTCACTTAAAATGCTGCATATGTTTTCCAAATAAAACCTACAACCCAATTAACAGGCAAAGAGCCTCCATCCAGTACAGGGCCAGGCCGTGTGGGAGGAAACAATACTGCAGTGTGGAGTCCCTTCCTTCACTCAGACACTTCCACAGTTTTGATGAGTATGGTTTAAGGACGACATTGACAAGGGCCATATTTGATGAGTATATGGAGAGAGAAAGTGTAGGGAAAAAATTACCACCAGTGACTTACAATGAATCTACCTATCTGGTGATTTAAGTCATGCTTCAAGTCATTGTGATTTAATTTAAATCCCCCACAATCCAGATTCCTCAAGGGTAATAAGCACATCAAGAAACATTTCTTTTTTGTTTGCTTTTGTGTTCTTTTTTAATTTTCCCAGAAGCAGACTATGAGACAAGGATTTAAGTAAAGGTAGCTCTTTTGGGTGGGCTTCCCTGGTGGCTCAGTGGTAAATAATCCACCTGCCAACACAAGAGATGTAGGTTTGATCCCTGAGTGGGGAAGATCCCCTGGAGAAGGAAATGGCAAGCCACTCCAGTATTCTTGCCTGGGAAGTCACATGGACAGAGGAGCCTGAGGGGTTATGGTCCCTGGGGTCACAAAAGAGTTGCATGCGACTAAACAACAACAAGAAGCTCATTTGGGTAGGGAAGGAAATATCAGCAGTGGCTGGGAAGATGAAATAAGTAAGGCAGGAGAGGCAGCTGAAGAGAGGTGGTGAAGCTAGTTCTAATGATGGGTAATTGGAGCTTACCCAGTGATGGGGAAGCTCTGGGAGTCTGAGTAGAACACATACTCCACAGTGGTCTGAGCTCAAGTGAGAGAGCTGGGGTATTTATATGCCACTTCCCATCCATCACTGATTGAGAGCTGCCTATTGGTGGTTGGATGGCATCATAGACACAATGGACGTGAGTCAGAGCAAACTCCAGGTGATAGTGAAGGACAGGGAAGCCTGGCGTGCTGCAGCCCATGGGGTCACAAAGAGTTGGACATGACTTATGACTGAACAACAAAGAACAACTAACCACCTGCTGGCAAAGTACTGTTTGCAGATGGGGGAAGCACCCTCCCCACTACCAAGGAATGTGGTGATTGGCAGGCTGGAAGCTGGGTCATGTAATGATATGTGGGAGCCGGTAGGATGCGAGTGAGGCACAGGTCCTGTTAGAGCTTCTATGTACAAAAGGACAAAAATGAAATTCTTACTGTAGACCACAAACATTTTCTACTGAAGCTGTGACCAACTAAATATATATCATTGATTCAGTAAGTGAATTATTCCTGGTATTTTCTCATAACAGATGAAGGGGAAAACATCTTCTGGATAGGTAAGTCGCATCCTTGTATCTTTTCCTAAAAGGGTAACTAACCATTTTGAAACAATATTGATGATGAAAATAACTTAACAACTAGAAATTCTACAGGGCATCCTATGTCAGTTTCTCAAATACCCCCACACCCATATATTTTCCAAACTACATTTTCATCATAACGTTATAGCCATAAAGCCAGGGAAGTATCTATCTATAGTAATATAGTTCTATATAAATAAATATACCTATACAAATATAAATATTACATGATTAATGATACTTGCTCTCCATATGCAATTAACATACAAGATTACTATCACTATGAGGGCTTGTTTTTACTTTTAAAATAGATATGTCCCTAGAAAAAACTGTTGATCAGATCCAGATTTCCCTTTTCTATAAACGCAGCATGTTTTCATCTATTAGGAGTTTTTGAAAGCTCCAATAAAATATCTTCATGGTTAAACCCCACGGCTCCAGAGCATCCGAGACTATCAGTCTTGTTTCTGTAAGTCATTGCAAAACTGAACACGACTTGGGGCTTAAGTATCAGTTCAATAAGAAAGCACTCTTGAGTGAATTGATAAAAAGAGCAAAAGAGAAAGAGAACTTGAACATAACGTGTGATCGATACCAATGATTTGGTAGCCTGCTAGGCTCTGCAGTGAAAATGGCAAATAAGGTAATAGCATCAAGAAGGAAGAGGAAATGAAAGCACCAGCAACAGAAATGCGGCTGAATAAGTCACTATACGATGTCCTGAGATGCCCTGACGTTGAAGGGTGGCAAACAAGTCTCTTCCATTGGGTGGATTCCCTGCAGTGGTGAGTAGGGGGTGATTGGATCATAGAAAAGGGCAAAAGTAGTTTCACCACTATAAATGTAAAAATGTCTCTAAAAATGTCTGTAAAAATGTCAGAGATCTAGATGTCCACTGATATTCACTTTCCCTCCTCTTCCTCAGTAATAAAACTTCTGAATTATAACTAGCTACACAACTGCTCCTCTTGCAGCTCACAGTAGCCCTGTGACTAAATTCTGGCTAAAGGTCATTAAGCAAAACAGTGTATATAATTTGTGGTGAGCAACCCTGAAGGGAGAGGTCAGCTACTTCTTTCTTTGCCTCTTTCCTTCTAGCTGCAATGCAGATGTAATGGCTGGAGCAGGAGTGGCCACCATGAACCATGAGGTGGAAGCTGTGTGTTATTAGGAACCTAGGTCCACAGAGCCACCACAGTGAACTTGGGTTGCTGACATTTCTGAGGGGAGACAACAAAACCACTTTCTTGTCCTTTGGGGGTTTTGTTACCCGTAGCTGAAGTTTATTTTGACTACTAAAACGGCTATTTCATGGAAATGGATATGATATTTGTGAGTTATTTACTGGAAATAGATTTTCCTTTTGGATCAACAACCATATCCAGTTCTTCTGTTTAGAATTGCAGTCATTCTGAATCTCTCCCCACCTCCCCGCAGAGAAAGGATGGATACTTGCTTCCATGGGGAGCTAGATCATGGGCACATGTGTGAAGGCAGGTCACTTTAGTATGGAAAAGGGAACAATGAACAATTTAGAATTTATTTAGAAATCATTCTAGATTAACAGTAGTAGCTCACCCAGTCTAATGGTGGCAGTGTCTGAGGCAAGGTTCAGGACACGACAGTAGTATACTGGTGTCCTGACCAAACTTTTTATGGCGTGTTTTTCTGTCATGCTCACCTATTTTTCTCTTACTGTTTCTCCAAGCCAGTTTCTCCAGCCTTCCAACTGAATATGTGAAATAGCCACCATCCTTCCAGTGATGGGTCAGTATCTACTGCTTAGAATCATAAACTAGACTCACACAGAAATTGGTATTTGGGCATGAGTTTTAACAAATAGCCTTAGGGAAATGGAGGCTCTCTGAAGGGAGTTATTTGTCCTAGTTGGGTCTGAAGGCAGTGTTAAGGGGTGGGACTGTAGCAGCCACTGGCAAACTACTCATCTAGGGTCACCAGGAATAATGTCCTCATTAAAGACGTGCTCCTCCTTGGACTGCCACAGCTCTACTTGGCAGCATCAAGAGTGAAACCCTCCCTCGCGAAGGAGAGTCATTTCTCTCCTGGTAGGAGAGATGAGGCAAGCAGCTCTAAGTGCCATCTCTCCTACTGTCTCCTTCATTTACATGCCCTACTATTATCTGCCTTACAATCACCAGGACTTATCTCATTATGTCCAAAACACATTCATTCATCACAAGAAGCCCCGGCTGCCACACACTCATCTGTGCTTCAATCCCCTCGTGGCTTAGCATATCTCCTATTCAGGCCCCACCTCTGAGCCTTCCCTAAGTCTCTGAGGTGCCCTCCATAACCCTAGTTGGTCATCAGCAGAACCCCTTCAGCTCAAGTTTCTTTTCTGAATGACCCCTCAGTTCAGGGTTCCCCAATGGAGCACAGGGCATGTTCTAACAGAAACTGTTGGAAAGCCTTAAGGCTTTCACATGAGGACATCACTTCCTCTACAACCCTTTCAAATGGTGGATGTTTTTAGTTTTCAGTCCCATATTTCATACAATGTGGGGGATGGTGATTCTGGATCCAGCAGGCTAGCTCAAGAAGCTGATGGTCATTATAATAGTTTACTTGGTTGGTTGACTAAACTCTGGATTCAGTTGGGACTCATCTTAAATGAGGTTGAGATGCAAGGATCTGCAAGGATTCTAAAGACTTATGGACATAGTAAAGCTCAAGTTCATTCTTTTGTGTGTTATCCACTAATATCACTTGAAAACCACTCAGAAGACAATTTTCCCCATGGCCTTAAGAAATCATTTGGTGAGGAGTGTGCTCTTCTCAGAGCCAGACTGACTGACAGGAGATCACATGTGGAAACAGGCTAGCCGATATCAATGTGTCCTAAAATCAAGAGGTCAAGGGGCACTACTTAACAAGCAGCAAGCTGACCATGATTATTATGGGACTGCCAGATCTGAGGAGCATGGGTATTCTACAGAGTCCCCATTTGACTTTGACAACAACAAACTCTGGTTAACAGAGGTTAGACATGTGCCCCCAAATATAATGACTGAGTTGAGACCTCTCACTAAAACCTGAGTCACCCAGCTCCCAGACCAGAGCTCCCTGAACAAAGGAGAGACTGCACGCACCAAGAAGGAACCCTGCAAAAAATTTCCCAGTATCTCCTGGATCTTTCTAGCCCACTTGAGACAGACCTCATGGTTTACCACAGTAAATACACCCTGGGGAAAGGAAATCATATACATCTTTAGGGGTATTGCTGCCTGCTGCCAAGTCACTTCAGTTGTGTCCGACTCTGTGACCCCATAGACGGCAGCCCACCAGGCTCCGTCGGCCCTGGGATTCTCCAGGCAAGAACACTGGAGTGGGTTGCCATTTCCTTCTCCAATGCATGAAAGTGAAAAGTGAAAATGAAGCCGCTCAGTCGTGTCTGACTCTTAGCAACCCCATGGACTGCAGCCTACCAGGCTCCTCCATCCATGGGATTTTCCAGGCAAGAGTACTGGAGTGGGGTGCCATTAATCTAAGATAACACTAATTCCTGAGAACCTGGAAAATTACTGTGGCTCATCAGTTAGCCTTGTGGAAAGATAAAGGATTTTGGAAAGGAGCCCACCTCATGGTGCTGCCTATGGGACACTGAACCCACCTTTAGGTTATGTCTTCAGTTCCTGAATATTGATGAAATATATTCTCAGAAACTGTGGCAGATTTTATTTTCCAAAGATAGCTGCAATGCTATTTCCTATCCCAATGTTGTTCTCAAATGTGATCCTGCAACTACCCCAGTAAGAGGTGGAGTCTGTTTCTCTACTGCCTTGAATCTGGGTGGGCCCGGTGACTACTCTGATCAATAGAATAGGGAAGAAGTGAGGCCATGCCAGTTCTATGTGTACCTCTTAACTGGTCAGGCACTTCCTGACTCTTGGAAGGCAGCTGCTCTGTCAGAAGAGCAACTGCCTTGAGACCACCACACTGGGAGAAGCCCAAGTCAACATGAGGTGTCACGTGGAAAGAGACAGGCACAAGTCTGATTTGACTAACTGATTTGACAATGAAGATGGGCTTTCCCACTTACACAGTATGGCAGACACCTTAACTTGAATGGACTAAAGCTGCAGTTTCAAGCTTTAAATAAAAAGATAATTAAAGCATGTGCTAATATTAAAGCACTTTATACTATGACAACAAATAGAAGTACGTGCTAAACTTTTCTAAGTTTAAAGGCAAAATGAGATGACTGTTGGAGAAATAAAACAACTATTAATTTTACTTGTTGTTCTAAGTCATAATAATATATTTTTAGTATACTTTCAGAAATGGAGACAGTAAATGATGCAAAGCGTAGACAACAATTTCTTAAGTCATATAGCTTTAAGCTTTTGCTTTTAACAAAATTGAAAATCCTATGAGCTGGGTGCTGGTACATTATCAAAAATAATTCTTATTGACAGATCACCACATAACATTTAGCACATACTTGGAAAGAGTTCAACAAATTGAGTGTCATTGGGACAGCAAAACTCCTCCATTCCTATATACTTACATCAGCAAGATTCAGAACTCGTATCCTTAACAATGAAAAACTGGAAACAAATTCTTTAATTGTTGCTGAACCCTGATTCATTCTAGCAATAAGTCATGGTCATCTACGGATATATGAACTAATTTTTAAAAATCAGACACTTCCATATTACCAAGAAATTAAATTATAATTAAATTTTGTGTCTTATTATTAACTTATTATTAACATCCATGTCAGAACTACACTCATTAGTTAACTACTCAAGCAACTTCCTGGCTGAATCAGACAATAGCCAAGCCTTTATTTCTAGTCTGGTTTTGTCAAATTACAGTTGAATTGTAACCACAGGTTACTAAAAACAACAATAGAAAACAAACAACAACTGCTCCACCACAAAACCCTCAGTTCAGTTCAGTTCAGTTGCCCAGTAGTGTCTGACTCTTCACGACCCCACGGACCAAAGCATGCCAGGCCACCCTGTCCATCATCAACTCCCAGAGTCTACTCAAACTCATCCCCATTGAGTCAGTGATGCCATCCAATAATCTCATCCTCTGTCGTCCCCTTCTCCTCCTGCCTTCAATCTTTCCCAGCATCAGGGTCTTTTCAAATGAATCAGTTCTTCGCATCAGGTGGCCAAAGGATTGGAGTTTCAGATTCAACATCCAGTCCTTCCAATGAACACCCAGGACTGATCTCCTTTAGGATGGACTGGTTGGATCTCTTTGCAGTCCAAGGGACTCTCAAGAGTCTTCTCCAACACCACAGTTTAAAAGCATCAATCCTTCAGCACTCAGCTTTCTTTACAGTCCAATTCTCACATCCATACATGACTACTGGAAAAACCATAGCCTTGACTAGATGTACCTTTGTAGGCAAAGTAATGTCTCTGCTTTTTAATATGCTGTCTAGGTTGGTCATAGCCTTCCTTCCAAGAGTGAGCATCCTTTAATTTCATGTCTGCAGTCACCATCTGCAGTGATTTTGGAGCCCCAAAATATAAAGTCAGTCCCTGTTTCCCCATCTATTTGCCATGAAGTGATGGAACCAGATGCCATTATCTTAGTTTTTTGAGTGTTGAGCTTTTTTCACTCTCTTCTTTCACTTTCATCAGAGGCTCTTTAGTTCTTCTTTACTTTCTGCCATAAGGGTAGTGTCATCTGCATATCTGAGGTTATTGATATTTCTCCCAGCAATCTTGATCCCAGCTTGTGCTTCATCCAGCCCAGCGTTTCTCATGATGTACTCTGCATAGAAGTTAAATAAGCAGAGTGACAATATACAGCCTTGTCGTACTCCTTTTCCTATTTGGAACCAGTCTGTTGTTTTATGTCCAGTTCTAACTGGTGCTTCCTGACCTGCATACAGATTTCTCAAGAGGCAGGTCAGGTGGACTGGTATTCCCATCTCTTGAAGAATTTCCCACAGTTTATTGTGATCCACACAGTCAAAGGCTTTGGCATAGTCAATAAAGCAGAAATGTTTTTCTGGAACTCTCTCGCTTTTTTGATGATCCATCGGATGTTGGCAATTTGAACTCTGGTTCCTCTGCCTTTTCTAAAACCAGCTTGAACATTTAGAAGTTCATGGTTCACGTATTGCTGAAGCCTGGCTTGGAGAATTTTGAGCATTACTTTACTAGCGTGTGAGATGAGTGCAATTGTGTGGTAGTTTGAGCACTCTTTGGCATTGCCTTTCTTTGGGATTGGAATGAAAACTGACCTTTTCCAGTCCTGTGGCCACTGCTGAGTTTTCCAAATCTGCTGGCATATTGAGTGCAGCGCTTTCACAGCATCATCTTTTAGGATCTGAAATAGCTCAACTGGAATTCCATCACCTCCACTAGCTTTGTTTGTAGTGATGCTTCCAAAACCCTCAACCTTTGACAATCTGTTGGTATGTGGAATTTATAATATAGAGCATTGTAGATTTTATTATTAGTTTTAAAGTATGTGCAAAACATTCTTTACAGCAGTAAAATTTCAAATGAATATCTTTCTTTTCAGAGATCTGGTTAAACCTTACCAGCACACCACTGTAGTCAGCCCAGGTGGGGCAGAAGATAATGGGACCGTGAAGGAGGAATGGCCAAAGGTAGTCATAAATACCGTATTATCAGGTTCACAAACAAGGACCATAGATTCTCTACAAAGATTCTCTTCCTCACTGTGCCATGTGTTTATTTACACATCTTATTTTATTATTATTATTATTTTTAACTTTTTGGCCAAACCCCATGTCATGTTGGATCTTAGTTCCCCAACCAGGGATAGAACCTGTAACCCCCTACCCCGCTACCTCCTCCCACAGTGGAAGGTGGAGTCCCTATTTACATATTTTAAACTGATCACCTTTTGTTTCCTTTTCCTTTACTTCACCATTGCACAGAGTGTGATGGTGGTTGAGAAGGGATTATGAGAGAAATAGATACCCTCAGATGCCCTGGGTGAGGGCTAGAAGAAGTGACTGATGAAATAGCAGGATATTTTCTTTGGGAATAGAGTATGTTGGATTATTTGAAGTGGCAACACTTAAGAAAAACAGAGATATGAGAATATGAGTCTTCTGAGATATTGAACAGCCAGAGGGGTAGAAAGCTCCGTCTACTCGGCACCCTTTTCTATGTCGAGAAAACTGCCCACAGTGTAAGTCTTGGGAGGAAGAACAGTCTTGCCTCCTACTGAAGAAACTCTATTATGTGCTTTTTCTGACTCTTGGTGGCTGGAATTTTTTGCATGTTATCTGAGCTGAGAAAAATGAAATTCCTCTACTTGGGATTTTGCATCTGGAGATAATAGGGAATAGTTCAGAAGTCTTGACATCTGCAGCCATAGTAACTGGCCTCCACAGGTGATAGGGTGTGGGTGGGCAACATCAGTGGTTCAGAGGTGACTTCTTTAATCAACTCTTCCTATGATATAATCTTAGACGTGGATCCAACTGCTTGGTTCCCTAGTTGAGTACCCATTGTCAGAGCTGAAACTCCAATCATTGTTGTTGTTTAGCTGCTAAGTTGTATCTGACTCTTTTGCGATCCCATGGACTGTAGCCTGCCAGGCTCCTCTGTCCATGGGATTTCCCAGGCAAGAATACTGGAGTGGGTTGCCATTTCTTTCTCCAGGGGATCTTCCCAAACCAGGGATCGAACCTGGGTCCCCTGCATTGGCAGGTGGATCTGAGCCATCAGAGAAGATCCAGTTCTCCAAACCTTCCTGTTAATTCTGTGAGCTATTCAATAAATAACTGCAGTTAGTGTTTAAGGTAAACAGAGCTGGTTTCTGTTGTAGGAATTAATAAAATATGCCCAGAGGGAAGCCTTTTAAAGGATGTTGCCATGATTCTAAAATGCAGGCATTTCCTAATGAGACTCCTGGCTAGAAGTCTGTTGCTGGGAAATTGAGAAGAGCATTAAGACTGTGAATGTGCCTGGCTCTTTAGCCTAACGTACACGGGAAATGACTAAGATAAATTGCTCAAAAGTCCCAACTGCTCTCATACATCTAAGACAGGAGAAAATGTCTTGATGATTGTCTTGATGATAGTTAAACTTCTCTTTTTCCAAATATGCATTTCATTTTGAACATTTCTGGCAATAGTCATAGCTCTGTGTCATTTTTTTACAACAGGGCTGGCCAGGCATAATAATTTCTGATGCCCATTTGGAATTCCCTTTATTATGTTTAGGGACTTTGTAGAAAGGAACATCATCTAAGTCGTCACCATCACAACTCATTTTTGGCAGTCAACAGTCAGGCTAAATCTTCTACAAGTAAATTGATCACCTAAGTTGATAGGTTTTTCTCATCTTTCAACTTGTGGTTTGTGTTAAGCAATTTTAGTGACATTGACTTTGATTGTTGCCTGGCCTGAGTTCTCTTACAGAGGTTCTGGAGGAGAAACCACTTCTAGTCATATTTAAGTCATTTGCAGAAGCCAGTTTATTACAGTTATAGGGTTGAGGTCTCCATGTTCTCACTGACTGTCAACCAGCAACCTCTCTCAGCTTCTTAAGGTCATTTGCTTCCCTCACCATGCTGCTTTCTCCATTTTCATTCTGGTGATGGTGCAGCATCTTTTTTGCCTCAAGTCTGAGAAGCTTCTTTGCTTTTAAGGATTCATGTGATCAGATTGGACTCATCAAGAAAAGGGAAAGCTCCTACACTGTTGGTGTGAATGTACGTTGGTACAGTCACAATGGAAAAAATATACAAGTTTCTTAAAAAACTAAACATAGAGCTATAATATGAACCTGCAATCCCATTTCTGAGCATATATCTGGAGAAAAACATGATCTGAAA
Organism: Antilocapra americana; assembly: GCA_007570785.1. Taxonomy (NCBI): domain Eukaryota; kingdom Metazoa; phylum Chordata; class Mammalia; order Artiodactyla; family Antilocapridae; genus Antilocapra; species Antilocapra americana. Next base: position 387,137 of record ML662331.1, on the reverse strand, counting down.
GGATACATGCACCCCAAAGCTCTTTGCAGCACTGTTTATCATAGTGAAGACATGGAAGCAACCTAAATGTCCCTCATCAGAGAAATGGATAAAGAAGATGTGATCTATATCACACACACACACACACACACACACACACACACAGTAGAATACTACTCAGTCATAGAAAAGAATGAAATAATGTAATTCGCAGCAACATGGATGGACCTATAGACTGTCATACTGAGTGAAGTAAGTTAGATTGAAAAGGAGCAATATCATATGATATCCCTTATATGCAGAATCTAAAAAGAAATGATACACATGGACTTACAAAACAGAGACTCACAGATTTAGAGAATGAATTTATGATTGCCAGGGTGAAGGATCAGGGAAAGGGATAGTTAGGGAGTTTGGGATGGAAATATACACACTGCTATATTTTAAATGGATAACCAGCAAGGACCTACAGTATAGCACATGGAGCTCTGCTCAATGCTATATGCAGCCTGGATGGGAGAGGAGTTTGGGGGACAATGTATGGCTGAGTTCCTTTGCTGTTCACCTAAAACTATCACAACACTGTTAAATGGCTATACCTCAATACAAAATATAAAGTTTTAAAAAATATTAAAAAATAAACAAATGGGTCCTAATCAAACTTGAAGTCTTTTGTAGAAGAAAGGAAACCATCAACAAAAGGAAAAGACAGAATATGGAGTGGGAGAAAATATTTGTAAATGACACAGCTGATAAGAAGTTAATATCCAAAATACACAAACAGCTCATACAACTCAACATCAGAAAACCAAACAACCAAATCAGAAAATGGGCAGAAATAGACACCCAAATAGACACTTCTCCAAAGAAGACATACAGATGGCCAATAGGCATGTGAAAGAAATGCTCACTGTCACTTATTAGAGAAACGCAAGTCAAAACCATGACGAGGTATCATCTCACACCAGTCAAAATGGCCATCATCACAAAGTATACATATACTAAATGCTGGAGAGGATGTGGAGAAAAGGGAACCCTCCTATACTGTTGGTAGGAATGTAAATTGGTACAGCCACTATGAAAAAAAGTGTGCTCAGTTCAGTTCAGTCACTCAGTCATGTCTGACTCTTTGTGATCCCATGGACTGCGGCACGCCAGGCTTCCCTGTCCATTACCAACTCCTGGAGTTTACTCAAACTCATGTCCATTAAGTCGGTGATGCCATCCAACCATCTCATTCTCTGTTGTCCCCTTCTCCTCTCACCCTCAATCTTTCCCATCATCAGGGTATTTTCCAATGAGTCAGTTCTTTGCATCAGGTGGCCAAAGTATTGGAGCTTCAGCAACAAAAAAAGTGTGCAGGTTTCTTAAAAACTAAAAATAGAGCTACCATATGATCCAGCAATTCCACTCCTGGGTATCCCATTTCAGAAAAAGTGAAAACTCTATTTTGAAAATGTACATGCATCCCAATGTTCATAGTAGCACTATTTACAATAGCCAAGACATGGAAACAACCCAAGTATCCATCAACAAACAACTGGCTTAAGAAGATGTAGTGTATATATAGACAATGAAATAATATTCATCCATAAAAAGGATGAAATATTGTCATTTGTAACAACATGGCTGGACCCAGAGAATATTATACCTAATGAAGTCAGGCAGAAAAAGACAAACATAATATGATATCACTTCTATGTGGAATCCAAGAAATACTAAAGAATCTGTGTACAAAACAGAAACAGATTCATAAACATAGAAAATAAACTTATGGCTACCAAAGGGGAGAGGGAGGGTTACACAGACATATTAGGAGGATGGAATTAACAGATGCAAATTACTTATACATAAAATAGATAAACAACAAGGATTTACTGTATAGCAAAGGGAATTATACTCAGTATCTTGTAATAACTGAATCACTTTGCTGTATACCTGAAACTAACACAATATTGTAAATCAACTATACTTCAATAAAAAAACTTTAGTTATCTGGGCTCCTTGGGGTACTCATAGGACAATGATCAATTTACAGAGTCCCAGGAAGTTGTATGGTGCTATGGACTAAATGTGTTCCCCCACAGTTCACGTGTTAAAGTTCCTAGGCCCCAGTGTGACAGTATTTGGAGGTGATTAGGTTTAGATGAGGTCATGAGGGTAGAGCCCCCATGATGGGATTAGTGTCCCCATAAGAAGAGACCTCAGAGCTTCCTTTCTTAGCCACCTGAAGATACAGTAAGACAGCCGTCTGTAAGCTAGGAAGAGAGTTCTCATCAGGAGCCACGTTGGCTGGCACCTTGATCTTGGACCTTCCAGTCTCAAGGTAAATGTCTGTTGTTTAAGCTACCCGGTCCATGCTATTTTCTTACAGCAACCCCAGCTGACCAAGATAGCTGCGTAGCATTTTGTGTGCCACACTGTGAGGAGAGAGTCAATGGTGTTTTCTTGCTTAGCTAAAACAATGAGCATCCTGAATAAAGCTTACGAAAGAAAGAAGGAAATGTCTTTGCCTTACCAACTCTAGCCCCTTCCTGTCTCTCAGATGACCCAGAGCACAGAATCACCACTGAAGGTGGCTGCAGGGAAGACCGTCCCCACTTAGAGATGTTTGGATGTCTCTTCACACATGTCTATGGCAGTGCTTTGCACTGTGGACCCTCTGTTCATTAGCTCTGCAGGGCTCAGACTTAAATAGATGTCTGTCCGGGTACAAAAGGGGGCCTCCCCCACTCTCAGTCATGAAAGGCAAAGTGCCCCAAGGCAGTGTTTCTCCAGCATCACTTCATTTTGGAATCACCCAGAGCAGTTTTGAAAAGTGTCCATGCCCAAGCCCCATACTCAGAAGTCCAGGTTCATATGATCAGAAGGGGACCTATCAGTAGTTTTATAAAAATCTTCCCAGCTGCTTTTAATGTGCAGCCAGGATTGTGAAGCACTGCTGTGAGGCAAAGTGCTGCAGGTTATCCCTGAGTGGCTCCACCTAACTGATGAGTGAATCCCAGCTGTCAAGAATGATGACATTACCCATGTGGGGAGAACAGTGAGAAAGCAATAGTTGTCAAAGCCTGACATTTAGGCAGGGAGCACAAAATGTCTCAACATTTCCATTACTCTGCATGCAACTCCTCTCTGCTTCTCTGAAGAGGAGGCATTAGCTTGAGACAGGAACTCCTGCGATGGTGTAAGGATGGCCTAGACATGAATGATGTAATGAGACAGCAGCACACCAACACGCAGATGGCATCCTTGAGCCATCAGCTGGGAACTGGGTCACCTGATTAATTACAACAGGCTGACGTCATGGAAGAGGCATTGACCACTGCCACTGACATAGTCTGCTATGGGTAGTTTGGTTAACTTCATAAGGATTCACCCAAGTCACAAATAAGAGAAGCAATTCTCTTGTTACCACACCTCCTGAAAGGGAATCATCACCTTCATGTCTCAAAAAAGGATAGCAATAATAGCTGATATTCCTTAAGAACTAACTGCCATAACAATTTACTACAAACCATGAGGCTTAAAACAAGAAAAGGTGTTAACTTAACAGTTTTGTAGGTCAGGAGTCTACCACAGGTCTCAGCAGGCTAAAAAATCAAGGCATTAGCAGTGCTCAGTTCCTTTCCAGAAGCTTTCAGGAAAAATCTGCTTGGAGCTCATTGAAGCCAGAGGCAGAATTTAGTTCCTGATGTTAGTAGGACTGAGGATTTCATTTTCTCACTGGCTGTCAGTGGAGGGCTGTTGCCAGTGACTAGAGGCCGCCTGCATTCCTTGGCTGATGGGTCTCTTCCTCCGTCTTCAAAGCCAGCCATGTTGGATCAAGTCCCTTGACATGAGGGGTTCCCAACCTTCAGGATCTAATGCTTGATGATCTGAGATGGAGCTGATGTAATAATAATAAAAATAAAGGGCACAATCAATGTAATGTGCTTGAATCATCCCCAAACCATCTCCTCACCCCGGTCAGTGGAAAAAATTGTCTTCCATGAAACTGGTCCCTGGTGCCAAAAAGGTTGGGGACCGCTGCCCTACACCTTCTCTCTCCTGCCTTTTTTCCCATCAGTGTCTCTCTTTGAACTTCACTTCAGCCCCCATTCCACTTTTAAGGACCCACGTGACTATATCAGGCTCACCTGGGAATCTTTAATTCCATCTGCAAAGTTCCCTTGGCCACTTTAGGTAATGGGGATGGGCATGCTGCAGCGACTACGTTAGGACAATCTGGGGCCACTGTTCGGCCTACCACACACCTCACTAGCCTCTTCTCCTACCCTTGTGGTAAGTTCAGTTCAGTTAAGTCGCTCAGCCATGTTCAACTCTGTGACCCCATGGACTGTAGCACACCACGCCTCCCTGTCCATTACCAACTCCTGGAGTTTACCAAAACTCATGTCCATTGAGTCAGTGATGCCATCCAACCATCTCATCCTCTCTCATCCCCTTCTCCTCCTGCCTTCAATCTTTCCCAGCATCAGGGTCTTTTCAAATGAGTCAGCTCTTTGCATCAGGTGGCCAAAATATTGGAGTTTCAGCTTCAACATCAGTCCTTCCAATGAACACTTGGGACTGATTTCCTTTAGGATGGACTGGTTGGATCTCATTGCAGTCCAAGGGACTCTCAAGAGTCTTCTCCAACACCATAGTTCAAAAGCATCGATTCTTCAGTACTCAGCTTTCTTTATAGTCCAACTTTTACATCCATACATGACCACTGGAAAAGCCATAGCCTTGACTAGATGGACCTTTGTAGGCAAAGTAATGTCTCTGCTTTTTAATATGCTGTCTAGGTTGGTCATAACCTTCCTTCCAAGAGTGAGTGTCTTTTAATTTCATGGTTCCAGTCACCATCTGCAGTGATTTTGGAGCCCCAAAATATAAAGTCAGCCACATTTTCCCCATCTATTTGCCATGAAGTGATGGGACTGGATGTCATGATCTTAGTTTTCTGAATGTTGAACTTTAAGCCAACTTTTTCACTCTCCTCTTTCACTTTCATCAAGAGGCTCTTTAGTTCTTCACTTTCTGCCATAAGGGTGGTGTCATCTGCATATCTGAGGTTATTGATATTTCTCCTGGCAATCTTGATTCCAGCTTGTGCTTAATCCAGCCCAGCATTTCTCATGATGTACTCTGTATAGAAGTTAAGTAAGCAGGGTGACAATATGCAGCCTTGACGTACTCCTTTTCCTATTTGGAACCAGTCTGTTGTTCATGTCCAGTTCTAACTGTTGCTTCCTGACCTGCATACAGGTTTCTCAAGAGGCTGGTCAGGTGGTCAGGTACTCCCATGTCTTGAAGAATTTTCCACAGTTTATTGTGATTCACACAGTCAAAGGCTTGGCATAGTCAATAAAGCAGAAACAGATGTTTTCCTGGAACTCTCTTGCTTTTTCGATGATCCAGCAGATGTTGGCATTTTGATCTCTGGTTCCTCTGCCTTTTCAAAAACCAGCTTGAACATCTGGAGGTTGATTCAAGTATTGCTAAAGCCTGGCTTGGAGAATTTTGAGCATTACTTTACTAGTGTAAAGTTGGCAGTTTGATCTGTGGTAAGAGGTCATTTTTATTCATTCAGCCCAGTCGCTCTTCCTCTAATTCATTTTCTTGCTAACTGTACTTGGGTCTTAGCCCTGGTGGCTGCCTTTCTTCTCTCTCTAAATGTCCTCTGCAGGTGATCTCTTCTAGGCCTCTGGTTTTAAATAGTATCTTTATGCAACATTTCAAATTAATATCCTCTATCTTCTGTGCCCCAGAACCTTTTCTCCAATGGCCTACTTGATAGCGAGGTGTTTCACATGAATCTTCAGAATTACCAAATTTTTGTTCTCCTGTCCCCACCCCCAATCTGTTTCACACACCCCTTCCTGTCTCCCTTATGACTTATCGCCTATTTGATCATGCCAAACACTTGGGATTCATCCTACTTGCTTCCTTCTCCTTTGGCCACTTGCTCAATCATCCCCAAACCTGTTGTATACCAGATCCTTTCTGTTACTTCCCCTTTACTCCACAGCACAGTAACTACTGAGTCAGGCAACCCTGATTTCGCCATTAAACCTGCAGCTCCTTCCAGCAGCAAAATAGATCTCTTACAAGCTTTAATCAGAAGTAACAAAGCCAAAATACTAAGAGGTTATTTCTGGAGGGTGGAAATATGGGTGGATGTTATTTTCTTCCTGGTACTTTTTTGCACTTTAAACATTTCCATAGAAAACTCAAAACAAAATGTTCTGTAAAAACAAAAAGAAAAATAAGACGTTACCTTCTCAAAAACGTTCCCCTCCCCACATTATTATCTCTAACAGGGTCCTGTTATTTCCTCTCGGTCTTTATCACCCTTTGCAGTGGTTTACATTTTGTTTTCTAGTTTTATTGTCTCTCTCTCTCACTAGCTGTAAGGCCATGAGGGCAGTGCCATATTTATTGTGTTGGTTACTCTAAACCTAGCACCCAGGCCTGTGCCTGTCACACAGTAAACATTTAATTCACCCAGGTGTCCTTCGTCATCTGAATTCTCACTATCCAGTTATCCACTAAAATGACTTGCAAAAATTCCAGATTTATTACAAACAAGCCAACAAACACCAGAAAGTCTGTTTAAAGTGTATGTGAGCCCAGGTAAGAGAATGTAGATTGTGTTGCAGTCCTATCTCAACGACTGCATGATACAGATTATTGTTAAGTTGCAGACTCGTGTCCAACTCTTTGTGACCCTATGGACTGCAGCCTGCCAGGCTCCTCTGTCCATGGGATTCTCCAGGCAAGAATACTGAAGTGGGTTGCCATTTCCTTCTCCAGGGGCTTTTCCTGACCCAGGGATCAAACCCTCGTCTCCTGCATCTCCTGCACTGCAGGTGGATTCTTTACCACTAAGTCATCCGGGAAGCCCCCTGATACGGATACTTGTTTAAGTGTGTACCAATGTCTAGATGTCTAGATGTTATTTAGTGAAAATGTTTTCTCAGAAATTAGAACCCATTCAGCTTCATAGTCATCATCATTTGGAGAAAAGGAAAGAAGAGGATTCGTGTACTGAATCTTTACAAGAAAGCCTGGATCACATGAAGAAAACCATTGCTGCAGCCAGGTGAATGTGATTGTGACATCAAATAAAGCACTGCACCCCAGAAATGCAGTGACACACCCTATCTCATGCCACTGGGAGCTGTATAACCTTCAACAAAAACAATACAAACATGTTCATTTGAGAGCTTCCCCCACTACACGTTATCTCATCTATAGCTCCAAATGATGGCTCAGAGTCACAACCACTTCCAGAGTCTTGCATGCCAATCAGACGGCCACCCCCATTTCCTTGTTTGGATGTGTAGGATGTGATGCATCTCCCATTCCACTCAGTCTTTCCCTCAACCCCAACCCCCAAAGGAGACTGAAGCTTCCACCTCCTTCCTCTGGCCCACCAGACTCCGCTCAGGCAACTCTTACGTTGGGCAGTGACCAGAACCTGAAAACTGCTCTATTATTTCATTTTCTTTTTCTAAGCATAACTTTCATTCCCTATTTAAAGTATCTTGAACATATTATTTCCACTACAGCTATTTATTACATTATTTGAAAAGACCCTGATATTGGAGAACGGCACTGAAACATGTAAATTATCATATGTGAAATGAATTGCCAGCCCAGGTTTGATGCTTGATACATGGTGCTCAGGGCTGGTGCACTGGGATGACCCAGAGGGATGGAATTGGGAGGGAGGTGGGAGGGGGGTTCTGGAAGGGGAACACATGTATACCCATGGTGGATTCATGTCAATGTATGGCAAAACCAACACGATAATGTAAAGAAAAAAATTAATTAATTAAAAAAAAGAAAAGACCCTGATGCTGAAAAAGATTGATGGCAAAAGGAGATGACAGAGGGTGAGATGGTAGGATGGCGTCACTGACTCAACGCACATGAGTTTGAGCAAATTCCGGGAGACAGAGAATCCTGGTGTGCTGTAGTTCATGGGGTCACAAAGAATCAGACATGACTTAGTAAATGAACAACAATAGTTATTTATGTTTCAGTTATACTCACTGAGTGTGGGGAAGATGAACTTCATCTACTCCATAATGTTCCTCCTGTCAGTGTTGTCCTGGACCAGCTATGTCAGTATCACCAGGAAGCTTGTTAGAAATGCTAGTTCTGGCATCTCCCTGGTGGTTCAGTAGCTAAGACTCCACGCTCCCAATGCAGGGGGCCTGGGTTCGATCCGTGGTCATATAACTAGATGCTGCATGCCACAAAGAAGACCGGAGATCCTGTGTGCTGCAGGTAACACCTGGCACAGTCAAATAAATAAATAAATAAAAGTAAATATTGAGAAAGAAATGCTAGTTCTTGGGTCCTAACCCAGATATACTGAATCTGAAACTCTTGGTCCAAGGATCCCATATTTCAACAGACTCCTTAGATGATTCTGATGAGTGCCAAGTTTGAAAAGCTCTGCAATACACACAAAAAATAAGATAGTCAATGTTTTGATGTTTTTAAAATTATGTAGAAATCCTTGGTGGATGCTCATAGAGGGATTTAAGAGTATTTTAGTGATATTTAAGAAAGTTGGTTGTGGATTTTGGATGGGCTGGGAATACATTGTGGTTTTTTTTTCCATTTAAAATAATAGACTATCAGCTTCCTTTATCTGAAAATTTGCTATCCAACATGTTTTCAGGGATGGATTAGATTCAGATAGTGAGGGAGGTCTGCATTCAGAAAAGGAATGTTGAGAGTTTGAGAGGCATATGCTAAGAATTCCTTCACAGCCTTTAGAGCCTGTCTGGGTGAAAGGCTGCCCCTTTCTTGCCTCGCTAGTAAGTGCCTAGGGATAGAACATACACATGGGCCAAAGTAGGGAAAGCATAAGGAAGTGGTAATAAATACTTGGGGAAATATGTGACAATTGTTTTAGGATTTTAGGGAGAAAAGGAGTTCAAGAAAACACCGAAGGAAAACTCAAGGCTATATGGAGTGTCAGCTTGAATTCGCACTCCAAAAAGTAATGATGGAGAGAGAATGGCAGTTTGCAACCATAAATGATGCGAACCAGATTCTTCAAATAATTGATTTCTGCCAGTCACTGTCAACCATAGCTAGTCAAGGACAGGTCTAAGACAAAACTCTCTTCTTGTGGAGCACCACTTGTCAATTTTCCAATGGCAGATGACCTTAACCAAATCTACACTCAAGCCTTGCTATTTCTCCCAACAGACATACAGCCATTTACTGATTATGTAAAGTTCAAAAGGAGCCAAACAGCAGAATCTGATCAAGAAGAGAGTTTTTATGGAGACAGGTGATTTGGAAAATCAGCTTTACCCTTCTGTTTCAAAGATATATAGTTCAATACATACAAATATTTCTCTTAACTCTGGGAAAATCTCTGTCAGAAAACTTAAAAATACCTATCCAGTCTAGGTAAATTACATCTGGTCTGAATATTCACAGAAGGACCCAGGAAATGAAACACTGAACGGAGGTATGCAGAGAATTTCAGCAAGAATAATGCTTTTAATTGGGCATTTATAAACCATGGTCAGGGCATTTATTTCATGACCAAATGTGTGACCTTAAATGGTTTTAGAATTCACTCAGCATAGACTGAGTTATTGGAGGGAATCAACAGTAACTTTAAAGCAGAGATTGTGCTATTCAGCAAAGCTTGTCTGCATCAATGCCTGTGAAGAGTGAAGTGCAACACTCTTTGTTTATCTCTACCTGAAAAGTCTGTCTGTTCTAGGGATTTTGGAAGTGGGTCGAGGTTAGTCCTGCCATAACAACTGAGACCATGTGTCTTGATATTGACAGCTTGTGATGTTTCGACCAGATATTTACAATGGAGGCAACTGATTCTACAAAATTAATATGAAACTATATATTCTATAAAGCGGGCTTCCTTGATGGTTCAATGGTAAAGAATCCTCCTGCCCATGCAGAAGACCTAGATTCAATCCTTGGTTTGGGAAGATCCCCTGGAGAAGGAAATGGCAACCCACTCCAATATTCTTGCCTGGAGAATCCCATGGACAGAGGAGCCTGGCAGGCTACAGTCCATGGAGTTGCAAAAGAGTCGGACACAATTTAGCAACTAAACAACAATTCTATAAAGCAATTTGTCCTTTCTTGACATAGTATACAATCATCATTTTTTGTATTTAAACAGTCTATGAATAGAGTGTATTTAAACTCTATTCATAGGCATAGAATTTTTCTATCAGCACATTTACCCCTCAAATTATTACCCTTATTTGGATTATCTTCCATTTTCTTTCAAATTCCTTTAAAACTTTTTCTTAAAACCTTCCCACACTAAAGTTAGCTGGTCTGGTCTTGTCATAAAATACTTATTGACAACAAGGGGAAGTTAGTCTCTGCAGCATGGAGGAAGGGAATGTGTATAAAGAGACTGCACTACTTTCTACTCCAAGCCTGACTTGGGAGTAGAGGAATCAGATGAATTTTAAATTGACCTTGAGATGGAAATTTGAGAGTGAAGAGCACTGAGTATTTAAGCTGAATGGACATTGTTTTGATAATAAAAAATGACTGGTCAAGATGTTTTAAAGGATCTGCTACCCAGTAGAGAAGGGGAGGCAGTCATTGAACAAAACACAAACAAGCAGAGACTCCTCAACAAACCAGTTCCATCTATTTAGAGGGTAAGGGAGGGATTTTCATGGGAAGTGCTACCTTAGTGCAGCTTACTGATAATTTTGGTGGGGTTGGGTAGTTTAGGGTCATTGCTGAGGCACCAGAAACCATAAATGACTTTATCAGCCATATTTAAGAGTACGGGCAATTTTTAGATCAAGATTTCTGTAAGGGCTAGGCTACAATTTATCCTCCTCAATGAACCCATTGTGGAGTTAAGCGCAGGACAAGCAGGTAGCAAATGTTAGAGATGTCTTTGCTCCCAAATTGAATCCTAACATTCAGTTTTTGCATGGGTGAAATTTTACTCCCCTTACTAATTTTCTTTAGGGTTCAAGGAAGGCTATCTGAGATCTTTGCAAACTGGACACTAATTTGAAAAATAGAGTGGATGGCTCAGTAACAGAGACTTCATAAACATTTATCAAATGAATGAAAGCATGAATAAATAGAAGGCTGTTTTAATAGTGCCACTAAGGCAAATCCATCTCTTGGTTTTACAAACATGAGTGGAGAAATCTCCATTATTTTGATTTTGATTTATGCCTGCAACACTGTGCTTATTAAAGCATGGCTCACATGCTCCAATAATTCACACAGTTCATAAGAGATTAATAAACTATATCATATCAATGTCACTGTAAGTTTGCATAATTGTATTGAATTTCTTCTTCTCACTAGGCCTGATATTCATAATTTCATCAGTTTTGATACACTATTGATCTTCACAGCCTGGTTTGTGAAATTACCTCATCCTCTAAACAAATATTAATGAGCAATCTTTATCCCTTGAACCTGGAAGCATTGCTCAAACCCACAAAAACTAAAAATAGAGATTTGGCCTTTTAAGTACCATAAGCACCAGATGCAAGAAGGGAAGAAAACATTAGGCCCACAGCTGAGAAATTTTATATACATTTAAAAATAAAAACTGGAAAGGAGAAAATGTCAAAAGTGTGACTATTACACAAAGTTCCAGTATACGAGTTATTTATGGTGCTACCTCTAAAACTCCTGACCCTGGAATCAATTTCTAAATCAATTGGAAACCAATCTATCCCAGAATGCAGCTCATACATTCTCATTCAGAACCAGCTGGTATCTTTCCATTGTTCTCCCATCATCCTCCTGTAGATTATATTTCTGGATTTGGAAAAGGGAAGAAGGGAATTGTCCTTTCTCATTTGCCTTTTGCTCAGGACAGTTTTTAAGAGACATTTATCAACCCCATGATTCAAACCAGTTACCCATATCAATTATTTGTGATGTTTTTTCTTTTTAAAAAACTTTTTACTATGGAAACATTTATATTATGTACCAGGCAGAACACTATAATAAACTCCCACATACCCAGCCATTTTGTGTACCACTCCCAACTTGTGGCTGATCTTATTTTATGTATATATCTATCAGATCTCCCCTCCCACAAGAATTCGAAGTAAACTCTACTTCATTTATAAATATTTCAGAATGTAAAGGACTCTTATCCTTGGATACAAAATTTGCCACCCTTCTTTTCACTTCTCTTAGATGGTGATAACAGAAAGTTACCTGGCGGTGCTATTTACGGAGTCTTCTTTTTGCAAGCTGCTTTGAAGGCACATATCTTGTCACACTACCCATGTATCCCATTTCAGGAATTCTACTCTTACTTGCAGGAAGGAAAAATGATGACCCACATGCATCATTCAACCAGCTTCCCTTCTTCTGGTGTGTGACACAAGCATAAAGGACCCAAGTGTTTTTCATTAACTGTAACTTTTTGCTTATCTTAGGTATATTATTTCTATTATTGATTTCTGGTTTAAGCCACTATAGTCAGAGAGTTTACGATGTATGATTTCCACCCTTGATTTATTAAGACTTGTTTATGCTATAGAATATAGATATATTTTTGTTAACATTCCATGAGATTTCCACAGATGTTCTGCAAATATCAATTGGGTCATGTTGGTTAATGGTGTGTTTAAATTATTTATATCTCTATTAATTTTTTCCTACTTGTTCTAGCCATTAATGTGAGAGAATTTTAAATTTATGCAACTAAGATTGTCAATCTATCTCTATTTTTAGTTCTGTTAAGTTTCCCTATATATGTTTTGGAGCTATGTTATTAGAAGTTCATTCAGTTTTAAGACCATTATGCTTTCCTGTTGAGTCAATTCTTATTAATGTCATTATGGACCATCCTCTTTATTTCTAGTTATACTTTTTCCTTAGAGTCTACTTTATCTGGAATTAATATAGCCAGAGATTTTCCTTTTCAGCTTATCTTTCTCATCTTTTTATTTTAAATTTTGCTGTGCTCTGATATTTAAAGTTTATCTTTTATAAAGAGCATATAATTGGGTGTTGGATTTTTCATCTGGGCTGCCCTTGTCTTTTCATTGTAGTGTTTAGTCCATTTACATTTAATGTAATTATAATACAGTTGGGTTTATGCCTACCAAGTTGATTCTACTCCCCAGCCTCCTTCACTGCCTCTACACTCAGCAAAAGGCCTGTTGGAGTAAACTGGCTATATGTTTTGGGCTCCTTTTGATTCCAGTCAGTTGTGTCAGCCCACACAACTGTTAAAAGCATCCCTCATTTATTTTTATCTCTACACTGTCTCTCTGCATAAAGTAGGCCTGATTCTCAGTCCTTGTCCACGCTTGGCGAATGCCCCCTGGGAAGAAAGCAGGTGCTGATTTCTGCTCATTTAGGAATGGTTCTTCCCTCTTTGGAACTGCATTAAATGAAAAAAAAAAAGGAAAAGAACAAATGAAATGTGGGGCAATGTAAAATAGTCTAATTTACCATATATCCTATACCTATATTCACTAATTTTTGACATCCTGCCACATGTGCTTAATCTTTAATCCATCCCTTCTCAACATACAGAAGTTTTACTTTGTTTCCTTTTTGCAAACAATGAAATAGTGTGCAGATATCATGGCATGTTACCTCTAAATGCTTCAGAATGTATCTGATAAAAATAGACATTCTCTTACATATCTACAAGACCACTGCCACACCCAAGAAATATAATGTTGCTACAGTAATATTATCTAATATACATTTCATATTCAAACTTCTCCAATTGTCCTTGAAACATAGCTTTATCTTTTTAAGAAAATCTAGGATCAAGTCTGCTTCTACTGCTACTAAGTTACTTCAGTCATGTCCAACTCTTTTGCAACCCTATGGCCCACAGCCCGCCAGGCCTCTCTGTCCATGGGATTCTCCAGGCAAGAATACTGGAGTGGGTAGCCATTCCCTTCTCCAGGGAAACTTCCAAACCCAGAGATCAAACCTGTGTCTCTTAGGTCTCCTCCATTTTCAGGTAGGTTCTTTACCACTAGTGCCATGTGGGAAGCCCCAGGATCAAGTCTAGAATCACAAATTACAGGTGGCTATCATGGTTTTTTTAATAAGTCTCCTTTAATCAAGAACAATCTCTCCATCTTTATTTTTCATGACTATTGAAATTTTAGATTTGTCTAAATATTTCCTCACTATTAGATACTGGTTAAACATTTTTGACAAGAATGCTACATATTTCTACTGTGTCCTTCTACTGCATCATATCAGGAGGAACATGGTATCAGTTTGTCCCATTACTGGGGGTGCCAAGTTTGATCATTTGTTTAAGGGGGGGTCCACCATATCTCTCTATGGTAAAGGTATCTTTTTCCCCTTTGAAATCAATAAGTAATCTGGGAGGTGATACTTTGAGATTATACCCCCTAACCTTTCACCCTTTGGTTTTAGTATTCACTGGTAATTTTTTTTTTGCCTGAACCAGTCATTATGTTGTTGGTTGTGAAATGGTGATTTTCAAATTCTATCATTCCTTCTATATGTCTAAACTGACATTATTTTGTAAAGAAGTTTTCCTCCTCCCACCTTTATCCTTGACTGTGGACTCACTGATTTCCTTTTGTTGTAATCCATTACTATCATTACTCATTGTGATCCTCAAGTTATCCCAAAGTCAGCCAGTGGGAGTCCCTCCAGCCAGCCCCATTGTCCTTTGGATGTGTCGCCATTGTTTGATCACTTCCCTGCTTTCTGAATTAGAAGATGCTCCAGGCTCACTTCATACCTTCCCCATGCCTGGAATCAGTCATTTCTCCAAAGAGAGAAATAGTCTTCATAGTGGTGTCCAGCAGTCAGCAGTACACAGGGTATCAAAGCCCAGGGGAAGCACTAATGCTATCTATTTGGTCCAGCTCTGAGGTGTGATATGAAGCATTTTCCTGGCTGCACAGCCTCCCAAATCTTATTTTCTGGCCCTACAGAGGATTTTATGAGCCACCTGACACCAGTTAATCATTCCTTGTGCATTTAAGTAAGCCAAAGTGTCTGCTGCTTGCAGCCAAAAACCTTGATTGATATAAGCACCAAATGATTCACATAATAAGCCTGAACTCCTTGTTCTCTGGGTGGCAGTAGATAATCCAGAGCCTGTGTAAGAGTGTGATGTGATAATGGCTCATAAGAGCAGACTCGATAAAAACAAATTTAATAGCACTTTTCAGTTCCATGGTACTTTAAGCATCATCTTTAACACCCTTGACATGTTTGAGAGATATATTATTTTCCTCATTTGAAAGATGGGAATTTGAAATAAATGTTATAAGAATATGTATTATAGCTGAATTATTTGAAGACAAAAGATGTACTGAAAACAAGTTTAAAAATATATACCCAAATAAATTTTTTGGAAATCATTTCAAAAAGTCAAATCAATGAGAGCATCCAAATGTTAGTATCTAAAGCTAGAAGTATCTTAAATTTAAGACAAACTTTATGTCTCAGTAATTTACAGTCATTTATCTCTGGAGTTTTACACTGAATTCATGAAGAAACTCCAACAATAATTAAAAGCATTGTACTGAAAATATAGTAAGAGGAGTCAGTAGTAAAAAGCAACTCTGTAAATTACCAAGACAGAATGTTAATTTTAAATAGCAGTGGTTTGTCATAGCCAATTGAACTAAAAGTGTGATCCACACTAACTTCACTCTCATTTTGTAAACTCCCCATAACTACTCTTGACATTCTCACATGTTCATCTTGGCTCAGTAATTCTCCATCAGGCTGAATTGCCCGGAGGTGGTATATATTAGTATATGTGAATTTAAGTGTATTAGTTATACTTGTGCTGTGTTATGTTGCTTCAGTCGTGTCTGACTCTGTGACCCTATGGACTGTAGCCCTCCAGGCTCATTTGTCCACAGGATTCTCCAGCAAAGAATACTGGGGTGGGTTGCCATGTTCTCCTCCAGGGGATCTTCCCAACCCAAGGATCAAACCTGCATCTCTGTCATGTCTCCTGCATTGGCAAGTGGATTCTTTACCTCTAGCACCACCTGGGAAGCCCCATACTTGTGTAACAAATTACTCCATGTCTTAGTGGCTTAAAATGACACACACTTCAGAGTGTGTGACCCCATTTCTGTGGGTCTGGACCCTAGGATCTCTGCTTCAGGGATTTTCATGAGGCTGTAATCGAGGTGTTGGTAGTCTGGGGTCTCAGTCTCATCCGAATGTTCAGCAGGGGAAGAACCTGGTTACAAGCTCACTTTGTGGTCATCAGAAGCATTCTGTTCCCTGCTGGCTGTTGGCTGGGCCCTTTCTCAGCTTCTCCCACATGGTCACTTGCTACTTCAAAACATCCAAACTGAGATGTCAATAGAGTCTGTTAATAAGACAGAAGTCATAATCATTTGTCACCTAAGCATGAAAGTTACATCCCATCACTTTTGTCATATTTTTTTCTGGTTGGAAATGATTTAGAGGCCCCACTCACATTCCAAGGGAGAGGACTGCACAAAGATATAAACACTAGGAGGTGGGGATCACTGAGAGCCACCTCAGAAAGCAGCCTAACAAACCAAAGACACAGTCCTGAACAGGGTATCACAGTCCTTCAAAAGAGGCTATTCTTAGATGGGCTTGATGGTTTAGTTGCTCAGTCATGTCCAACTCTTGCAACCCCATGGATTGTAGCCCACCAGACTCCTCTGTCCATGGAATTTCGCATGCAGGAGTACTGGAATAGGATGCCATTTCCTTCTCCAGGAGATCTTCCTGACCCAGGGACTGAACCTGCACCCACAGCATCTCCTGTATCACAGGCAGATTCTTTACCAACTGAGCCACCAGGGCTTACTGTGATCCCAAGTTTCTCTGAGTAATTCTTTCTTGACTTTCTAAAAGGTGTGTGTTGTTGGACTATGATTGATGGACATTTCTGCTGTTTATGTTTGAGGTCAAATGTTCTTAAAACACATTTTAATAAGGCAATAATTATCATTAGTTTAGGGACTAAATTTTATTCATCCCAGGACCACGTGTGCAGGGAGGCAGGGGGAAAAGATGTCCTCTCTTTAGCTTGCACTACATGTAAATGTAAATTGTTCCTGAGTTTAAAAGTATTGTTACTGATGCCCCTGAGATTCCTTTCCACCATCCCACCACCCCTGCTGTGCTTTTTATTTCCATATTTTTCTGTTACCTAGCATTTACTATAATTTCTCCTGATGAAGGGCTTTGAACCTCATCAGAAACCTCCTTTATTAGGTAAACTGCTTGTGTTTACCCTTTGAAATATTCCACATACTTTTCCTAAGCTATGTTTTTTCTTATGATCCTATTTTTCTTTAAAGAGACAAGCCCCTCAGCAGTGAGTTATGGAAAGTACCAGAAGTAAAAGGAGGCTTTGGCCTCCAAAATCTTGAATGATGCCTTATTCAGTTGGTTGAGAAACATTAAGAGATAGGGGAAAATGGTAGAGAAATAAGTTCACATCATCTTAAGGGAGCTGTCCCCTCCTCTACCGCTAGCATGTGAGGGGCTAGTGGTAGAGGTGCTGAGGCGGCTGGACGCAGGAACTTCAGGGACACACTGGATGGAGCAGATGGAAAGCCCAGGACCCAGCACAGGACAAATGGAACATCAGAAACCCCTCCTAAGAGAAGTTCAGGAAGGAAAAGTCATTTGCAAGACTTTGCCCCAATTCAGCCATAACAGAGTAGGATAATAAGGCTCTAAATTGCAATGAGTAAAGAATATACAACCATCAAACACTGGAAAGTGGGGAGAGGTGAGGGGTGGTGGGAAAGTATGACTTTCCTCGTTTTTTGTAGCAGAGAGTCAATACTGTCTAAACTGGGAGTTTCAACATTCCAACTCCAACACCTTAACAACAGTTTAGAATCTTTTTTCCCCCCTTAAACTCAAGAATGTCTTAGAAAATACTAGTCTGTGGTGAAACATTGATTAGGAGTTCTTCAGTTTCACATCAATTTCTTTTTTATGTGATATTCAAATGAAATTAAAAACAACATTTAAATGAAAACAGCACTTAGCTATTTTATTCTTACTTTAATTAAGAAACAGCATTTTCTAAAAGCTTCCCTCTCTGTATCTGTCCATTGATCTACTTATCTATTTTTTTGTATGAGCCTAGGTAGTTGGCTGGAACTCCCCTAATGTCAGCAATAAATGCTTCTGGATGCTGTTTGGTGGGTGACTGTCCACTTCCTTAACTTTGTACTTTTTTAAAATTATTGGAATTCTACAAAATAAGCATGCATTATGTTGACAGAAAGACTAATTTTTATTAATTTATTTTAATTGGGGGCTAATTACTTCAATTAGCCCCAGCAAGACAGTAGGTGCTGGAGTGGTGGCTACGCAGCACTGGAGTGACTTTGAGGAGATACCCCATGTCCAAGGGCAAAGAAGAAGCCCCAGAAAGATAGTAGGAGGGGCGAAATTGCATTTAGAATCAAACCCCATACCCGCCAGAGACGCTCAGAGGGCTGAAACATACCTTGTGCACACCAGGACCCAGAGACTGAGACAGAACTGTCTTTGAGTGTCTTCTGAGGAGGTACAGGTCAGCAGTGGCCTGCTGCAGGGGCAGAGGCTCTGGGTGCAGCAGACCTGGGTATGGCATAAGCCTTCTTGAAGGAGGTTGCTATTAACCCCACCATAGAGCCACCAGAACTTACACAGGACTGGGGAAACAGACTCTTGGAGGGCATAAACAGAACCTTGAGTGTACCAGGACCCAGGAGAAAGGAGCAGTGACCCCACAAGAGGCTGAACCAGACTTGCCCGAGTGTCCAGGAGTCTCTCATGGAGGTGTGGGTCGGTGGTATCCTGCTGCAGGGTTGGGGGCACTGAGTGTAGCAGTGTATGCATGGAACCTTTTGAAGAAGGTTGCTATCATTTTTATTACCTCTACCATAGTTTGGCCTCAGGTCAGATAACAGGGAGGGAACACAGCCCTGCCCATTGACAGAAAATTGGATTAAAGATTTATTGAGCATGGCCCCACCCATGAGAACAAACCCATTTCCCCCTCAGTCAGTCTCTCCCATCAGGAAGCTTCCATAAGCCTCTTATCCTTCCCCATTAGCGGGCAGACAGACTGAAAACCACAATCACAGAAAACTAACCAATCTGATCACATGGCCCATAGCCTTGTCTAATTCAATGAAACTGTGAGCCATGCCAAGTAGGGCCACCCAAGACGGATGGGTCATGGTGGTGAGTTCTGACAAAATGTGGCCCACTGGAGAAGGAAATGGAAAACCACTTCAATGTTCTTACCTTGAGAACCCCATGAACAGTATGAAAAGGCAAAAAGATAGGACACCGAAAGATGAATGTCCCAGGTTCACAGGTGCCCAATATGCTACTGGAGATCAGGGGAGAAATAACTCCAGAAAGAATGAAGAGATGGGGCCAAAGCAAAAACAAAACCCAGGTGTGGGTGTGACTGGTGATGGAAATAAAGTCTGATGCTGTAAAGAGCAATATTGCATAGGAACCTGGAATGTTAGGTCCTTAAATCAAGACAAATTGGAAGTGGTCAAACAGGAGATGGCAAGAGTGAATATCGACATTTTAGCAATCAGTGAAATAAAATGTACTGGAATGAGTGAATTTAATTCAATTGACCATTATGTCTACTACAGAGGACAAGAATCCCGCATTTTTTCATGTGTTTGTTAGTCATCTATATGTCTTCTTTGGAGAAATGTCTGTTTAGTTCTTTGGCCCACTTTTTGATTGGGTCGTTTATTTTTCTAGTATTGAGCTGCATGAGCTGATTGTATATTTTTGAGATTAATTCTTTGTCATTTGCTTCACTTGCTATTATTTTCTCCCATTCTGAAGGCTGTCTTTTCACCTTGCTTATAGTTTCCTTCTTTGTGCAGAAGCTTTTAAGTTTAATTAGGTCCCATTTGTTTATTTTTGCTTTTATTTCCATTACTCTGGGAGGTGGGTCATAGAGGATATTGCTGTGATTTATGTCTTTGAGTGTTTTGCCTATGTTTTCCTCTAAGAGTTTTATAGTTTCTGGTCTTATGTTTAGATCTTTAATCCATTTTGAGTTTATTTTTGTGTACAGTGTTAGAAAGTGTTCTAGTTTCAGTCTTTTACAGGTGTTGACCAGTTTTCCCAGCACCACTTGTTAAAGAGATTGTCTTTTCTCCATTGTATATTTTTGCCTCCTTGGTCAAAGATAAGGTGTCCATAGGTGCGTGGATTTATCTCTGGGCTTTCTATTTTGTTCCATTGATCTATATTTCTGTCTTTGTGCCAGTACCATACTGTCTGGATGACTGTAGCTTTGTAGTATAGTCTGAAGTCAGGCAGGTTGATTCCTCCAGTTCCATTCTTCTTCCTCAAAATGGCTTTGGGTATTTGAGGTTTCCTTGTATTTGCATATAGACTGTGAAATTATTTGTTCTAGTTCTGTGAAAAATACCATAGGTAGCTTGATAGGGAATGCATTGAATGTACAGATTACTTTGGGTAGTTTACTCGTTTTTACTATATTGATTCTTCCAATCCATGAACATGGTATATTTTCCTTTTATTTGTGTCCTCTTTGATTTCTTTCATCAGTGTTTTATAGTTTTCTATATATAGGTCTTTTGTTTCTTTAGGTAGATTTATTCCTAAGTATTTTATTTTTATATTTCAGTGAATGGGATTGTTTCCTTAATTTCTTTCTGTTTTCTCATTGTTAGTGTATAGGAATGTGAGTGATTTCTGTGTATTAATTTTATATCCTGCAACTTTACTATATTTATTGATTAGCTCTAGTAATTTTCTGGTGGTGGCTTTAGGGTTTCAAAGACTATTTTAAAAAAAGAAAGATAAAAAATCAGAAAGAAAGGAAGAAAACATACCACTCAGAATGGCCATTATCAAAAAGTCTACAAACAATAAATGCTGGAGAGGGTATGGAGAAAAGGGGACTTTCCTACACTGTTGGTGGGAGTGTAAATTGGTACAGCCACTATGGAAAACTGTATGGAGGTCCCTTAAAAAGCTAAAAATAGAGCTGCCATATGATCATGTAATCCCACTCCTGGGCATATATCAAAGGAAAACTATACTTTGAAAAGATACATGCACCCCAATGTTCATAGCAGCACTATTTAGAATACCCAAGACATGAAAGCAACCTAAATGTCCATCAGCAGAGGAATGGATAAAGAAGATATGCTACATATATACAATGGAATCCTATCCAGTCATAAAAAATGAAATAATGCCATTTGCAGCAAAATGGGTGGACCTAGAGATTATCATACTATGTGAAGTAATTTAGACAAATACAAATATACATGATATCACTTACATGTGCATCTGAAAAAAATGATATATATGAACTTATTTACAAAACAAACAGACTCACAGACATAGAGAACAAACTTATGGTTACCAAAGGGGATACATGCAGGGGAGGGATAAATTAGTAGGTTGGAATTAACATACACATACTACTATGTATAAAAGAGATAACCAACAAGAACCTACTGTACAGTACAGGTAACTCTAGTCAATAACCTGTGATAATCTATATGAGAAAAGAATCTGAAAATGAATGAATATATATATATATATATATAATATAAATCACTTTTTTGTATACCTGAAACTAACACAGCATTATAAATCAACCATACTCCAATAAAATTACAAAAAGCACTCCCCCACAAAACGAGAGAAAAAAGAAAGGAAGAGAGAAAAAGAAGAAAAAGAAAAGGAGGGAGGAAGGGAGAAATGGAAAGGAAAACCAAGTAAATAAACAGGCCAATATATTAATGGGAGTTTATTGTGGATGTGTAAATATGGACAATTTTTATTTTCTCCTTTATAAAACTTTGTTTTGTTAGAGTTTCAAAAACAACTTTTTGTTCTGCAGAGAGTATGGGAGCTTTGGTTTCTTTTCTCCCAATGGAGAAGAGCAGAACCACTATTAATTGAGAGGTTGTAAATGGTTTTATTTTACAAAACAAGCCTCATAATGAAAGGCTAGTCGTGAGTCCATGGCACAGCCGCCTTTACTGAGACAGTCTCTAGGTAAATTTGAAGGGACAAGGAGTTAAATAATTCACTGCTCCCATGGGTTTCTTCTTGTCGGTGAATCACACATTGGGAATATGGCTGGCCCAGTGTGCTTCCCTGGCAAGCAGCTGGCCACCTGGGGTGAGAACCCAGTGAATCTCCAAGGATTTGAGTGTATTGACTTAGAACTAGTCACATGGATGTGCTTCTATTTACCTGTGAAAATGTGGTAGCCTTAAGTTTTGTATTTGGAGTTACCCTTTGAGGTACCTGCAAAACCTGAAGATGTTCAGATGTAAGCCATGTGTAAATTTTAAATATCCCTCTTGTAAAAACTAAGTAAATGCCAACTTAGAAGTTTGTGGTATTGTAACATTTTCTTTGGAGAAATGTTAAGCTTATCATAAAAGGAATTCTTATGAGAAGAAAAACCCCAACTTCCTACTGTCTTTGGAAGGCCACTGAGAGCTGTGAGGGGGCTTCTGTCTTCAATAGATTTCAGGGCATAACAGTCTTGAGAAAGGACCCCTTATGCACAGTTCCTGTTTGGTACATTGCTTCACTATGGAAGAATATATCAGCTTAAAAAGTGACTGAAGTGCATTACACAAATAGAAAACTATTTTGTAAAATCTTGAGACTCAAATCAAAGAGACAGCAGATTCATGACAGGAGATGAAGGACTGCCTATATGGCTGAAATGGTTTGGGAGTTCAAAATGTCACCAGAAGAGAGACCACCGAGGAGCCATCTTGGAAGCAAACTCTGGTGTCACTACATCAGAATATTGGAGCTGAAAGAGCTTCCAGCAGAATGACAGAGGATGAGAAGTCACTCCCAGTTGTGCATGGAAGACCTTGGACAAAGGCAATGGCTATCCTTTGGGCAAGGCTTTGTGGGAAATCTTGAGTTTCCATATAATGGATGACAAGTTTCCAAGTAGAAGAATAGCTCTCATTTCCTATTCTGGGGAAGAAACCTGTTGTGGTGATTCAGGTATTTGGCAGTTGTGAGAAACTTGGTCTCAGTTCTAAATGCACAAAAACCAGTGAAGCAAGACTTACTGGAATGGCTCTGAAGGCTGATGTCCCCTCTACTTCGAGGAGCTTAGGGACAGTCTGTCTCAAAAGGTCTAGTTAGGTCAAGGAAAGGACAGGCTGGTAGCAGCTACTGGGTCTGCAGTCTTCCCCTTTTTAATAAAGCCACTCGTCCATCTAGGAGGTCTTCACTATGTTACACAGTTGCATTGATGTCTCCTGGCCTCCTTAACCTATATCTACAGTATGTGGAGTATCTTGGTGGTGGGTCATTTGGTGGAATACTGGCAATGGTAAGCAGTGGGACAATGTGAGTTCTGGAGGATTGCACATTCTTTCCTTCTCCTCTTTTATACATTTTCCTTCATAAATGATATTTTTTAACTTGCACCATGTGTCACTAATGGTGTGTGTCCTGACAGTCAGAAACTTGATTTCTATAGTGAAGTTCATCTTATAGATACATGTATTCATATCATGAAGCAAATGGGGCTTATCTCAGTGTATAGTGATGTTCCATGTTGCCATCTAACAGCTTGCTTAAATTTACAACAGAGCAGATAAAGAAATAAAAGGGATCCAGATTGGAAAAGAAGAAGTAAAACTCTCTCTGTTTGCAGATGACATGATCCTCTACAGAGAAAACCCTAAAGACTCTACCAGAAAATTACTAGAGCTAATCAGTGAATATAGTAAAGTTTCAGGACACAAAATCAACACACAGAAATCCCTTGCATTCCTATACACTAACAATGAGAAAGCAGAAAGAGAAATTAAGGAAACAATTCCATTCGCCATCGAAACAAAACGAATAAAATACTTAGGAGTATTTCTACCTAAAGAAACAAAAGACGTATATATAGAAAACTATAAGACACTGATGAAAGAAATCAAAGAGGACACAAATAGATGGAGAAATGTGCCGTGTTCGTGGATTGGAAGAATCAATATAGTGAAAATGAGTATACTACCCAAAGCAATCTATAGATTCAATGCAATTCCTATCAAGCTACCAGAGGTCTT
>ML662331.1:343638-358072 GCA_007570785.1 Antilocapra americana | reverse complement strand
AAGAGGGAATCGGGAGGGAGGAGGGAGGGGGGTTCTGGAAGGGGAACATATGTATACCCATGGCAGATTCATGTCAATGTATGGCAAAACCAACACAATAAAGAAAAAAAAAATTACAACCAGACTATAGTTTCATCTGATGCATAATCCAAGTAAAGTTGGTATATGATGACCTGGAGCAGGCACATAACTGGAAGCTTTCAAATCTTTCTTCCTTTTATTAGAACATCTCTAGGCTAGTTGCTCACAAATATGATCAACTGAGTTTCCCCAAAGCCTAGTGAAAGTAACTGTCTGCAAATCTCATAACTCCACATTTTAAACCTTTCTGATTTGTTACACCAATATCAAGGCCAAAGTTTTTGTTATTATTGATATTATTTTTAATAAAATTGATCATTTTCTTCCCAATGTAAAAGTAATACTTGTCATGGTAGAGAATTTGGAATATGCAGAAAGCTACAAAGAGAAAAAAAAATATCCCCTGTAATACTTCCATGGATATAACTACTCTTCATTTTTTTTTACTCTTCATTTTAATGTATATCCTTCAAGGGTTTTTTTCAATTTATATACATGTACAGATTTAGTTAGAATAATACTGCAGTTACTCTTTTGTAACCTTATTTTTTCACTTGATGATAATATATTCTGGGTATATGGTCATGAAATATTCTTCTAAAAATAATCTTAAAGGTGACCTAGTATTCTTCCATTTGGATCTTTCTTGAATTTCAAATATTTGAGAAAACTAAATATAGAAGTGCCATATGATTCAGCAATCCCATTATTGGAAATATATCTGGAGAAAATTAAAATTTGAAAAGATACCTCTACCTCAGTGTTCACAGCAGCACTATTTACAATATTACAAGACATGGAAGTAACATAAATGTCTATTGACAGGAGTGGGTAAAGAATATGTGGTACATATATACAATGGAATAGTACTCAGCCATAAAAAAGAACAAAATAATGTCATTTGCAGCAACATGGATAGACCTCGAGACTGTCATACTGAGTGAATTCAGACAGAGAAAGACAAATATCATATATTGTTTATATGTGGAATCTAAAAAAATGATACAAATAAACTTATTTATAAAACAGAAATAGAGTCACAGATGTAGGAAACAAACTCATGGTTACCAGTGGGGAAAGAAGGGGATAAACTGGGAGACTGGGATTGGCAATATCTACACTACTGTATGTAAAACAGATACCTAATAAGGATGTACTGTATAGCACAGGTAACTCTACTCAGTACTCTATAATGACCTATAGGGAAAAAGAATCTAAAAAACAGCAACAGTGGTTTTATATATATATATATATAACTGATTTACTTTGCTGCACATCTGAAACTAAAGCAACATTGTAAATCAACTACACTCCAATAAAAATAAATTTAAAAAAGAGTGAAAACCGGGAAGTTATTTGAATATCTATTAGAACAAGACTCGTTTAACTTTGCTATATTCATCTAAATACTATAAAATACTATACAAACATTATAAAGGATATTTATAGCCATACACATTTACTTGGGAATATCCTCAAAACATATAGTTAAGAAAAATTTTGACTTTAAAGCAACATTTGTGGCATGATCCCATCAGTGTTAGCGGTTACTAAATGGAAAGATTTTTGGCATTTTTGCTTTATTATTCTTTTCTGTTCTGATCAAGATTTAAAAATTTTTGTCTTTGAAAAAAGATGAAGAAAGTTAACAACAGTTTATTTAAGGGGAAAATGTATGTTATGTTAGAAAGATACAAACAGTATTTATATTATTATGCAAGGAGGCAATTGTAAGAAATGGGGTAACCTGGGTTCGATCCCCAGGTTGGGAAGATCCTTTGGAGAAGGGAAAGGCTACCCGCTCCAGTATTCTGGCCTGGAGAATTCCATGGACTGTATAGTCCATGGGATCTCAAAGAGTTGGACACAACTGAGTGACTTTCACTTTTCATACCCATAAGGACAGGAAGATGGCTGATCTCCTGCATAACCTTTAGTCTGAACATCAACACAGAGCATCATTACCAGGCCACCGTGGTATCAGGTACACCCTCCAGTTAACAGTCACAAGCTTTAATGTGCTCTGCTTACAAGGCCAATTTGTAAAACTATTCAATATTTACTATTAAACATCTGTACTACACAAACTTATTCGTCATGAATTTTTGGCTGAAGGAATTGCTTTGTGAAAATCCCTTTCTGCTGTTTTTTTAAAATCCAAGAACATGACTGCAAGGATACCCTCACTTGCCGCTATTTTTCAGTCCTATGATAGGGGCTCTCGAAACCTGAATTCAAGGCCTTACTCTGCCCCTAAATAAACGTGAGTGCCTTTGAGCAAGTGTTATGGGAGGATCCAGAGTAAAATCCCATCATAGGTCATGAAGCTACTGATTGACCTCTCCTATGTAATGACTTTTCCTTTCTATCAGACTATAAATTACTAATGAAAGGTGGCTTAAAAAGTCAATATACTGTACCAATCAGTGCTTGCTATTAAATACCATAGTTCAAGGGTTATTCGATGCTTTTCTGTAAGGTTCTTGAACATTTTCACTGAGGGAGAATTAACAATATACGTAAACTCTTCACTGAAAGTTGTTTTCTCATGGTACAGATGAACCTATTTGCAGGGCAGGAATAGAGATGCAGACTTAAAGAGAACGGACTTGTGGACATAGGGGATGGAGAGGGTGGGACAAATTGGGAGAGTAGCACTGACATATATAACTACCATGTTTAAAATAGATAGCTAGTGGGAAGCTGCGGTATAACACAGGAAGCTCAGTTTGGTGCTTTGTGATGACCTAGAAGGGTGGGAGGGAGGTTCAAGAGGGAGTGGATATTATATGTATATTTACAGCTGATTCACAGTGTTGCACAGCAGAAACTAACAATGTAAAGCAATTATACTCCAATAATTTTTTTAATTAAAAAAATAATTTTTCCAGGATTATGTATATTTCCCTAATGTATTTAGGGAGAATATCTATCTTTGTTTATTAAATACAATGTACCCAGTGCTATTAACACAGCCCTCAACCCTGTTCTGTGAATTCCTACGATGAGAAAGCTGAAACCGGGAGCCACACAAATTGTTCCAAGTCAAAGGGTTTGAGGATGGTAGAACCAGGATTTGAACCTGGGCACGCTGGTCCAAGAGCCCACTCTTTTAACTCTGTACTAAATGTATTTTTTTCTGTAGGTAAAAGCACAAAGGGATGAGTTGCTGATGAAGTCACAACTGGTCACGAGGCTCAGAGGAATAAGAAGTCTCAATGAGAGGATAGGGACAGGCTGGGATGAGAAACAAACAGCAGGGCAGGGACCACACCCTCAGGAGTCTTACTTGGATAGGAATGTGCCAAAGCTTGCGATCCTTCAGTTGGTCCATACTGTCTACCTGGAGGGTGAGGGTTGGCAGATGCTAGATGACTGCCAGATTGCTGTCCTAGTGGACTGCACAGGAATGAAAGTGTATTCCAACCTCATTTAGCACCCATTAACTTGGTCCTGGAACCTGTCTGTTTACTGGTCTTTGGGCATTGAGCAGCACCTTTGGGGTCACCAGTCTGTAGTTATGCAGCCCCTGAGGACAAGTCTGTTCACTGCCTAATGGGCAATAGGCTTAGTCAGCATTTTGTGTCAAGCACTACTTGGGTCAGATGTGTCTGATCTTCATGATACCATCAACAGCTGATGCTCCTGAAACCACAGATATACCCATCCAGTCTTCTCTTGAAGTGGGAATGCTGGGGCCTCAGGACCTCCCTAGATGTACACAGATGTTGCTGACTTTCTATTAGTTCAAGGTGAAGCATGGTAGATGTGGTTAGTACCCACTGCATCCCTTGGCCCCCTTTACCATCCTTGTGCCTACTTTTTTTCTGGTAGAGGTGCCTTTTTTGAATTTTGAGTTTTAAGCCAGCCTTTTCACTCTTCTCTTTCACCTTCATCAAGAGGTTCTTTAGTTCCTTCGTTTTCTGCCATAAGGGTGGTGTCACCTGCATTTCTGAGGTTATTGATATTTCTCCTGATAGTCTTGATTCTGCTTGTGCTTCATCCAGCCTGGCATTTCGCATGATGTACTCTGTATATAAGTTAAATAAGCAGGGTGACAATATACAGCCTTGACGTACTCCTTTCCCACTTTCTGATTTGAGTATTCAATCAAGTGTTGTTTGGGAAAATGCATTGATTACTGAATCATCTCATGCCACAGAGATCACTGTTAATATTGTCATCTTCTCTGGGGTAGGGAAGGGCAAACAAGCCCACAATTTATTTTAGAGTCATATGATGTAGGGTAGAGCTACTAATTTTTCTTGTCTAAGTCTCCAACCTCTCACCTTTTGGAGCCAGTGGGCTTCCTCATTTTGTGGGGGGGGGGGAAATGTTAACATTGTGTTCAGAACAAGTTGCTACCAAGAATAGTGAATTTGGGATGTATGATTCCCAAAATTGAAAATACAGAATTATCATCAATTCTCTATCACAGTGTTCTCACACTTTCTTGTGCATCAGAATCACTGGGAGTGCTTGCTGTGAAGCAGATTACTGGGCCCATTTTTAGGGTTTCTGATGTATTAGGTTTGAGGCGGGGCCAAGAATTTACACTTCTTAACAGGTTGC
The DNA here is from genome assembly GCA_007570785.1 of Antilocapra americana. Classification (NCBI taxonomy): domain Eukaryota; kingdom Metazoa; phylum Chordata; class Mammalia; order Artiodactyla; family Antilocapridae; genus Antilocapra; species Antilocapra americana. Next base: position 353,419 of record ML662331.1, on the reverse strand, counting down.
CAGGTGATGCTGCAGGAGGACCACTGAAAACCACTGCTGTTACATTTCCTGGCTGCTTGGCCTCTGGTATTATGAATTTTCAGAAGGTTTTAAGTTAAGGGAGGAAGAAGGAAGACAAACTCAGATCTATTTTGTATACTCAGGCTAGGAATTGTCATAAATATATAACCTAATTTTATTTTGACAGTGCTATGAAAGTAGAAGCGATATCTTAAAAATAATACAATGAGGGAGTTCCCTGGTGGTCCAGTGTATAAGGCTTGATGCTTTCATTGCCATAGCCCTGAGTTCAATCCCTGGTTGAGGAACTAAAAAGACATTCATAGAATTTAAGTCACTTGTTTAAAATCTAATGGGGGTAGATCTGGAATTGGAGCACAGATCTGTCTGACCCCAAAGCCCAGTCCTTTTTTACCCACCACATTGCTTCTTTAGCTGTCAGTTGGCCCAGAATGCCAAAATCACTCATGATTAAAACATACACACACACACACACACACACACACACACTCTACCCCTTGAAATTCTTTCATTTAAGCTGTATAAAGATAAAATACGTTTCACGGCCACAAAAAATGGTCTTGCTAACTTGAGTGACATTAATATGGGATTTTTTTTCCTCTACTGAATGTCTGTTATTTTTTGTAATCATGTTTTCACAATGTAATCATGTTTTCACAATTAGCTAAGTTAATGTGTCAGTTTCTAATAACAGGCTTTCCATGGAATTTTCCAGAAATCATGTGTTGGAAGGAAGCATATTGGGATTGAAAAGAGTCAGTAGTGATAGTTGTTAAAGAACTAACCTGCCAAGGGACTTCCCTGGCAGATCAGTGGCTAAGACTCTCTGCTCCCAATGCAGGGGGCAGAAGTTTCCTGGTTAGGGAACTAGAGCCCACATGTTTCAACTAAGACCCGTGCAGCCAAAAAAATAAAAAAATAAAAAAAAAAAAAAAAATAAAAAATTATTAAACAGAAGAGTTAACCTGACAAAACTATATCCTAAATATCAAACAGCACATTTTAGAATGTTGTGGTTTTGAGAAAAAGTTCCCAATGTTATTATTAGACAATTTTTTCCCCTCAAAAGTGCATTGCAATGGATGGCCCTTGAAAACATTATGCTAAGTCAAAGAAGTCAATCACCAGGATACCATGTATTACATGATTCCATTTACATGAAATATCCAGAATCTATAGAGACAGAAAAGAGAGCAATGGTTGCTTAGGGCTTGGGGGACAGGTGGCACAGGGAAGTGAGAGTTAAAGAGCATGGGTTTTTTTTTTTTTGAGGTTATGAAAATGTTCCAAAACGAGATTCTGGAGATGTCTGCACAACTCTGGACATATGCTAAGAACCATTGAATTGTACACTCTGATCAAGTTAATTGTGTGTTATATGGATAATATCTCAACAAAGCTGTTACCATTGCATATTACATTTGCCAAAAAAAGTGTAAGTGCCCATTATACACGGATTCTTTTATTTGCGGAAGTTTTTCAACAAATACAATTATTTTAGAGGTAAGAACTATGGAATTTACATTTAGCTAGGTAGGGCCCATTCAGGGAATGTGGAGTGCCACAGATGACTAGCACTGCTAGTTTGATGTGGGAAGTGAGATGGGTGCTTGGAGAACTTTAGTTCTAGGCTCTGTCACAAGAGATGCAGATGTATGAAAGGAATGGTTGACAGCAGGTCACTGTCCTGACATGGGGAGAGGGGCTCAGAGAAAGGGCAGGGCCCCAGCAGGCACACTGGAATGTGTAGCTGGGCCTTTAGCAGAAGCCTGGCCATAGCAAGTAGGGTGTGGAGGAGCTGCTGGAGCACCTGGGGTCATGTGTCTCAGGAGGAGGAGGAAGAGTAGTGTATAGGAGCATCCGTGTATAGGAGCCAAGAGCCATGTGGGGCTGGTCTTGGTAAAGGACTAGTAATGTAGGACAGAGAGTTGGATGACATGGTCCAACCTTCTCAGTTCTGGGCCACCCATGGTGAGCCACTTGATTCCTAGGGATGTTAGTTCATGGCTGTACCAGGGGGTGTCTGCAACTGAAGCTGTGTGAAAGGAAGAAAGAGAAGCAGAAAGAAAGAAGTAATTGTCTCTTAATAACCCTTTACTCCTCCTACTGACAGTGCCATTCCCTATATCTGTTCAACTCAATGTTACTCATGCCAAAGACGATGACAGGGGATGGACATAAAAAGATCAAGAAATAGTTCCCAGCCTCAAGAAGTTCATAATCTAAAGGGGGAGGACAATTTATAAGCTGATCATTTTCAACAGACCAATCACATCCTACTCAATATTGCCAAGAAATTAAAATATTGATACTTTTCATAAATGCTACTCAAAGGACAAGAATGTTCTTGGATGGATTGACAGTTTTAATACATTTTCTAAACAAGACCTTGTAGACATATCTAATAGGAAAATTTTCTCACTTAACACAGTTCATCATATCCTCAATGGCAAAATATGTTAAGGTGGCATGTTGGGCTGGCAATGAACAGGTACTTGTGTAAAGTTGGATTTTTGATGTCAAGAGTTTACTATCTTCCACAGCATTTCTATTCTCAAGTAACTGTGACATTTTGGATTCAAACTGAATGCATGCTGATGGACAGAGCTGATGGGATGTGTGGTTCAATCTGGCGGTTAGAAATATGCTGTTTTAAAAACTGTGCTTAAGCTTCATCACTCTGAAATTTGGTTTAAATCAACTGACTGTGCACTGCACTACTTTATTTTTATCATACACGAGGTCACATAATATAGGTCCAGACTCTGTAACTCAATATCCAAGTCACTCAGACAAACCGTACTCCCTCTGGGGCTCATCAGCCACATTTTTAAAAAAGAAAAACAAGAAATTGGGGGAGAAAAGGGAGAGGGATTGGCTAAATGATGTCAAATATCCCTTTTAGCAAAATTCTATCAGGTTGAGTAAAGCCCTTTTAACTTCACCATACATAACTGTGCATAGTGAACCAAGCTGTTATTTTATTTTTTGAGCTAAGAATTTTAGTACTGAAGAAAAGAAAAGAAAAACCCAAACCAACCAGCATCCTTTCCTTCCCCCAACCCATCTGTAGCTCTACATTAGGAATTCAAATTGCAGTATTTTTAGCCTCTGGAGTTTAAGCAAGCTCTTAACCTGAGCCCCTGCCTGCATTTTATAATTTGTCTAATTTAAGTCATACAACAGTTCCATCTCTGACAACAAAGCAAAATCATTTTACTTATTTTTATGTACTTTAAGAATTACTTCTAAGTGGAGACCTTGTAATATCAATGGCACACCACGCAGAAAATGATAGAATTTTATCCTTCCTTGGCTTTTTTTTAAAATGAAATACAACCTCAACTGTAAGAGATGCAAATCACTTCAAACGCATTCAAAAGGTTTGCTTAAAACATATTACCAGAGAGGTTGTATTAGAAAACAGAAAAATCAATTCTAGATGAAAGCAAAGCACAGAGAACCTTCCAAATTGGCAAGAAAGGGCAGTTATATTAATCGTTTAGTTCTTTAAGAGCAGGGTGCTGGAGATGGAGAAAGGTTTTCCTAATGTTTCAAGATTAGGGTGGTTTTAGCCATCATTTCTGTGCTGGGTGCACCTTATAAAAATAACTTCCTGAGAAGGGGTGCTTTGAAACTGCAGCCTCTGCCAGCTTTGCAACCTTACTGCCCATTATCACATCCCAGCACTGAGGACCAGGCGGGCCTTAATTAGATCAGAGCCTGGAAAGCCTGGAGCTTCCCTGGCGGCTCAGATGGTAAAGAATCTGCCCCGGAATGAGGGAGACCTGGGTTCGATCCCTGAGTCAGGAAGATCCCCTGGAGAAAGGAATGGCTACCCACTCCAGTATTCTTGCCTGGAGAATTCCATGGACGGAGGAACCCGGCGGGCTACAGCCCATGGGGTTGCAAAGAGTCGGACACGACTGAGCGACTACTGGAAAGTTGGGGACAGAAACTGCAAAGACTTATTTTCTCAAAGGAAGTGGTCATTCAAAAGCAGAAAATCCAAGTCACCTACAGTTTCCTCGTCCACTTTGCCAAGGGATGGGCGAGGCAGGGTTTAAGAACGGGAATGGAGAACTCAGCCAGGGTCGAGGAGAGAGGTGGGCGCAAACTCCCGAAAGCAGAGTGTGAGACAAGCCAGGCAGACCTCAAGAAGGGCGCAGAGTAGGCCCAGCATCACGCAAGGGTGAGTCCAGGTGAGGGGCGTGCTCCGGAGCGCCGCTGGCTGGGAGCCTGGACTCGCCTGGGCAAGATTCCGGCCAGCGGCTCTTCCGCGCGTAGCGGGCTCCTGGGTGTCAGCGCGCAAAATCGCCGCTTAATCCCCGCTCCCGAAGGATTAATTAGGGCCTCCTTAAAGCTGAAAGCTGCGAGCCAGGGCCTTTTTTCCCCCAGCCACAAGAGCCTCGGAAGGGGCGTCGTCACTCCTCCAGCCCAGCCGGGCGCCCCTCCCCAGACACCACCAAGCACAGCGTCCCCGCGACTGGCGCCTCTCCAGTGAGCGCTCTCCGCAGCCAGGTTACCGGGACCCCCTGGTGACCGGAGGCTTGACGGGTCACGAGAGTCATGTCCCAGGCCGGGCCGCTTCCTCCCGCGCCCTCGGTTCTCAGCCAGCAGCCGGGGAGTGGGGCGGGGCGCGCCAGGGAGGCCGAGGCCGCGCGCTATTCCTGTCCCTGTGAGCTACTGGCATGTTATGTGTGGCGCCCAATCACGCCTCCGAGCCGTCGCGCTGACCTGCGCCCCTCCTCCCTAATCCCCAAGGCTTTGATTTGATCCTCCGTGCGGAACAAGTTCACCCCCCCTCCGTCCCTTAGCTAGTTGTCCCCGGCCCTCGCCGGTGCCCGCAGAACCCTCCTTGTCCACCCCCGGGAGGTCAGAGCCCTCGCCCCGCACTTCCCGGACAGCCCTTGTCCGGCCCCATCTGTGCATCTGGGCCGTCGGAGATCCAGCAGCCCTCAGGAGACAGTCCATCCGCAGCTCCGCCCTTCCAGGTGATGGTGCGCGGCCACTGTGGCCCCAGGCGTGCAGGTGTGGGCTCCCCTAACAGGGCCGGGGAGAGGGTTTTGGGCAACGCGCTGGCAGCCTCGGCAGCCGCCGAAACCGAACCCTGCACCTCCCGGAAAACTCCAAACTCCGCGCTCTCCGCTACTAGGTGCTTCTGGAAATCGTTTCCCTACCAGATTTGCTCTGAGAAGGGTACGGGCAGATCTGCGGACCTGTATAAAGGCGGCCTGGGCTTTAAGCTGAGCATGCAAAAATGGACCCCTGCTAGGGGCCCTTCGGCTCGGTGTCCCGGGATGCCTCCGGCCGCGCCTGGCTGGCCCCAGCCCCGGCCAGGCCGCTTCCCGCCCTGGGCATCATGAGTTACTTCCTGTCTTACTGCAAAGCTCATGGCGGCTCGCTGCTCACCGGCTACCAGGCGCTGCGCGCCGAGGGCTTCCTGTGCGACGTGACGCTGGAGGCGGAGGGCAGCAAGTTCCCGGCGCACAGGTCGCTCCTCGCGTGTTCCAGCGACTACTTCAGGGCTCTGTTCAAGAGTCACACCCGGGAGTCCCGGGCGAGTGTGATCCACCTGCACGTGCCGTCGGCGGCGGGCCTGCAGCGCCTGCTGGACTTCATCTACACCGCCTGGCTGCCGCTCTCCATGGACACAGTGGAGGATACGCTGGAGGCCGCCAGCTACCTGCAGGTCACTGAGGCCCTGGGGCTGTGCGGCCGCTACCTGGAGCGCCAGCTGGCCCCGGAGAACTGCTGCTTCACCGCCAACGTGGCGGCTCGCTTTGGCCTGGCGCACACGCTGGGCGCGGCCGAACGCTGCATCGTGACCCACCTGAGGGAGCTGCTGGCGCGGGGTGCGGGCCCGGCCGGCCTTTTGGAGCTCAATCCCGCATCACTGAGGGCCGTGCTGGGTGCCCCTGACGTGGCGCGGGTGCCTGAAGCCCGGCTCCTGGGCTTGGCGCTGGCCTGGCTGCGGCAGGAGCCTGAGGCTGAACGCCTGGCCCACTGCACCGAGCTACTCGAGCGGGTCCGCTTCGGCCTCGTGCCCGCCGACGTGCTGCGGCGCGTGTACTCGGGCTCTGGCCTCACCCTGCCCGCCAGGGTTAAGGGCCTCATCATCCAGGCCCTCAACTACCACACGTCGCCCTCCCGTCAGCCGCTCATGCAGGGCGAGCAGACCAGCGTCCGGAGCCCTCAAACCCGCATCTTGTTGGTCGGGGGGCGCCGGGGACGGGAGGTGGTGACTGAGGAAGTCGTGGTCCCCCCACCGGCAGCCCGGGCCAGGGGCGCCGCGCCGGAGCCGGAGGAAGAGGAGGGAGAGGAGGAGGAGGGAGAGGAACAGGTGGAGGAGGAGTGGGAGCTCACCCAGGACGTGGTGGCCTTTGACGTGTACAACCACCGCTGGCGCAGCCTCACGCGGCTGCCTGCTCAGCTGCTGGGGCACAGCGTGTGTGTGGCGGGCAACTTCCTGTTCGTCCTGGGCGGGGAGAGCCCGTCGGGCGGCGCCTGCTCGCCCGCAGGGCCGCTGGCTGTCAGGGCCCAAGTGCACCGTTACGACCCGCGCTTCCACGTGTGGACGACGGCGCCCCCTATGCGGGAAGCCCGGGCCCATTTCTGGTGCGGCGTCGTGGGCGAGGGGCTCCTGGCTGTCGGGGGCCTGGGCGCGGGGGGCCAAGCGCTGGCTTCGGTGGAAATGTATGACCTGCGCCGGGACCGCTGGACGGTGGCCGGGGCGCTGCCGCGAGCTCTGCACGGCCACGCGGGAGCCGTCGGGGACCGCGGCGTCGTGTACATCTCCGGGGGCAAGGCGGGGAGAGGCGACGGCGGCGCGAGCAGCCTCCGGGACGTCTTTTCCCTGGCCGCTGGGGAGCAGGTGTGGAGCAAGAGAGCGCCCATGGGCACGGCCCGCTTCGGGCACCACATGGCCGCGCTGCGCGGCGCAGTGTTCGCCTTTCTGGGGCGCTACGAGCCCTTCTCCGAGATCGAGCGCTATGACCCCAGCACCGACCAGTGGACTCGGCTGCGGCCGCTACACTACGACCGCTTTTGCTATGGGCTGGCCTTGGTGGAGGAGACGGTGCTGCTCCTGGGCGGCCTCAAGTGGCGGGACTCACGCCAGGTGCCCACCCGCAACGTGGTGGGCTATGACCTCGACCTCGACCGCTGGGAGGACATTGGCTGCACGCTGCCCTGGGCCTGGAGCGGCCTGCAGTGCGCAGTGCTGCAGCTGGCAGAGGGTGGGGACGAGCAGAGGGATGGAGAGCCGGGAGAGACACTGGATTTTGTGCTGGGCTTAATGGGTTAAGGAGCCTCCGGGCTAGGGAGGAGCAACTCCCTAGCTTTTCCTAGACTTGGTCAAAGAGAAACATTTGCCCTTATTCTGAGAATGGGAGACAGGAGGGATCAAATTTAGAAGGATATATGAATCATCTCCAGTGAGCTGGGCATTTCTAGAAGTTCTCACGTTGGGCTAGAGATGGACTTTCGAAAATAAAATATGACCCTGTTTTCCCCCTTGTAGTTAAAAGTGTTTCCCAGGTTAACACTGGGAATAACAGTGATTATTTTTGTGCCAAACAGCCAAAAAAACGTACCATAGTAAGTTATATACCAGACCAGAAAATTGTTAGGTATGACTGTAATAAATGGTTCTACAAGATGGCATTATCTGAATAGTGAAGGGAAAGTGCCTTGGTTAAAGAACCTGCAATCATTGCAGGGAGAACTATGATTTTATGATACAGAATCATGGTCATAGTTCTGCTCTGATGGTTTAATATAGGTACGGAACTGAGAATAAAAAAATCTAGAAAGCACTTTATTTTTATTTTTGGAGAAAATAACCTAAGTTTTCCTTTGCTTCATCTTTACTTACCCTAGGCTGCTTTTGCTCTGACTTTTGGCAGTTTATTGGTTTTAAGTTTTACTTGTGCAGCCCTTAGCCATAATAATTCGGCTTCTTTGATTTACTGGAACATTTAACGAGGGGGGGGGGTTGCTTCCCAGGTGGTGCTAGTGTTAAGAAAGCTGCCTGCTAATGCTGGAGACATTAAGAGAAGTGGTTCTATCCCTTGGTCCGGAAGATCCCCTGGAGGAGGAAATGGCAACCCACTCCCGTATTCTTGCCTGGAGAATCCCTTGGACAGAGGAGCCTGGTGGGCTCCAGTCCATAGGGTCGCACAGAGTTGGACATGACTTAAGTGACTCAGCAGCAGCAGCAGCAGCTAACAAACCCCCTATTTCTTTCATCCTCTTTAAATGTTCATTCTGCAGACACGCTGTAGGTAATACTTGTAAAAAATTTTTTTAAGTTTATTTTTGACAGTACCCCGCCTCCCAGACCCTCTACCCCACCTTCCCAAAAGAATTAGAGAAAGGAAAGAACAGCAGTTGAAATTTTAAAGTTTGTGTCAGGTAAATGGGAAACCAACTTGATTTTGCAGGATTTCAGAGAAGATTCTTGTATACACTGGACATTGCCTCTTCTGGCTTATACCACAGTGGAGTGACAAAGTTGAAACTTGTAACTGGGGGTGGTGGGGTGGCATGTGATTCGGTCACAAAGAAATGTGATGTGGACTGCATGAATAAAATAGATACTTTATAAGGATTCATTAAGAGCTAAATTTATTTGACTTCAGTTTACAGTGCTGCCTCTTTCCTAGATTTGAAACTAATGCAATAAAATCTACAGATATATAGCGTTAAAGGTCTCTTTCATGCTAAGCTAGCCACGAGTCTTTTAAAATTCATTAGTTTACTTTTTACCATTTAAAACAACAGAGCCAACTTCACCAAAGTAAAAGCCGCTTAGTAGCAACATTGCTAGTCTTTCCATCAAGTGCTCTCTGTTGACAGGGGCACAATCTGGCCACTGTATCCACGACACATCCATCAGGTACAGATATTTTTAAGTAAATGTACACATTTGGTCTAGTAAACATCAACAAGTCTAAACACCTGTAACAAGCACACTTCATTTTAGGACAAGAGGTTTCTTTTTTTTTTTTTTTTTTGCTTTTTGTTTTTGTTTTGTTTGTTTTTTTTTACATATACAAAATCCCACAAATTTAATGTGCGTCAATATCCATGCAGTAAATAAATGTTTTTACAAATAGGTTTTTTTTTAAATGATAAAAATATTACACTGGACCCCAAATTCCATACAAACATTAATACATGATTTCTCATCCACTTTGACTAAATATAGGATTACTGAAAATGTGCTGTAGAAAGGCCACTCTCCTGTACAGTTGTGCAAAGTCTGCAAAACGATAGTGATTCAATGGTGGTTTCAAAAGCAAAGAAAAAGATCCTCGCTGTGGAGTTTTTACTTTCTTCTCTACAGCAAAAATAGTCACTGGCAGATATCTGAACTCTTAGAGATGAAAGTACATTCACTGAGCTGTACAGGCAACAGTATAAAGCTGATTAGAAGTAGATTTCAGGATATAGAATAGTAAAGGAGGGTCTCTTCCTCCTTCTAAAGAAAAAAAAAAAACAAAAACAAAACCCAGCAAATTGTGACTTGTACATTATGCAGCCAGACACTAAAAAGCAGCACAGTCATTATCATGCTGTGATCACTTTTCAAAATGAGATGCTTATAAATGGAAATATATGAAGAAGATTTTTTCATAGACTTCATCCACTCTACAGAACAAATCAGGAAACTAGGAAAAACCTCTAAATATTGTTTCTCTTGTATAGTTCAATGTAATATCTCTCTGAATGACCATCATCCTCTTGTTCCTCAAGA
>ML662331.1:284950-343538 GCA_007570785.1 Antilocapra americana | reverse complement strand
ATGTATGTTAGCTGCCTTTCTGGGTGAGTTAAGTGTGTTTTAAAAAATTCACTCTCAAATTCCTCTGTACACAATCAGCATTTCATCACTACAAAAATAAAGGAAGATTTAAACCAAGAAAATAAAGCAGCTCTATCTTCAATTTTGGTCTCAGTTACAAAAACATCTTACAAAGCTTTGCCCTGATACACCATTGAGTGTCCCCATGGATATGGAATAGTATTTCCATTAACCAGCTTTCACAAGTTAATAGACTATTAAGACGAATATTTGATACCTGAACTTTTCTTATGTTTATGCTCTTCTATTTTGCTTAACTCTTGTATGTATGCACATCTACATTTCACAAAAATAAAACTACAGCATTAAACTTTGTGCAATGTTTAAGAAAATTCTTAGAACATTTTAATAAATATAAAAAAGGTTTAAATTCTTTCCCACCCACAAGGATGTTTGCACCTGAAAAAATGTGATTTAGTTTTGAAGTCTTGTTTATATAAAATTAACTTAAAGGGAGAAAAGATGACCTTAGATAGAAAACCGCCTTTTTGTGTTTTTTTTTCTACTTGAAGACCACCTGTCTTCAGGGTTGTTTGCAAAAGTTAATTTTGAATCATTGAAGACAGTTGATTTTGCACATGGTAAACATAAGCTGAGCACTAACTGCATATAAAATATACAAATGCTCATTAAAGACAGTGGTATTATGACCATATAGGGTTTGTTTCATATAATGGTAACATTAAAGTATAGCTTGTCAACGTGTCCCACACGTTGATATAAAAACTACCTTATATACTTGTTCAAAGTACCAGAAGGTACCAAATGGCCAGAGGGCAAAATACACTTACACATGCGTTTCAATGTATGAATGAGTGTGTGTGAGAGAGGAAGTGATTACATCTACTTCAGAAGAAATACTTAATGGGTCATTTGAGGTGGTGTTTTGACAGATATCCAAGAAAAGATCGAGGTACATCTGCTTCCACTGCTGGAATTCTTTCGATGTCAAGTCTGGATTGTCTAGGACTTTATCGATAATGGCTACTTCCCCTTCTCTGGCCTGAAAAACAAAAGGATTCAAGAGTTACAAAAAGGATAGAATTTTCTTCAAATTTAAACTAAAGAGTTAATAGGCAAAAGCCCAGAAGAAACAGTTCTGTTATACTCAAACTCGGGCTTCCCTGGTAGCTCAGACAGTAAAGTGTCTGCCTGCAATGCGGGAGACGGGTTCAATCCCTGGGTTGGGAAGATCCCCTGGAGAAGGGAAAAGCTACCCAATCCAGTACTCTTGCCTGGAAAATTCCATGGATGGGGGAAACTGGTAGGCTATAGTCCATGGGATTGCAGAGTCGGACACGACTGAACAACTTCACTGGTTCACTGGATACTCAAACTCACTATTTAGATTCAAATCCTCAGGTTCATTTTTTGCTGCATGCAGGCACTCTGTATGGTTTATTTTTCCTTTAGGGCCTATCCTGTTTCCCATCTCTGCCTAGGGAAACGTTTCCTCATCCTTTACTATCCAGTTCATATGCCTCTCATTTCTTCAAGCCTTCCTTAAACAACTGAAAAAATGTTTTCTCCTTCATTTCTATAAGTCCCCATTATGCTTTATCACTGCTGTTGAGTGGGCTTACCACATTGTGTCTTTAGTTACTTTTGCATTGTCCTATCTCCTCCTGCTAGATGCTCAGTTGGCAGTTTGGACCTGAATGGGAATGGGGGCTCTGTGAAGTGGGAGGTGGTAAGGATATCTCTGGACCTTAGTTGGGCACCAGAACTATTCTTATGTATATTAAAGCTCTTTAAAAAATTCTGGTCTTAGTTATCAAAAGGTCATTAAGTTGTCCCATGGATTTGCAACAGCATTCACATGAATATCAACTGAGAGCTAACTGACTATGAGAATTTGGCTGCTGGCTACCAGAAGTTTTTTCAAATCATGCATTTCCTATTTTGTTGATCTCTTTGGTTGTTGTTTAGTTGCTAAGTCGTGTTCAACTCTTTTGCAACTCCATGAACTGTAGCCCACTAGGCTCTTTTTTCCATGGAATTTCCCAGGCAAGAATACTGGAGTGGTAGCCATTTCCTTCTCCAGGATATCTCCTTGACCCAGGGATAGAACCTGTGTCTCCTGCACTGGAAGGCCGATTCTTTACCACTGAACCACCAGATAAGCCCAGGATCTCTTTGGTACTCTGTCTCAACATTATGAAACCTCAGCAGTAGACTATGGGTCTGAAATATTTTCCAAAGGAACTCTCTGACCTTCTATTTCTTGAAATGACTGCATCACTAACTCTGTATGACAGTTCTTTTCTGTTTTTGAGTTTTTCAGGGTGCATGGTCTGATTAGGGAGAGTATGTATGGCAGGCCCTCTCCACTGAAACACACAGTGAGGGGGCTGACTTTTCTGGCTCCTTCTTCCTGCCTGTTTCCCTTTCCTCACCACCTCCTCCCCCATCTGGGGGTGGCAGAAGAAGGCTGGAGACAATATAAGTGTTTATGGAAATGTATAAGAAAAAAGTAACATGTGAGTTGGGAACTGCTAATGTATACAGCACAATTATAAAATTTCCACATGGAATATGAAACAATGTGGCTTCACTCCAAATGTGCTACAAGAGGTATTCATAAAATAGCTCAAACCCTTTTAGCACCCACCCATGCATGAATGCTGTGCTCTTTTAATAACTGTATCAATTCTACACCATGGCATATTTCTCTTAGGAAAAAAAAAAGACTGAGGAATAACAGTAGCCCTGCATTTTTGGAAAAAAAATTAATTACATCCTGTTTTCTCCTAGAACTAAGTCACATAACATGTAGTCTCTGTGTGCTCTGAGATGTTAATATAGTTAAGATTATTTCCTTTTGGCCAAATACACTTATTACATTCATTCTATTTATCCCCCTCCCATTTTTCATTTTGTCCCCTAGAGTATCTGATAATCAATTTTGATTTCAGGAATAAATCTCTTAAAACAAACGTCTCCTTCCATTTCATATCTTACCTTTAAAGTGCTTTTGAGAATTCTCAGCCTGTGTAGTTTTTCATTCATCACAGGATCATTACATCTCTTTATAAATGATAGTTTGTATTCCATCTTGGTTGAAATGCGATGTTCTCCCAGAGGCGACAGACTGGCTTGCTCCAATGCCCTGTATAAATCTTGCAAAGAGTCTCCTAACTTTTCTTCCCTACTTTCACCTGCAATGTCCAAAAAAAAAAAAGAGAAATATGAATCCAGTGTAATACAGTGATTTGACCCTCGTAAAATCTACTAAACAAACAAACAAAAAAATATCTGAGAAACAGAATAATGATTGGGAAAACATTATTACTTTAAAAAAAAAAGAAACACAACCCATCAAACCCACAGTTGCTAGTTATATTGGGTAAGACTAGCTATAGGCAGCCGATTGTTTTAGAATAATCAATTAATAGGATGCTTTAACAAAATACTCTTAATAAATAGCACATCATTGTACATATCTTGAGTCCATTAAATTCAAAGAATTACAGTACAAAAGGTACACAACACAGAAACAATTCTGAACATAATTTAACATTTTAAAACAGTAATGAATATCCCTTATCATTATACTGATAAGCATAGATGTGCTAAGTAACAGAGCTCTCCTGGTTTAGCAATACTGAATGAACTGATTTTTACATTTTTCTAGAATTCATAAGATGGAATGGCATTCACTGAAGTATATATGATTGTAAAAATCTTCAAAAAGTATGCCATAGAGGATTACTAGGTTTCATGTGACTGCCATAGTAATGCCCGCCACACTGTAAATATAGTAAATGATCATAAATTATCATCATTAATAATGCTTTAATTAGAATGATGCGGGAATGTTTATATGCAAATGTAAGTAAAAATCTGGCATGTTTTGAAGGAAGCTACTTAACATTTGAAAGACCAAGGAAGGAAACACTCCAATTAAATATTTTTGAGGAAAAAAAAAAAGGTCTGGTTCAGGAAAGCATCTTGAATCTATTTGAGCAAATCAAACTCCCATATTATCCTTGAATTGTCTGACTACTGATGTATTTTTCTCAATGAAAAACAAAGATTAACTTGGATTTTGCTTGGATTGGCAGATAGGATTAGGGTTATATCACATTTCCTTTAATAGAGAGCCAGAGAGTCCTATTTGAGGAATGCTAATTACCTTGGCCCAAAAAGTAAATATGGAATATCATTCATTCCACCATGGTCCATGTTACTATTTTAGGCTTTCTGACACAGTTAAAAAAAAAGACACCCTAATTGGTAATAATGTAAACATTTATATGTGTCAGGCACTAGGGTAAATGCTTAACATTCATGATCTCATTTAATCCTCATAGCAGTACTAGGAGTAGATCTATTTGATTTTCATTTTCTAGCAGGGAAGTACCTTGCTCAAGGTCACATTTACTAAGTGGTGGAGTTGGAATTCCAACTGAGCAGTCTGGCTCCAGAATTCATGATTTTAATAAGAATTCTAGACTTCCAGTTTTGTCAGGAATCATTTGAACTGTGCATTAAACAGGAGGTGTTAATGAATTTGTGAGATGCTTAAAATGCAGCATTTAAAATAATTTTTTTCGAGTGTACCTAAAACTTCCCCCAAAGCCCACAAACACAGTAACTTAACTTGAAGGGATCACCTTTAGGATGAAAAAGTGACTTCATTTAAGTTTCATATTCATTTTTTACTTTCCTACTAAGGTTAGCAACTATTGCTAAGTATGATTATTGAGTTCTCTCATTAGAAAGTCCTTTGTTATGAGCACCTGCTACCACTATTCCTCTACAACAAACTTTAATTTCCTAATCATGTAGCTAAGTTAGAAATATAATCTGAAAGTACAAAAAAAGAAAACCCTTTAAACAACAGCTTTTTAATTTTCTGTTGCCTCACCCTTCAATGTTTGTACCACCTAGAGGATTCTAGGGGGTTGGGTGGGGGTATAGAGGGCTGAAAAAGAGGAACTAACTTCCTTGTGGGCTAAGAAGGTTGAAATGAGATAAGGAATTTTAAACAGAATGGTTTGGAGCCAGGAAGGCACAAAATCATAAGGTCATTCAGTGTAAAACTAAATGGAGTTGTAAAAACAAGGATACATTTGAACAGCATAATTCCATTTCATAAAATGATAGGCCAGGAAAGAACCCCGAGGAATTATTTAGTAGTTATCATTATTTTTGCCTCCAGGCAAGACTGCATGTTAAGCCAGAAAAATTTCATAAAGCAGAGGGTGGGGGAGAAATCGGAGCCCTAACAGATGTGAATTATAGTAGTCTAGGTATCATGTAGCCTAATGTATTATTCGTTTTTCAGTTCTTAAAGGAAGGTAAAGAAAAAAGGAATTCAAATAATAGTTTAAGGATTTAAGGGAGGCAGAAATATTTCCACATAGTAAATTTTTAAGATAACCTTCTTCCATATTACCTAACACCGTAAGGAATATATATTTTGTTGAAAAAACATTCTTACCCAGTTTTGTTTCTCCTCAATTCTTAAAGTTTGTGGAATACTGAGTCACATGCTGGATTATAAAATAAAATTTCAATGTAGTTTTATTTCAAGAATGGTAGATTTAATATAAAAAATGACAAACATGACTTCACACTGAAAGCTTTTTTTTTCTTCTTGCCATTAAGGGAGGGGGGAGGTGGAAAGCGTTCAGTCAAAGTACAACATATAATTCTACAAAGAATCTGGTTTGACAGCTGTAAGGAGAATCAAGCATGGATTTATCTCTGGGAAGCACATATGAACAGGGAATCACAAGGAGACAGAACACAGAAACATTTCCAAGCTAGGAATGGAATAGAGATATTAAAGATAAGTCAGACCTCCTTCCCCCACCCCTACACACCATACACAAATGCGACATAAGACACAGTAGTGGGGTGAGGAGGATGAAGGATTGAGATGCCAGGCTCCTACAAAATGCCACCAATTACTAAACATTTTAAGACTAGACAAAGAGTCCCTTTATTTTCAGAGGAAGGGGGTGAGGGCCGGAGTCACATTAGAAATCTGATTCACTGTGCTCAACAGTCAAAACGACACAGAACTCAACATTCAAGACAAAAACAGACCTTTATTTTCTTTTATAATTTTCAAACTGGTTTCCTTGACTTTTTTTTCCTTAGATGAATACCAATTAACTCAATCAGGGCTACCGCTGCAACTGAAAATGTGAAAGCACCTTTACTTCTTCTGTTTTTGCCCTCTTCTTCTTCGTCTCCTCTTCTGGTTTCTCTTTTAAACCCCTGATTTTCTTCTCCTAGAAGAGGCTTGCTTTGGAAGAGGAGGCAAGCACTTGGTGAGGTCTGCTTCCTGATTGACTTTCAGTGTGCCAGTTCAGTCATGGGAACACTGGCCCCAAGCCCAACTCTTTCGGAATTTGAATGGATGGTTTCTGAAAGTTGGTAAAGTGTAGAAAACCACATGCAAACCACAGGACATATAGAGGAACCGTGATTCCTCAAGAGGAAGTATCCCTGATACAATGAAATTTAAATTTGTATCAAATTGATTCAGAAATTCTGGGCCTATGCAGGAGTAAATTCGCCTTCAAATCATATTTTCATTTACAACATGTAAATCAGTCCTGTGTCAGATGACATGCTTTTCGATTTCAATTTTATTAAAGTGAAGAGAATATATAAAGTTCTCTTTCCTATATAAAATTTCATTGATAGATTTGAGGATCCCAATGAAGTTATGGATAACTTGTATTCTGAGCCAAGGGAGGACTCCTTTCTGGATGTGTCATAGAGGCAGGGCTAGAAGAAGATCCTCTTTATTTATACTCTAGCTACACTATGAAACACTGTGATTCTAAAAAATGCACTGAGCATCAATATAGTTGTGTCTGGCTCCTTCAGGTTGCATATGACCTCTGGGCAGTGATAAAGAAAAGCTCAAAGAAAAGATTAGCCAATAGAAAATAATAGTTGGTTGGAACTTTCTTGAAAAGGCTTAGCAGATGATAATGCATTCCTCAAACACTGCAGGATGCTTGGTTGACGTATTTCCTTAAATTCATGCTCAGTGGTTTTTAAACCTTTTCAATTGTATACCCTTTTCAGTTAAAACACTTTTGTTGGTAAATATTCAATATATGTATTACTCTATATTAATAGATATAATAAGATAGATACAGAAGAGATATTCGAGAAAATAAGATATGAAACCTGAGGAGAAATCCCAATGTTTTTTTGTCCTGTACCTCACTCCATGTGTACCTTCTTTAGAGACCTAGACTGCAACTTTCCCTGAGTGCATATACCTTGCTCTCTTTGCATTTCCCAATCTTCTACATGACATGATGTCTAATGAACCCAATGTTTAAACTGAGTGATGATTTTCTTCACTTTAGACACTAAGTACTCCAAAGAGGACTACATATCAGTCTGAGTAATTTTTATGCCAGTCTCCTGTGTAATGTCGTTCATGTTTCTTTGGTGAAAATTAAGAGCAGAGTACAAGTGTGGCAACCTAAAATGTTATTCTGGTGTCGTCGCTGTTTCCCTGTCTCTGCAATGACAGTGTGGAAGGAGAGTAAAAAATGAAAACAAAACAAAACAAAATGAGTATACCAACTAGGCTCTTAAAGAATCAAGTCACCAATGAATAATCAGTTCTTGTACACGTTTTGGAAGGGAACTGTGCTCTTTTAAAATTGGACAATGATATCCTCGTGGAAACAGTTGTTCCTTCCACAACACAACTGGGTAATGAGCATAGAAAGCTGGAAAAGGCTAAGTCACAAGTTGGGGAGAAGGCTGGACATAGTAGCATTAGTCACCAGTCAAATGTGAGAGGTATTCGTTCTTGTACGGTCGCGGAGTGCTCTAAGGCTTCCAGGCGAATGGCATCAAGTATGTGGAGCACTATTCTCGCCATGAAAGGCAATTAGCATTTGCATTGAGACACAGCACTGTTTTCTGTGAATACTAATTTACCAGTGCGCCATAATGAACAACTTATTTATATGTAAGGTGCCAAAGATTTAGTGGGTTTAATGGAGATAGGTTCAATGTCTGTAGGTTTTTTGCTAAAGATGATTATGCATTCAGAAGTTTACACTACAATCTGAATTGTTTTACAATGAAAGATTAGTTCTTTTAATTCATGTTTTTATATAAGTCAACTAGCTATGCCTTGTAAAATTGGGGGGAGGACAGTTTGTTATAAAGCATATGATTTTAAAATTTGGCTTTTACTTGTTACTCTGTAATCAACTACCCTTCTCATGATTAGAATTAATTGGTTTGCTTTATTTTAGGCAAAATAACAATAATTTGTCTGATGGAAAAAACTGAGGAAAAAAAGTCCTTTTTTTGAAAGGACAGCTTGAGTGAGTCCACCAATATTGCTAAGTGTATTTTTAAGGAATATGTGAAACCCATCCCTGTACAAATGACCTTGTGCTTCACAAAAATTAAGTACAGCCATATCAGTGTTTGTCAATGCCTTCTGCACAAAAGTAAAGCTGATTTCCATAAAGAGGTGACACCACAGACAGAGCTGAAGCTTATTCTACATTTCATTCTCGAAGCAAGTAATTTCTGCCGAATTATGTGGTTTAATGCCACAGCTATGAAAGTGGTTGCATTTTCAGGGTATTACGGTAGTTTTTATGACAAATAGTTCAGATGGCAAAATCTTGGTGTCCTTGGCATTGATTTATTGACCCAAAGGGAAGGTTCTTTGAAGGAGAATTGCAAACATAAATAACAGATTCTATATTTACCCAGAGAATTTAGAAAATTTATATAAAGACATGGAGGTCAAGGTACCTGGTTCTTAGGCAGGAATTTATAAAGGATACAGTTTAAAAACAAAGCTAAAAGATGATTATTAAAAAATTAATGTGGCATCATAATATTCCTTAATGAGAAAAAACTAAAATTCTTCATATCATAAAATTTTACTATGACTTAAACAGGGAGAATGACTCAAGACAATCCCACGAATATTTAAAACCAACATAATACTTTTGATGCATTTCTATATACCAGAACCATCATTTTTATATATACTTAGAAAAACACATTAAAATGGTTAGAGCACAGAGGCAACTGTAAGGCATATCAATGTGATTTTATTCACAACACAAATTCCATTGTGAGAAAGAAGCATAGATTACTCCTCTTTAGAAAGATATTTACTATCAAGCATACTTAGCAAATTATTTAGCTATCTAAAAAGATCTGATACCAATTGGTCATATTTTTATTTTTATGTAATTTATATTTTTACAAGTATTCACATTATGCAATACCACACACTGCGGCGACAGGAAGAAAAAAACATTTCCAAATACAATGTTAAATTATCTGTTCATTGCACAGTATGAAATATCCATTAATTAGCATTGAAATTATTACAGAGTATCTTATCCAACTAAATAAAGGAAATTTCACATCCACTACAGAAGAAAAATAAGCAATATTGAGCCATAAGGGACCCAGTTACATAGTATTAAATAATATCTGAAACTATTTTGAAAGACAACCAGACAAAATACTTTTTCCAAAGTGAAAACCATAGCCTATAGATTTGGAAAATTTTACAGAAAAGAATAGCTCATGCCTGTCCTATGAGGCAACACCATTTGTATACAAGTGCCAAGAAGTAAGGAGAAAGTTAGGATTTTAGCTGAGAAATCTACTAAAGCCTGGCATGTGGCATTTTCTTCATTAGTGCCACTGAAAGCAGTCTGTGTTGCACCTGAATACACTTTATAATAGAATAAACATAGTAAGTTTCAGAGCAGGTTGTAGATACCTTGCCTTAATAGATTACACTTAATGTAGTACAATACAGCACGTCAAGTTTTAAAAATGCAAAATACACTTAACACAGAATTTGCTTTCTCTGCTTTGCCTTCAAGAGGCCACTGAAGAGTCCATTGAACAGCCAGGGTTTTCTAGTTATTGGAGCTGATCCCTCTCCTTTCCTGTGACAGGAGAACACAACTGAGCCCTTCCCCAGTCAGTACCCTTTCCCTCTGTTCACCCACAGAAACAGCAGTTTTCTGTCACTGTGCTCCATCTTGATTGGCTTTGATCTTATGCTAGTCCCAGTGAAGAAAGCTTGCATTCTTCTTAAGAGTGGCCTGCCCCTCTTAATATCCCTTTAGGGAGGCCCCCAATCCAAAACAATTGATGATCTAAGCTTTTAAAAGTCTGTTTTCTGTTATAAACAGCAAGGACGAGGCCATTTTAGTTGCTTGCAAGAGGTTGATGTTAAGTCTGCGTCGTGCCGACTCTCTCCGATCTAAATTCTCTAAACATTAGCTTATCAATCTGTGAGTCCAATGGGTTGAGTGCCAACAGAAGTGGATCCGATTTGGCATGGAGAGGTTCTACCAACTCTCGCAGTGTATTAGCCTAATATGATAAAGCAGTGATACAATATGATGAAAGACCTGCGAGTGCCATTATTTCCAAAGCATATTAGTATTTGTATTAGAAATACCATCATGCAATACCCATGAAGAGAAAAGAGAAAAATATGGCTAGAATTGCATATGGTTTTAATACCATAATGTCTTTGTGTTGGCATGCAAGTCTACTTGGCCGAAAATGGGACTTTATTTTAAGCTTAGTTATCTCGAATTGCCAATCTTATGTATACAAAATAATACACAGCACAGATATATCTTTTCTCACCTCTATACTTGTACATGCGTATCTGAAATTTTAATCAGAAAGCTTATATGTTAAAAGTATTCTCCACATACATGTAAAATGATCAGTCTTCTAAGAAAATAAAATGTAGTTCTATACAAGATCTTTCCTCAAATTCATCCAATCAAGAAGTATGAGGAAAAGTTTTCTGGTCTACCTTCTATCTAACTAGCCTGATTCACATGCTACCACGTGCTGAGTGGTGAGACAGAAAAGCCTAGCTAGCGTGGCTCCAAGGAAGTGGTCAAATGCAGACCAACACAAAGAGAACAGAGGTGAAAAGCTCTCACACGGTCAACGTGATGAAAGGGTGACTTGACACCCGAGCACAAGCCACATTCTTAGGAATTAAGAAACTAGAAGAGACTAAAGTTTCTGAATAACTTGGAAAACTCAGGACAAGTAGGCTTAAAATAAACTGTAGTCTCTTTTAGTTCATTTTATTTTGGATTTTGAGGAGTTCAAATATTGCCACCAGGCGCCAATCAGTGGTTGTTTGTCCTTTCTAACCTAGGGCAGATCTTGATTTGCTACACCCTTTAGTACCTTTTGAGTTATATCAAGAAGAAGGAACAAACTGGGAGAGGGAACAGAGACAGCATGTCGTTCACTACTAGCTCTTTTATAAAATGGGAAGGGAGTGTGTTGCCCACAGAACAGTATTTAGAAAACAGGATGCAGTATGGTTCAGAAATTAGCAGATCTAATTTCTGTTTATCATATCATAATGTTCTTTTGCAGAAAAGGAGCTGGGAACTGAGTAATCTTCAGAGGTAGGTCAAATGAAAGAAAAGACAACACCTTAATTTTTTTTGCAAGAAAATTATAATACTGTAATGCTAACTCTGGATTCTGCCACTCTGTTTCATAAGGTCATGGAACTTCAAACGGTCAAGTCAGAGGCAATCTAATGCTTGGCACAAGGTCATCCTTAAATTTAACTGTTTCTAATTTATCTATGCAACTCAAATATTTTCCCCTCAAAAACAACTTATATGAATGGTTTAATTTCTAGTGAACTCAACCCATACGAAATCTGAACTAGAGCATTGGTAATCAAGTCACATCTTAGTTACATTTAAGACACCATTTATATAGGATTGGGAAATTCTACTTCAAGAGACTGGAAATAGCTCCTCAGCTGAGGCCCTGCCAACATGCAGGATGGTAGCGGGGTGGATCACTATTGCAAAGTGACTACAGCTATTTCCAGGGCTTCCCAGGTGGCTTAGCGGTAAAGAGTCCACCTGCAATGCAGGAGGCACAGGAGATGTGGGTTTGATCCCTGGGTGGGGAAGATTCCGTGGAGGAGGAAATAGCAACCCACTCCAGTCTTCTTGCCTGGAAAATCCTGTGGACAGAGAAGCCCGGCAGTCTACAGTCCATAGGTTCGCAAACGGTCGGACACGACTGAAGCGACTTAGCATGCACAGCTATTTCCAAGTCTGTATATACTAACATAAGAGAAGGGAACTCTCTGGCAAGGTGTCTCTTCAACTAGTAGTGGTCAGGTTACCAAATCTCAGGGTAGAGGTTTGTTTGTTAAATACAGATTACCAGGCCCTACCCTTACTCTACTCAATCAAAATTTCTGGGTATGGAACTCTGGAATCTGCATTTTAAGCATGCAACCCAGGTGATTCTTGTTGCCCACTGCAGTCTGAGACCTCGTGCACTAGGCCAGTCACACTGTGATGGGCTACACTGTGGGGAGGGCTGGTTGGAGTGATGCCAACTTTTGTACTGCACATATAAGGAGTTTTTAAGTCACAAGCTTTGTAGTTGGACACATCACACAGAGTTTTATTTTCAGTCCCATCACCAGTATAACACTGTATTATGTAACTCAAATAATCTTAAGGTTTTTGCCAAGGAATCTGATGAAAACATCCTGGTCTACTGAGAATACAGCAAAATGAAAGAGACTGTGGTATACTGCTTGAATAAATTCTTTGAAGATATACTTTTAGGTAAACGTTAAATAGCTCCTCTTTATTTTTGAGGCAAACAGAACAAATAAACAGATACTTCCAGACTCAAGCCTGCTGGATTTATGTCTTGGTGGGTGCATTCTGAATCTCAAGTATGAACAGCATTGGCAGGCGAGGAGAGTCAGATATGATGGACTGGTATATGGCTAATCTACATGAAACCTCTAAAACACAAAAACATATTTCTTAAAGATACTGTTCTTTGAAAGCCTAACTTCTGCAAATCTCATTTCTATGTGTCTTCAACTTTTTGCAAGTCCCTTTCTGGGTCTCAATACTCCTTTCCCCCTCCCTTTGTATTTTCATCAGGCATTCTCTCTCTGCCTATTTCTGTGATGTGCTTACTTGCTCAGTTGTGTTCAACTCTGTGTGACCCTATGGACTTGTAGCCTGCGAGGCTCCTCTGTCTATGGGATTTTCCAGGCAAGAATACTGGAGTGGACTGCCATTTCTGACATCTCCAAACTGACAACTTTACCCCTACTCAAATCCCATGGACAGAGGAGCCTGGTGGGTTACAGTCCACGGGGTTGCAAAAGAGTCGGACACAAACTTAGGGACTAAACAACAACAAAATTTTATGCCTGTTTATTTTTCTTTAAAGGACAAGTGGAAATTGCATGTTTCTAAAAAAAAAAAAAACAAAAACTTAAATTGTATGGCTCTTGATTTTTTTTTTTTGTTTTCTTTTGGTCAATATAAAAAACATTCCATTTTCTACTTCTTGCTCTTAAAATATACTTCACTATTTAACAAGCTTTTAATCAAGTACATTTTGAAACAACAGCAATATATCTATGCTAGTTCAAGAAAATCAGTAATGTTTCTGTTGGGCATATTACTTAAATAGTTACTGAGCTTCCATTCATCACTGAAACCTTTGATTATGAGGCCATCAGCCCAGCTGGGTAGAAAGAGAAAGATCCTATTTCCCTGCTACTAAACCCCTCTAGATGTGAATGGTGTACCCAGATGTAATGCCATGTTGTGTACAGGATGACTTATTCCAGTGTGGATCCACTTCTCATGCCAGCTCTTTACAGACTGAATCTATGTAAGATATGGTGAGAAGAATATTTCTTTCACTTTTTGTTTTATGAATTTAAAACTCTTTTCACTCAAATTATAAGCAGAAATAGAAATTCTAGAAGTGTAACTTTTAGAAATGTAATCAGGCTGATAGATTATAGGGTAAGGAGAGAGGTACAAACATTTGCAATAGAATTATTCACTTTGAATACAAAATAGGTAAAAATAAAATCTTTTCCTTAATGAATGAAACAGAAGGAAATACATAAAAATGGAAATAAGAAGTGCTTAAACCAGAACAGCATTTTCAAAGATTTTTACTTCTGACTTATGAGAGAAAACTGGTTCCATTATCAGTGAGCCTGAGGGCAAATTTAAGGGCAAAGTCACTGACAACTGGTCTTAAGCTGCTTGCAGATAACAAGGCAGACATCCAAGCCTATCAATAGTAACACATGTGGAGCTCCTGGGAGAGTACAGACTGCTGTGTGCTTTTGAAAAAGATCTGATTTATTACGATTATCAGGACCTCTCTCTTCTAAATGTATATGTTCACATTTAAGTTTTTCTTTTTGTAACGCAGGAATATCTAACACCATGAGTTGACAGTGATAATTTTTCTCAGTGAAAGTCTTGGAAAAAGTGGGCTGAAACCTTGATTCAGAATGTTCAAACCAAAAGAGAGAATTATTTGTGGCATGAGTAGTAGCTGTTCAAATGTTGAGGGTCTATTTCCTTGTAAAGATGAAGCTCAAATAGACAGAATATCAGATTTTAAAGAATTTGTTTGCTTGCTTATTTTTAATACCATGGGGGAGGAACTAGAAAGTCTTTAATTTTATGAATGATGAAGTATTCTTTTTAAAAATAAAGTGATAAATAGCAAAAAGTAATATAGTTTGTGCTTACATATCTAATACTTATGAAGTTTAATTAGAAGTTTCAGGTAAAATAAAAATATTTGATGAACCTAGCCACAAGCAAAAAGATAAGGAAATACTGTTTCCAGATTAGAATGTTACTCTAACAAGTCCATTCTCTATGTATAATTCACAAAAGACAGAATATTTCCTTATGAAGTGGTATCTCATCTTAAACTACCCACCACTATATTATGACTTTAAAGTGCATTTAGGACTTATGAGTATACCACATACTACTTTTCCTGTCTGCATTAAAACCACTACCTGAAATAAAGGTACACCTAAAGTATCCTTTAAGTGAAGCATATATATTAGCAACAACTGAAAAGGTCTTTTATATTTAATAGTCACAGAAGTACTTATTATGTTAATTCAATTTACCCTGAGTTTATATTCAATGAAGAGCCTATAGATACATTAGAAAAATGTACTATGGAATTTGGCCACATTGTATTGTCATTCCAAATGTCATCTTTCAGATTTTAAAACAGAAAATGGGAGGAATTAATTTTTATAGACATTCATTGTTCAATAAGGATTTAATGGGTGCCTATGTGTATATATACGACATCAAATGTTAGGGGTAAATATACATAGACAATAGTCTGACTTCGAAGAGTTCATGGCATAGCTGTATAACCCCTTCCCCATTTCTGTCTTATAATTTTATAATTAAGGATTATCAGTAAAATAAAGCTCTACTTTATTAGTATAAATATATATATACATATACACAGATACAATTATATGACTATAATGTAATTATAAAATTATCCTAACAATGTATACTATATGAATATATTAATTTAAATAGATTAGTATATTTGGAATGCATAGACAACAATAAATTTTAGGGCAAGTTTAAAGAAGATCACTAAAATATTAATGTATATGTATATATACATATATATATATGATATAAAACAACTGAGTTCTGGTGCTTACAATAGACTTTAAAACTGAAGGGGACTGGAACAGAATAGAGAGCCCAGAAATAAACCCATGCACCTATGGTCTATTATCCAAAGGAATTAAGAATATATAATGGAGAAAAGATAGTCTCTTCAATAAGTGGTACTGGGAAAACTGGACAGCTAAATGTAAAAGAATGAAATTAGAACATTCTAAAACACCATATACAAAAATAAACTCAATGTGGATTAAAGACCCGAATATAAAACTGGAATCCATAAAAACTCCAAAGAAAACACAGGCAGAACACTCTTAGCAATAAGAGCAAGATTTTGGAGATCAGTAAAGTGAAGGAAACAAAAGCAAAAATAAACAAATGGTACCTAATTAAAATTAAAAGTATTTGCATAGCAAATGAAACCATTGACAAGACAAAAAGAACCTACAGAATGGGAGAAAATATTGGATTGGTTCATTCAGGTTTTTCATATGCGGTTACAGAGAAAAACAGAATCAACTTTTTGGCCAGACCAATATTTGCAAAGGGTTTAACTGATAAGGTGTTAATATCCAAAATACATAAGTATCTCATACAACTCAACATCAAACAAACAAACGGAGTAAAAACTGGGGAGAATATCTGAATAGACATTTCTCCAAAGAGGACATGCAGATGGCCAACAGGCACATGAAAAGACGCTCAACACTGCTAACCACCAGGGAAATACAAATCAATACCACAATAAAATATCACCTCACACCTGATAGAATGGCTATCATCACAGAGAAAACAAATAACAAATGTTGGTGAGAATGTGGAGAAAAGGGAAGTTTTGTACACTGTGGGTGGGAATGTAAATTGACACAGCCACTAAGGAAAAGAGTATGGTAGTTTCTGAAAAAACTAAAATTAGAACTTCTATATGACACAGCAATTCCACTCCTGTGTATATATCCAAAGAACACAAAAAATACTAATTCAAAAACATACATGCATCCCAGTGTTCATAGCAGCTTTATTTACAAGTGCCAAGATATGGAAGCAAGCTAAGTGTCTATCAACAGATGAATGGATATGAAGATGTGGCATATAATGGAATGAATGGACTTGGAGGCATTATGCTAAGTCAAATAAGTCAGAGTATGACAAATACTGTAAAATATCATTTATATGTGTAATCCAAAAAATACAAAAACTAGTGAATATAACAAAAAAAGAAACATAGTCACAGATACAGAACAAACTAGTGATTACCAGTAGGAAGAGAGAAGGAAGAAGGGTCAATATAGGGGTGGGGGATTAAGAGGTACAAACTACTATGTATAAAATAAATAAAGATATATTGTACATCACAGGAAATATAGCCAATATTTTATAATAACAATAAATAGAGTATAACCTTTAAAAATTGTGAATCACTATACTGTGTACACCTGTAACATATAATATTGTACATTAACTACACTCCAATGAAAAATAAACAACAACAACAAAAAAAAAAACCTTAAAAAAACAAAACTTGAAAGGGATCATAATATGCCACCTCAAAATATACCACTCTGGCTTAAGGATTATTTTGAGCTGAAGGTAATTAAGAAGCAGTAGACACAGAAAGATCTTTGGCCATCCCTCTAACTGCCATAAAGCAGGACGTATGTTTCCCACTCTGAAACTGTTCCTCCTCTTCTCTTGCATACCAGGAGAACAATGCTTAACACTGAAGACAGAAAGTTGGCATCAAGATGGGTCTGCACAAACAAATCTTACTAAAATAGCCCTTATCTTCTGTTAGTTTCCCCATATATAAACTTTTCCAAAATTTACCACTTTAGAAACCCAAACCTCCTTTCTGTTTTTTTGTCACTTCTCCATAATTTACCATGCTTTGTTAAAACGGTATATAAACCTCCGGTCTAAGTGTTTCTTTAGGTCTTCATTTCTTTCCTTTGAAGGCCTCCATGCACATAAAAATTAAATTTACACAATAAAATTTATGTATCTTTTCTCCGGTTAATCTGTCATTTGTTAGTTTAATTCACAGGCTCCAGGTAAACAACCTAACAGAGCAGAGGAAATGTTTCTTTCTTTCCCTATAAAACATTTAAATCAAGCCTTAAGCCATTCTATCCTAAGTCATATATATTTTAAAATATTTATACTAAAAATATTTAAATATGAATAAATGTAGTTCATAAAGTTGTTTTGAGATGACTTTCAGCAACATGGATAGATGGCAGTTTATTGGCTCTTACAACCTATTTTATGATTAATTATTTATTTTAAAGTAATCTCTTTAAAATTATCATTTCCAAAAGAGGTAAGAGAGCTAAAGACTTTTTTACTCTCCAATAATGCAGAGATAAATGATGTATATTTTTAATTTATGAAAACTTTCAACCTCTAACACCACCTTACATGGTTATATAGAGTTGCCCAAAAAGTTTGTTCTTATGGACTTCTGTAAGAGTTTACAGAAAACCCTAAACGAACTTTCTGGCCAACCCAATAATAAAAAGATGAGATTCAATAGATGGTATTCAGTCTGGATGATAATCAGTGTGAACTGCAACTCAGTGGTGAGAACTGCTAATGGGGTGAACAGGTATATCCGATGTGACAGAACACTTCATCTGTGACTATGTCTGGTCTGCCAAAATGAAAAGGTAAATTGGGACTAGCTACATTTCAGTCATTTTCTTGACCATTTCAATGGATTACTCTTGGTCTTTCCAACCCTATTAGGACATTCTCTTTCTTAGCTGATAAGCAGTCAAAAAAGCAATTCCAGTGTTATCTATATTAACCTTGAATCACTTATGAGACTGGATGGTAAAAAAGTCTTCAGAACACTGATTATACTTCTATGACTCGAACAATTTCATTTGCCTATTGCACTTGACTTGAATTCTACAAACTGGACATTCTGATGGAATAAGAGGTAAAGGTATCTCTCTCTGGGGTGCTCGGAATTGTAAAGACACATTTCATATGTTGAGTCCATCAGAACTTACTCAAAGCAAACAAAGGACTTTGCCTTATGTCCTCTTCTAAGTTGCTGATCAGCAAACATGATTTAGGATCAGTAAATTTTGAGCTGATACAAACTGTGTTTTTATTGCCCAGCTTGCTACTAAGGTAGACTAAAAGTAGACAGTGGCATAACTTCTTAATTCTTGAAAATTTTATCTAAAATAGACTTAACATATATTTTTTTCAAATAAACAGTAACATAGATCTTAGTGAACTTCTGCTCTATAAAGTTCCACCCTATTCTTATTCTCACACTAGAGTCATATACTACCCTCAAAGTATGGCCATATTGATTTTGGTGAGATTACTTAAAAAAAAATATCATTCAGTATCAGCTCCAGTATCATGATACCATCCAGACTTAACGAGGAGAAAAAGAGAGGGACTGATCTGTAGAAGTGAGTGAAATAATAAATTCTCTTCAACAAGAGTACTATAATGGGTGCATGTGTGTAGGTTAGGAATAGTAATAAAAGGATTGATTCTTATGCTAAAAATTTAAAGACGTTACTTCCTCTCATGCTATAACACTGTTTATGATTATAGAAGCTTGAAATGGACTTCTGCTTACTTTTCCAGCTCAACTTATGTTACCAAAAATTTGCAATACTGATTTCCCCCTTCAATAACTTCTAAATGTTAATACCTTATTACTAACCTCCTTGGCATACCAGCATGACATTTGGGATCATTTGCTCACTAGCAACTTTGGCAAGAAGGAGTCACTTTGGAGGCTCCGCCAACTGAATTTCTTAGCAATAAAGACAACCAAAAATACCTTTCCCAGCAAAGCAAGTGACAAAAAAAGTAAAAAGAAAATTCAAAAGGCGTTTGTAATAGTCTAAAATTATATCTGAACAGTTACTTATCAGAATTCATATTTTTCTTACCTTAAACCAGTTATAAATCTAATCTCTCACCCTAATCAATATTTTCAGATTCTCTCTTACATCAGAGACTATTCTCATAAATCCTCATAGTTAGAGTTATCTGCATATCATGACATTTAAATTATTACATTTTCAGGTATTTAAAATATATTGTATACATAATAAGAATGAAAATTATTTTGGTAAAAACCACAATAAAATCATGTCTATTAGAAAAATAGCATGGAGGTAAACAAATTACCATAAACATTCATCTTAGCAAAAAACTCAGAGGTTAGAATAATGAATATTTATACTTGGTCTTAGTTGTTTTGGAATGATTAGTTATTACATTTTGAACCAACGAACTCATTTTACTTTTGGGATAGAAAACTATGGAATCTAAGAACATATTTTAAAATAAAATACCCTATTATATATGCTTCATTTTTTCCACTCGACAAAACTGTAGAGCATTGCCCTTTCAAAAAAAGTTAGTTTTACTAAAGTGTTAGAGATATGCTGACTCTCAATGTTCTTATGAAAAAATACAAATGACTTTATAGCTATTGCAAAAGGTTTCCAGCTATATCTGTTTAAAATTTATCAACACATGTTGAATTTCACATTTTCAAATGTAATTATAGAAAACTAGAATCATACAAGGAGTTCATTCGGGTGGGAGCTTGTTTTGCAAAATTCAAACCTTTGAAATGTCAGAAGATTCTCCATATAATACAACTTAATTTGTATTCAGATATAGCAATGAATCACTAACTTCCTGCTAGTGAAAACAAGAAATCCAATTATATTAACAAATTTGGTTTCCATTTGTAAATTAGTTAACTTATAGCAACATTATGGTGCTATCTTATGCATAATCTCTTTTAAAAATTAAGGACAATTTCATATTTAATTGAAGTCAGGCTTTTTTTGTAATTCCTATTTAGCATATTTATATTAAACAAGGGCCAAGCTGTCTTCTCTAAGGTGAAAAAAAAACACAACCATCAAACTAGATATGTGAATTTGTAAGGATGTGCAAATCAAGGGGAGACTTTGGAATTCTCAAGTTCCACTTAAGATTTCCTTACCATCTCTTCTGACTGGCGCCATTTGTGAGGGAGGGTGGGGAGACACTGATAGCAGATAGGGTGTAATTAGTACCTCCCTATTAAATGTGAGGAGCTTCCCAGGTGGCACTGTGGGTAAAGAATCTGCTTGCAATGCAGGAGACACACGTTCTATCCCTGGGTCAGGAAGATCCCCTGGAGGAGGGCATGGCAATCCACTCCAGTATTCTTGCCTGGAGAATCCCATGGACAGAGGAACCTGGTGGCTACAGTCCATGGGGTTGCAAAGAGTTGGACACGACTGAAGTGACTGAGCATGCATGTATCAAATGTGATCACCAAAGAACTCTGCAGAACTTTGGCCCTTTTTGTGTCATTAACATATATATTTGTGATATTAACATATATATATAAAAGAATACATTCTTACTATAATAAAATAAAATTTAAAAAGAGAACACATTATAATAAGTTGTACTGATGTGTATGACCTTTTATAGCTAGTTGATCTGCTCTATCCAGATATTCTAAAACTGGATTTACAGTGATATGTTACACCAGTCCTTTCTTGTTAAACCCATCTATAGTTATGATCAAGGTTCTAGAATAAGTTTTCTCATACTGATTTTATTGTGAGCAAGTGCAGAACTCATCCAAAAGACACCAATAATAGGTTTAGAACAAAGTTAGACAACCCAAAACCAAAATTAAAAGCAGCACTTTAAGACCACAATGAAAAGTACATTAAGTATGTATACTACCATTTAGGAAAACTGTCACATAATTTGAAAAGAAACATTACTTCATACTAATTGACTAAGTGGAGTATACATCATAAATATACACAAAACCAGAACTAGACCAAGGAAAATGTCATGATGACATTTTCTTTCTCCTTATTGTAAATCTTCAGCACAGCACTAGAAAGTCTGCTTTCTCTTTGTAGAAAATCAACAAATACTTCAAAAGCAGAAACAGGAACTCTTCTTTAACAAAACAATACTTTAATTATAGAAGGCCTTGGTTCCCAAGGCCTTAGTTTTAGCCATACTAGGAATGGTTTCAGATCTTAGTTGTGTGGGCAGATCTGGTCTCCATGGCGATGAGAAAGTCAGCCTGAGAAGTGGAAAGAACTGTGGTACATTGCTCCCCATAGGAACAGACAAGCTGAAATCAAATGCAGCTTCTGTATTTAGCATCACCAAAGCCTGAAGTTCCAGTGAATAGTACCTTACTTCGGGAGTTACCATGGCAATCTGCTAAGAAAGGCAGGTTACAGATATCCACATCGTTTACTACTAAAACATCAAACCAAATGCCAGAGCATATAGGTTAAAAGTAACAATTTATTCACTAGTTCTGAATTTGGTTTTCTTAAAACTGGGTTTAAAAGTTTAATAGTGACATTACTGTTCTTACAAAATTCATATAATCTAATTCCTGCAATGCATGAGACCTGCGTTCAATCCCTGGGTTGGGAAGATATCCTGGAGAAGGGAATGGCTACCCACTCCAGTATTCTTGCCTGGAGAATTTCATGGACAGAGGAGACTGGTGGGCTACAGTCCATGGTGTAGCAATGAGTCGGACATTACTGGGTGACTAACACATTTTTTTTTCCAAGAAGCATTTTAAAAAAAAAGATTGGAAGATCGTCGTGTAGAACTTTTACTCTTCAATTTCATGTAAACATTCTGAAGATAAATTAATTATGATACTAACATTTGTGTTCTACTTTCTACTTTATAAAGTGCTTTTTTAAAATGTAATATCTCAAAAGAAGATGTGGAAAATAGAGAATTTCACTAGAGTTCACTTTGGTAATGAATTTTTCATAATACCGACTGCAAAGTACAAGTGAGAAATTTGAAGTTGGAAACACGTGAAAGTGCGAATGTTGTACTCTCTAATAGTGCCTTTCAGGGCACATAAATCAACTTTTTAGGTTTATAAGAGGTGATACGAAGATACATTTTATCATGAAAGAAAAAATAGTAATCTACAGTACATCATATTTGGTACCTGTGGGTATGAACTGGAAACATGAGTGGCATCTTCCCATTTTACTTCTAAATCTGTTGCTTCTCTATCCCCTGTACCAATCAAAAGATTAAAAAAATAAACAAAGAGATCCTTTAGCTAATAAAAAAAGGGCAGAAAGATTTGGACTATTTCAAAGAAGATGAATAAAACAGAACTTGGAAAGGAAAAACTGAAGTAACTTTGTCCACAACATGAAATACTTTTCAAATTGGTCTCAGCACAATTCTTTGGAAGTAGTTCTTTTTTAAATATACCAATATTAACTTGATACAAATTCCCTATGAAAGGAATCATGTCAAAGTTTAAAATACTAGGAGTTTTGACTCAACTGAGGGAATTTTTTCACTATTTATACATATCAAGGTACATGATTTTTGGATACGGATTAGTTAAAATTGGAAAGCGCACTAATTACAATTTTTAGTAATAAAGAGCCAAGTGGTGTGCAGGGCTTTGATTTACTCTTGAAAGAGTGTATTAATGGTGATACTGACTTGTTATATTAAAACTTAAACATTTTAGTTTCTTTTATATGGGTCTAATATACATACAGATAATGGAAACATCTTGCTAAATTTTAACCTGAATTAAAATGATAGATATGAGGGGCAATATGTGGTTGTGAGCATTCATTCTCCTGTCAGAAAGTTTTAGATTGAATCTCAGATGTGCTATTAACTACCAAGGAGTCCTGGATCATGCTATTAAATCAGTTTCCTCATCTAGAGGATGAGGGTAATAACAGTATTTATCTCCCAGGATTATTGTGACGATTAAATGGGTTATATATTGTGCAAGAACCTTAGAATAGTTAGCACTCATTAAAAGTCTTAGCTATTATTTGTGATAAGATAATGTGTTCAACAAACATGTAAGATTTAAACAAAATGCACCCTATTATAAATGTGTTTGTTTTACCTTAGGGAAGGCAACTCCATTACAGTATTTTTCCCATGTGGAAAAATATCTCTTCTCTCTACATGAGAGAAGAATGAAAAATTCAGATTTATGGACATGCCTAGCTTTGCAGATTGCATTTCAAGTTCAGACTATGTAGCATACCTTTACCAAAAAGATAAATCACTGAAATGTCTTTCACTCAACAGACAGGTATAGTCCATAGGAAAGATGAAGAGAGTTTTCCTAAGACAATAGTGAAAGTAAAAGGACAAGTACACATAATTCAGTCATTCTATTCAGAATGTCTTTGATAACATTAATCAAAGACTGACCATTAAAGATGGTGCAAACCTGATTGAAATGAATTAAGATTTACTTAGAATGGAGATAGCAAGTTAGAACATCTTCAATTTTCACTTCCTTATAGTTCAAGTTATCTCATTAAATATATTTCATTAAACAACTGAGATATATAATAGATCATATTAATACAAATGGGATTTTTATTTCCCTTATCAATGTGTGTCTCCCACTTGCCATTAGACAGATTACTTTACACACTAATGTGGCTAAATATCCAAAATTAATTTTTTTCTTTAAGATGCAAAAATAAAAAAGGGATATTGAAGAGTTATTTTGAAATCAGTGCCCTCTGTGTGGGATTCTTACTGTCAAATCCAAAAGCATCACAGATTTCAGCTTGCCATTATGGTGAACCATATCACCTCTGATGTATTATATAGCTCTCAATGATTACAGCTTCCTCTCCTTCTATGTTTCCCACTATGTCTAATCTTTGAGCTAATTAAGAACACAGCTCCCTCCTGCATTCACTTCCTCATCCAGCATGAACCACTCTAACTAGAACCCTCAATCTCCTTACCCTTTTGGGTATGGTACTAACCATACACTTTCAAGTATTCAACTTCTGCTTTCTTATTCCTACCTAGCCACTGGGCATTGCTAGAAGACATTGTATGTCCATGATGAGTGGTAACATTCTAAATTTGGGTATTCTGATTTTTCATCATTAAGGACCACTTGGCAGATCTCTTATTAGTGCCTGGTTAGTTCAATATCCAATTCCCCATTGAGATGCTACAGGTTTCCATTAGATTCTTCAAGTCCTACTCTCTACATATGGATCTTCCTTCGAACAGATAACTACTTGCTTCCACATTTGTAGAGGGGATAAAAAAGCTCCCATTTGCACTGTTCAGTTTCCTAACTGGTTTCCCCATCACTTGTATGCTCTCACACCAATACATCTTCTGTACTTCTATACAGGAGATTGACCTTTCTGAAACTGTCTGATTACAAGCACTTTCCTACTGAGATCTCCAAATACTCTACATCATGCTCTTTTGGGATACAATCCAAACTTCTGAGCATGGAATACCAAGACTTATAATTTAGTTCTTGCACAACTTTTGTCTCATCTCCACTCTTTCATATTATATGCTGTATTTTCTTAATTGTCATTTTTCTTCATTTCTACCCTTGCTGATGCTATTGTTTTTTTAACCACAAAGAATAGAACCACTTTTCTTTTCCTTCTGGTGAAATATTACTCATTAAGCTTAAAAGTAACATCCTCTGTGACTAATTCCACAAGGTAGAAATAATCAAGACCTCTTAACTACTTTTGTAAAACTTAACATGCTCCATCTTTTAAAACACTTAATATACTGTAATGTTACATGTGGATGCTTTTCTCTCCTATGTGATGGCAAACTTACTGATTGCTTGATTTTTAAAAATCTTTGTTTTTCCCACACTTAGGAGAGTGCATATTCAAAACATTATGGTTGCTCCATAGATATTACTTAAATTGAATTAAGTCACTAAAATAATTTTATTTTAACATCTAAATATATGAGGTGCAAGGCTTCCCAGGTGGCTCAGTGGTAAAGAATCCACCTGTCAATGTTGAGACGTGAGTTTGATCCCTGGGTTGGGAATATCCCTTGGAGAAGGAAATGGCAATTCATTCCGGTATTCTTGCCTGTGAAATCTAACAGACAGGAGCCTGGATGGGGACATTCTATGGGGTTGCTAAAGAATAGGACATGACTTAGCGATTAAACAACATCAAACATGAGGTACAAGCTGAATAAAATATTCTATCATACAACCACATAAAATGCTTTACTTCACTAGATCTTCCATTTTACTAAGAAGATCTTCAAGTCTTTAATGTGAACTATGTGGCAGAGGGGAAAACCTTAGGAAGATAGGTCACTGAGGTCAAAGAATGCTATTTATGGCACTGCTATATCAAAAAAGAATGATCTAGACCTTATATGAAGTGATAGCCTAACCACTGCTAAAGGGTGTTTCCTTGAATGACCTAGATTGTCAAGTTATTCACATGTCATTCACATTCGGAGTAGATGAGGTGAGTCAAAATTTTACAAGATTCAGGACAAGCTTTTAATTATAAATATAGCATATAAATACATTCTCAAAAGGTCCTCTGTTGACAGAGGCTGATTAGAAGGAACTACTGCAAAAAAGTCTAACACCTCGCTAACTTGGAGAGATGCTGGAAGGCATTGCAGCCTTGTATTGCTATGTGCAAAACAGTCATTTAAGACGATTTTGAATGATTAGGTTTCTATACCACGTGGCTAAGGCAAAATAAGACACCATTACAACATATCCATCTTTGCTCTTTATTGTGCCCTTCTTTGCAAGAGGTGTTCCCTTGGTATCTCTAATTTTCTTGAAGAGATCTCTAGTCTTTTCCATTCTATTGTTTTCCTCTATTTCTTTGCACTGATCATGGTGGAAGGCTTTCTTATCTCTCCTTGCTATTCTCTGGAACTCTGCATTCAGATTGGTATATCTTTCCTTTTCTCCTTTGCCTTTCACTTCTCTCCTTTTCTCAGCTATTTCTAAGGCCTCCCCAGACAACCATTTTGCTTTTTTTTTCCCTTGGGGATGGTCTTAATAGCTGCCTCCTGTACAATGTCATGAACCTCCATCTATAGTTCTTCAGGCATTCTGTCTATCAGATCTAATCCCTTGAATCTGTTGTCACTTCCACTGTATGATTGTAAGGGATTTGACTTAGGTCATACTTGACCTAGTGATTCCCCTTACTTTCTTCAATTTAAGTCTGAATTTGGCAATAAGGAGTTCATGATCTGAGCCACAGTCAGTTCCTGGTCTTGTTTTTGCTGACTATATAGAGCTTCTTCATCTTCGGCTGCAAAGAATATAATCAATTTGATTTCAGTGTTGAGCATCTGGTGATGTCCTTGTGTAGAATAGTCTCTTGTGTTGTTGGAAGAGTGTTTGCTATGATCAGTGTGTTTTCTTTGCAAAACTGTTAGCCTTTGCCCTGCTTCATTTTGTACCCCAAGGCCAAATTTGAATGTTACTCCAGGCAAGTATCTCTTGACTTCCTACTTTTGCATTCCAGTATCTATGTTCAAGAGTTTGCTCACATTTGTGTCCACTGAGTTGGTGATGCTATATGACCATCTCACTCTCTGCTGCCCCCTTCTCCTTGTGCCTTCAATCTTTTCCAGCATCAGGGTCTTTTCCAATGAGTTGGCTCTGCTCATTAGGTATCCAAAGTATTGGAGCTTCAGCTTCAGCATCAGTCCTTCTAATTAATATTCAGGGTTGATTTCCTTTTCGATCGACTAGTTTGATCTCCTTGCTGTCCAAGGGACTCTGAAGAGTCTTTTCCAGCACCACAGTTCGAAGGCATCAATTCTTTGGCACTCAGCCTTCTTTAAGGTCCAACTCTCACATCTGTACATGACTACTGGAAAAATCATAGGTTTGACTATATGGACCTTTGTTGGCAAAGTAATATCTCTGCTTTTTAATATGCTGTCTAGGTTTGTCATAGCTTTTCTTCCAAGGATGAAGCGTCTTTTAATTTCAAGACTGCAGACACCATGGGCAGTCATTTTGGAGCTCAAGGAAATAAAATCTGTCACTGTTTCCACTTTTTCCCCTTCTACTTGCCGTGAAGTGATGGCAACAAATGCCATGATCTTGGTTCTTTTAATGTTAAGTTTCAAGCCAGCTTTTCCACTCTCCTCTTTCACTTTCATCAAGAGGCTCTTTAGTTCCTCTTTACTTTCTGCCGTTAGAGTGGTATCATTTGCATATCTGAGGTTATTGATATTTCCCCTGGCAATCTTGATTCCAACTTGTGATTCATCCAGCCTGGTATTTCACAAGATGTACTTGCACAGAAGCTGAATAAGCAGGGTGACAATATACAGCCTTTTCATGCTCCATTTGTAATTTTGAACCAGTCCATTGTTTCATGTCTGTTTCTAACTGTTGCTTCTTGACCTGCGCACAGATTTCTCAGTAAACAGGTAAAGTAAAAGTGAAAAGTGAAAGTGAAGTCACTCAGTCTTATGTGACTCTTTGTGACCCCATGGACTGCGTAGTCTACCAGGCTCCTCCATCCATGGGATTTTCCAGGCAAGAATACTGGAGTGGGTTGCCATTTCCTTCTCCAGGAGATCTTTCCAACCCAGGGATTGAACCCAGGTCTCTCGCATTATAGGCAGATGCTTTACCATCTGAGCCACCAGGGAAGATAAGGTGGCCTGCTATTCCCATCTCTTCAAGTATTTCCCACAGTTTGAAGTAATCCACACAGTAAAAGGCTTTAGCATAGTCAATGAAGCAGATGTTTTCCTGGAATTCCCTTGCTTTCTCTGATCCAACATATTTTGGTAATTTGGTTTCTAGTTCCTCTGCCTTTTCCGAATCCAGCTTGTACATCTGGAAATTCTTGGTTCACATACTGTTGAAGCCTAGCTTGAAGGATTTTGAGCATTATCTTACTAGCTTGTGAAATGACCACAACTGTATGGTAGTTTGCACAGTCTTTGGCATTGCCCTTCTTAGGGATTGGAATGAAAACTGACCTTTTCCAGTCTTGTGGCCACTGCTGAGTTTTCCACATTTGCTGGCATCTTAAGTGCAGCACTTTCACAGTATCATCTTTTAGGATTTGAAATAGCTCAGCTGGAATTCCATCACCTCCATTAAGCTTTTTTTGTAGTGGCCCACTTGCCTTCACACTCCAGGTTGTCTGCCTCTAGGTGAGTGACCACACCATTGTGGTTATCTAGATCATTAAGATCTTTTTTGTATAGTTTGTCTGTGTATTCTTGCCACCTCTTCTTAATCTCTTCTACTTCTGTTAGGTCCTCACTGTTTCATCTTGACCATCCTTACATGAAATGTTCCCTTGATATCTCCAATTTTCTTGAGAAGATCTCCTGTCTTACCCTTTCTATTGTTTTCCTCTATTTCTTTGCATTGTTCATTGAAGAAGGCCTTCTTATCTCTCCTTGTTATTCTCTGGAACTGTGTACTCAGTTGGATATATCTTCCCTTTCCTCTGTTGACTTTCGCTTCTCTTCTTTCCTCAGCTATTTGTAAAGTTTCCTCAGACAACCACTTTGCCTTCTTGAATTTCTTTTTCTTGGGATAGTTTTGGTCATGGCCTCCTGGACATAAGCTCTTCAGGCACTTTGTCTACCAGATCTAATCCCTTGAATCTGTTTGTCACCAGCACTGTATGATCATCAGGGATCTGATTTAGGTATTCTTTACTATAAGAATTATAACTTCATAGGCACAATTTTTATCATTTAAACTTCACTAAACTCAATTGCAGATACAATAAAATAGTCTTGAGGTTTTAATCACTGGTCAGATATATGACCTGTAAAGACATCGTTTATGACTGCTTTTATGATTTACCTTTCAGATGATAATCAAGTACTGCTTAACTTGGTAAAACTAAGTAAAACAAACTGCATTATATCCCTTTTCCTTCTTTTTCTTTTTAAAACTTAAGAGACAGTGTGAATTAGGATATCTCTGCATTTCATGAAAATAGAATAACTGGTTTAAAGTCCCTAGTTTGATGTCAATCATCTCAATATACTAAAAAGATAGTTCTGAATGTCAGTAATGCATAGGACTTCCCTATACATTTTAGAAACTGAAGACTGATTTGAAGTCACCAGTGGAAATATTACTGATGCTTAAACAGTGGTCATTCATAGTCTGGTTTTCTCATTATTATTTTTGGGGTGTATTTATTAAACTCTGAAAGCCTGAAAGTAGCTGATAAATTGACTGCTCAAAATAGCAAGTGGAATTGCTAAATTTTAGCTGGAATTATAGAACAGTTATTCCTTTTTTTATTCCCCATATTATATTAATCGGAAACCAATTTGGAGACACCCGTGTCTCTTCTTCTAACAGCATGAAGTATTTTGTAAGCTATTATATAAATCCCCCCAAAAGTTTCATTTAGTATCTGAGCAGTCTTTGTTCTATGACTGTGAAGCATATGCTGCTAATATAAACCTTATTTAATATACATATGCTCAGTGAACTATTAGGAAAGTAATCTTTGAAGGGCTAAATCTAGTGTGTTTGTTTGTTCATTTATTTTACCATCAGTTGTATTAATTATTCAGATAGGAGAGACAGATCACTAACTATGTGTGACTGTATCAAGGTACATAGACAATGTACCTCAACTTTACTTTTCATTAAACTGCACATGAAATCTTACCATATATTCTCTAAAAACCATAATACAAGAGATGACCTTCAAGAAATATCCTTGTCTTTTATAGACAGGCAGCACATATCTAGCACTGGACACATTATAGCAAGTTTATTCAATAAACACAAGTATGAAAGTGTCACCCCATAAATTATTTAGACCAGAAACTGGTAGTATAGTTTTTTTTATTACCAAGACATTATCATTTTATATAAAAGGGCTTAACATGAAGAGATTTGAATGCAGCTTGTTCCTACAATTTGAAGCTACAGTTGATAGACAGAAGATGTGACTTAGGTTCTTAGGAACCATTGAATGTGCCTGACCAAGGAATATGGCTAATCAGGCATAGGACTCTGGGTTAAAAAAAAGTTACCAGAAATCTCTGGTATTCTTATTTCCTTACTCTTGCTAGATTCTATTAATGGCCAAGGTCTGTGTGGTTCTAATACTCTATCTTGACACATTCTGGTATTGAGAGATGTAAGAATAAAAGATTAAAAATCTTACAAACTGTCCTAATGAAGTAATCTAGTTTTTATAATTCCAGTTGTGAAATTTGCAGAATAAAAAAAGCTTGTGATCAGCTTCTATGAAACTTTTTGAAGATGAACAAATATGAAACAATATAACCTGAGTGCCAATATTTTTTTGCTTGTCATCAATATACTAACTATGGGGTTTAATTCATTAAGAATGAGATTAATACTTGTAAGTAATTGCTGAGTCCATTAAAGCCCTGACAATTTCATGTCACAAAAATATAAAGAAATGAGTAAAATCTATTTGGAATCTAACACTGAACAACAGGGGATAACTAAGTGGCACTTTAGACATGTAGGGAATTAAAAGTAGCTTAATTGTTTCCTATTTTTTCTAGTGGCGAGGAGAGAAAACACACAGTTGGGTATGAACACGAGATGATAAGGAATATGATTTTAAAACTTCAGAGAGTTAAACAGAAATTTTGAATGACCAGTAGTTTTAAAAAATGAAATTCTAGTAATACAAACATAAACAGTCTTAATGAGAGAAGGAAAGGAGATGTAGCTCCAGTCAAGATTGTTACAGGAAATTCCTTAGAAAAAGCTTTTAAGGAAGAGGGTACTAGAAATGAACAAGTGGAAAATAATACCAATTGCTTGTAAGAAGAATACCAGGAAGGCAAATGTTCAGCTGAGGATTGTGAAGAAGCTGAAGACAGAGCTTAAAAACAATTTTTTTAAAGAAAAATTGAAACAGGAAGGTGGAAGTATATGACTTCAATGGTATTTTAGGTGTTTCCTGCAAGGAGAGAAGTCTTTACACTAGGAAATTTAAAAGACATGTGTCTTGAGATAAGGGAATAAATCATCAAAAGAACTACTTTATGGTCTCTTTGAACTAGAAGAATAATCTTAGGAACTGAATTAATTTTTGGAATTTATCTTAGGGTGACCATCAGAATGCCTGAGACATTGTTTAAACAGAGAATTCTCTTATACAAATAAACAAAACCTTGCATGGGTTTTTCAGAGAACACGTGATAACCTGATATAGATGCATGATAAAGTTTTAGAATAGACTATCAGTGGGAGGAGTTTCATTTTTAAATTTCGCTGAATGACCAACATGCATTCAATAAATATGAGACATTTTAACTGGCTTCCCCACCGCCCCCCCGCCTCCGACAGTATCTCTAGGCTGGGAGATAAGTGGAAAACCAAGGGCAGTGTGCCTTGCATTTAATGAAATTTTGCATGATATCCTTATGAATAAACTGCTGTAATAATGGACTGAGTGATATTACTATTAATTAGCTGGAGCCAGATAAGGATATTGAATGACTGAATGAAATTAGCAAATATAAAATTTCAGTGTGAATGCCTCACAGCTATGTCCTTGCTCCTTTCTTCTTTAAAATGTTTTGTGTGTTTCCTTGTTCAGTGAAGCAGTTAAAAACATAGAAAGGATACTTGGAACCTTGGAGGATTATTCAACAACAGGAGGAACGATTAGTACCATAGATTATAAAACTGAGAGTCCAAACTTTCTTAACAGGATTGAATATTGCTGTGTGAAAAGCTAAAATTTAAAACTTCTATCAGAAAGAAAAATAAATAGTTGCATTTAGGTTAAAAATAAAGTAAATAAGTGTGGGGATGCTACTTGACATAAAAGCATCATATGAATCGACAGTGAGTAGGATAAACTAATATAATCATGTACACAAAATATCACGTCTAGATTGCTATAACAGTTCCAGTACACATGGCATGGAGACACTAAAAAGAAACAAGGCAGACAGATCCGGGTTACCAGGATTGTGCATTATCTAGAACTTCTGTCACTGGTTATAAAGTTAAGGTGATTATATGCATTCAGCTCACAGAGGAGGAAACACAAATAATGTCTGATAACACAATTCCACTGTACACTTTTGGACATGCACAATGTGCAGACACACAAGAGAGCAAAGGTGAGGCCATTATGCTGACGAGAACCATAAAATCTTAGAGTTAGAAGAAGCCATCACATTCGGTTCCCACTGACTCTGGAAGCCCTGATTGGTGGCTGGTTTTTAGTCCCTTCTTAAACACAGGGTAAGGAGGAATCCTCTAAACTGACAAAGCCCAGTTATTCCACTCATGGGCAAACGCAATCATTGGAATGTTTCCCCTCCTATCAATTTAAAATCACCCTCCGTGCATCTATTATGTCCTCTGGAATCTTAAAGATCATTCATCTGTCTTCCACATGTCAGCCTTTCAGTATTTTTCCGATTTTCAATGTCAAGACCCACAATGAGTAGAAAATTTATAAGAAGTCAGCTTTTGTATTACTACCAGGAAGACCTTTTAAACTAGAGCTGTCCAACATGGAATGCCCTGTGT
The DNA here is from genome assembly GCA_007570785.1 of Antilocapra americana. Taxonomy (NCBI): domain Eukaryota; kingdom Metazoa; phylum Chordata; class Mammalia; order Artiodactyla; family Antilocapridae; genus Antilocapra; species Antilocapra americana. Next base: position 310,601 of record ML662331.1, on the reverse strand, counting down.
TTGGGGGGAGTAAGCGCTAAGTCCCTAAAATATTCAAGCAGAGACTCAATAAAATTCATCAAGTGTATAAAGATATTTCCATACCGGGTGGGAGGATGGATATTTAAAATTCTAATTTCTATGCTGAGATAGCTAATTATTATGCATATTTACATATAATATGGCACTTGTTATATGCCTCCTCCAATAAAAAACAATTTATTATTAAATGAACTCTTTACCTTAATATAAAAGATTTAAAATGGGTTCTATAGCATTTACCAGAGAGACACTATTCACAGCAACACAAATTAAAAAAAACAAAAACAAAGTGTTTCATATCTAAAGAAGATTTCAAAGTTATAGCTAACTTCTCACTTAATTATTCAGCAAAGATATTCAACATTTGTGCAGAATTATTTTTGGAATCGTAAACATCTTTCCGACCTCCAGTGCTGAGGCACAATCCTTCTAATTAGGTTAATAAAAGATGATCATGAGTCTTAGAGCCCAGGATGCTAAATCAAGAGATGGCTGCCCAGCAACCACATAGGGTATCAGAGAACAGAATACAAAGTGAGAGGTGGGGCTTATTGTCAGAGTTGGCAGTGGGTTGTGTTGAAGCCACACAGATTCCAAGCTGTCCCTCCTCCATGTTCTTTATAGAAAAGGCATGAAACCCCCTGCCTGTTGACATTGTTAAAGAACACAGAGAAAACAGCAGAGATACTAGAGGAAAAAAGGTAAAGTTTAAGTTTAGTGGTGCTGAAGTTATGGGCTATTTTCTCTCACCAAGAATCCTAAAGTGACTGCTTCAAAATACCCATTTCATAAGGTTATAGAATAGACTCAAAATTAGGGCAACAGCAACAACAATTTAAGGAAAATGTTAAAAGAAAGGAAGCAGTAAAGTCATGGATGAGAAAATTCATGTCTTAAATGAATAGATCTTAGGTATTAATTCAATAAAGCCTACAGATCATTTATCAGAAGAGAAAAGTATGATAAATATACCAGATTCAAAATCATGGAAGATATGGGGTTATAAAGGGGGAAGAAAGAGAAAAATTCTGTTTAAAAAGATGCAAATTTCCCTAAAATGGACATTCAAAATACAGTATAATTTTCTGTACTTGGTACTCTGTCAATAGTAGGCTTTTCTGATGATCAAATTCCATATTAGTTGTACTATAAAATTGGGAAGCATCTTCTCAATCATTAAAGAAATATTTACCTTGTGGTCAGTATAATACTGTCAGTGTAGTATCATGTAGTATCATGTAGTATCATGGCCTATATATCATACTGACCATAGATTAATATTTCTTTGATTGAGAAAAAATTCCTAATTTTATAGAAATCAATGAGAAGTTTTAGACATCTGGTTTCAGTTAATCAGCATATCTGAGTAACCAAGAAGTATTTCCCCCAACCATAATGTTTAAGGAATGAGCCAAATCAGAAATAGCTCAAGAGTGATCTTATTTGATCCTAACCAGCTTTATAAATTTTGCATAAGTGATAAGTACCTTCAAATGAACAAAGAATATATTGCAGTATCTCTCAAAGGATTATTTTTATATTATCAATTGGTTATTACGGGAATTATTGGCACAGTGTAACAAGGAGGCTGAATACTTTGAATTATTTGCTCTACTTCATGCTATCAGAAAAGATTTTGCTTGTATTTCAAAGATAATTGACAAACTTTTATTGTAAGTAGACTTATGAAAGAGATATACTCTTAACATAGTGCCTGGCTTGTAATAAATAAACAAATGTTTGTTGAATGAATGAATAAATACACACTTAGAACTAAATAGACTATATATTAATACAGCAAAGCAAAAATACAATACAGAGGTTTAGTTTACATTTTAGTAGGCTGAATTTAGATACTGAAATATTAGGGAATCCAGGATTAAGAATGTTAAAGAATTTATATCTGTGAAATGAATCAATAGCTATCACTCTTATTTTCAAACATTCTATAATTTCTGTGCGATAACCTAGAAAATGGATCTCATTGGAAAATTTTGTGTTTGTAATAAAAACAAATATATATGAAATTGTCAAATTACATACCAGAGACAATAACCTTCTAGAATTCTCAAGGATGAGGTTTAAATATTAAAATATTTTTAATGACCAATTGCCACTTTTGCATTTAAGATATATAATGATAGGTACTTTTTCCTTATTGGATGTCATATTAGTGAGTATTTTCACATTAAAGACAAAATTTCAGAGTGTAAAATATTGAGCTATTAGGATCAACTGCTGCTGCTGCTGCTGCTAAGTCGCTTCAGTCGTGTCCGACTCTGTGTGACCCCACAGATGGCAGCCCACCAGGCTCCCCTGTCCCTGGGATTCTCCAGGCAAGAACAATGGAGTGGGTTGCCATTGCCTTCTCCAATGCATGAAAGTGAAAAGTGAAAGTGAAGTTGCTCAGTCGTGTCCGACTCTTTGGGACCCCATGGACTGGAGCCCACCAGGCTCCTCCATCCATGGGACTCTCCAGGTAAGAGTACTGGAGTGGGGTGCCATTGCCTTCTCCGATTAGGACCAACTATTAGAGCTAAAGTGCATATGACTAAACATAAGAAAGTTTGAGAGGCCAGGAGGAAGGAATTTGTGAGAACACTGAAAAAAAGACGTAAGGGAGATGGTTTAGTAAAAAGGTTAAAGCCAAAGTCACAGGTGAAAAAACTGACTACCAGACACAGCGGTTCTGAAGCCTATCTCCAAGTTCTCCATTCTGGCTTTGAAGGCTAGACTTGCTATGTTTTTTAGCTATTTGGCTCTGGCTTAGCTGTTTTCATCACAGATATTTGGGAGCAGCTGACATAACGGGAAGACCCCCATAAAGAAGGGTGGGAAAATGTCATACAGAATTAAGGCATTGGGCAGGTAGGCAAGGAGCGACACACCACTCTGAGTGTGTGTGTATGAGGTGTAAGCATGAATGTACAGCCATTATCATTTCTTCCAGCTCCTTCCATCATTTTTGAAATAGTCAACAGGTAACCCATTTTCTAGGGTGATGTATGCTGGGATTGGGGCTGGGTTCAGAGGTGGTATGTAAGTAATTACACAAGACTACTGCTTATATTATAAACTAAGATCACATCAAAAAAATTTCTGAGGAAATACAGTAACTTGAAACCAACTAAACCATATCATCCCTCCCTACTCACACTTGAGTTATAGGAAAAAGATATATGAGAAAAACAAATTCATACAAGAATTTTTAAAGCTTTAACTTTTAAAATAAGTTACCTCTGGAGAGTAAGAAGGAGAGAGGGTTGCTTTTTACTTTTATCATTGTATTTTAATTAAGTTGTTTATCTAGCAACAAGTAAATTACTACTTTTCAATAAAAAAAATAAAGGAAAAACATGTAGGAAAGTTTAAAAACTTCCAATGCATGTTTTATAGTGTATTCCTATTATATCTTAATCTACTATCTTCCAGTAGTTGGTAACCATAGGAGGTAGACTTCATATACAGAAGAAAAAAAAAGGAGCATTTGTGACCTTCAGCTTTGGCAAGGGTGACCCAAATAAAAGGAGTTTAAACTTAGAACAGCTTCTCATAAAATAACCTAGAACAAATTCTACTGAGAAACTGACTATATGCTACCACTGATCTGAAGAAAGAGGATTGCCTTTTGGTGTGTGAAAATAGTAAAAACTAGTAGTGTGGCTGAACTGCATCATCTTTCTTGGGAAAACAAACTGTAAATCATAACTAGTCTTAGCTATATAGGTGATGGGTTGTCATTCTTGTATGTAAGCTTTAACTCTTCTCTGTCCACATCTTTTGCTGCTATGAGTCTGCAGCATCTAGAGTTCACTCTTTAGCCAATTGAATCTGGCTTCAATACTTATTATGAAACTTCTGAGAATATTTTCCTGGCTGATGCAGGCTACTGGCTATTTGCTAAAGTACAAGTTGCAATTTCAACACATTTTATGAATGAATCAGGACGAAGTTAGGTGTTGGGTGACTTCTGAGGGAGGCAGCAGATTTTGGTAGGAAAATCAACTACCAATGGATGCTGAAAGACCTGGTTTCTAACAATAAATTGCTTATCTAATATGTCATCTTCTCGCAGCCTTCATCTTTGAAATGGGAGTAAAACAGGAAGAAAATGGTTTCAACATAGACAAAGTGACTATAAATGAGCTATAATATTAATAGAAAGAGTAGTAATTCTAGTTATTAGTATTCTAGCTTTGTGGTGCCCAGCATGAAGAAAGTATGCTGAACACATACAGTTCTGCCCTTCTCTTTACAAGATACCCAAAATAAAGAATTTTGTAATGTTTTGACTTTATGTCACACAATGAATAAAAAATAACTTTAGCTTTAACTACTATAGAATAAAATGGGAAAGAATTAGTGATAAAAGGGTTACAATTATTCATTCATTCACTTACTCATTTATTCAATAGTGCCTGGCCTACCACAGGCCATATACTGTTTTGGCCCTGGGTATACAAGAATAAAATCCCTGCTCTTTAGAAATTTAAACACTGGTGGGTAGAGATGGAAAATAAATCAGCTAACAGTATTTGATATTATACTCAAAGTGAATAAACTGTGAAGAATATAAAACAGGGTAGCACAACCAAGGATGAATGGTGGGGGGCGGGGGAAGCAGGGAAGGGACCTCTGGGTCAGACTGGGTTGTTAGGGTAGAACTCTCTTAGGGGAAAATATCTGAACCTGAATGGCAAGATCTATAAACAAATATTTCAATAAATATATATGAAAAAAAGTGAAAGTGTGAAAGTGGTGCTCAGTTGTGTCCAACCCTTTTTGACTGCGTGGAATGTAGCCTACTGGGGTGGATAACCATTCCCTTCCCCAGGGGGTTTTCCTGACCCAGGGATCGAACCCAGGTCTTCCCATATTGCAGGCATATTCTCTTCCATCTAAGTCACCAGGAAAGCCCAAATATATATGAAGTAACTTCTATTTGGAATACAAAGTTTCTTTTGAGTTCCAAATGTCCAAAGTCAAAAAGGAAAGGAAGAGTGATTGATAAGAATGTGAAATGAGGGACATTTCTATTTTAGCTCCAAGAGCACAGCTAACATATTGTGTTGAAATATACAAAATTGCTGATACTTCATCATTTTGACCTACAAAAACAGCAATTCATGATTCAACTCAATAGCTGGAACTGAACAAAGTAGGGTCATATAGTCAGGTAAATGTTATTTAGTGAGGTTTGCCAGGACTAATTCACTATTTAAGCATTGTAATTGCCCTCTTTGCTTAAATCCAAATCTGCATGAAATCTACATAAATTACATAATTATAAAACATTTATTGGATAGACTTACAGTGTGTCAGAAATGGAAACTAAGTGTTTTCTGGCATTACCTCATTCGATCCTCATATAACCTCAAAAGGTAGGAACTGTTACCACATCATCTAACAAGTGAGGTCTAGAGGTGTTAAATAATTTGATCAGTCATACCACTTGGAAGTGGTAAAGTGACAGAGCAAAGATGTGAACTGAGGAATGTCTCCAGAGACTGTATTCTAGCCTTTGGTCACTCAGTGTACATAGGAAAACATACTTATTTATTTCAAAAGTCAACTATAAATCTAACTTGTTGTATTTTCAAGGTTTATGTAATAGAAATTCTTTTTCTGATATTTAACATTTTATTAGGGTCAAGACTTTCAACTGATGTGATGTGATCTGGGGTGTATGTTTGCATATATACACTGAGGTGAAACACTACTGGAACAAATATATTTGATGATATACATAATAGTACAGAGGCTCATGTATCAATAGACAGTAATGATAAGACAGTTTGGTACACTCCTTTTCTTTATGATCTTACAAATAAAGGTTAGCCTAAACTCATAATCATTCCACTTCCCTTGCTATTTAGGCAGGGGCATGTGATGCAACCTTGGCCAGTGAAATCTAGGGCTAAGTCTGCTGGAAGGATCTAAGAAGTTTTGATTTTACAAAAAGTAACAAGAATAGGGTCTGGTATTTGGGTTTGGATGCTGTGTTATGAAAAGTGATGCTCAGAGCTGCTGGCATTACAGAAAAGTTAGCTGAGTCTTGACATTACAGAGCCATGACATTTATTCCAGAACAACTCTATCTCTGAACTTTCAGTAAGTTAACATAATTAGCTTTTCCCCATTATCCAAACCAAAAAAAAGAGGGAGGTGTGATTAAAAATCCAACCTATAACTAATATCAGAATCATAGCTACATTCTACTTTATATCCAATCTTTAGTGTTTATGCCTCCCTAACGTCTTTCTTCAGAATCAGATAGTATAGTATTAAGAGAATATTTGTTTTTCCTTTCTAGAGTTCTCTTTTATTTTTAATATTTATTTATGGCTGTGTCAGATCTTTGTTGGAACACGTGGGATCTTAGTTTCCTGATCAAGGATTGAACCCACATCCCCTGTGTTGGAAGGCAGATCCTTAACCACTGGACCACCAGAGAAGTCCCGTTTTTGTTTTTTTCAATATCTATGTTACATAACCAGCCAAGAATGGTGCCCTTGAACTTCACAAAAGTGACATTTTTAAGGTTCTCTGCTATTCTTTCTCTGACTTTTTGGTACATGTCTTTTTATTCACATTGCTTGTGCATCTTTTCCATCTATTCCCTTTAGACCTGAACTGTAATTTAAGATATTATTGATGATTATGCTCTTCCAAACTCTTTGTGTTGAGCATAATTTATCTTGACAATAAATAAAATAGGAAAAAGTACTGCAACATTTTTATTTTCAACTTGCTCCTTTTTTTCCCTTTAACACAATTTCATATTCTGAGAGTATCTTCCCCTTGTCCATGTACTTCTTACCTGAATGTTCTTAAAAACAGAATTCATAGCATTTAGAAACTCTTCAGGAAATTACTTCAGGACTCTCAAAATGATTGAAGAGGATTAATCTATCTTCTTCTGCATGATATTAGTAGTCATTATCTGGCCTCTCTGCCTAGATTATTTAAGATTTTAAGGCACTGAGCTGCACATTTTGTACAGCTCTTAAGTTACCAATGGCGTGTAATGGCTGTTAGAAAAACAACAACAACAATTCTTGGCAGATATCATTTTGAAAGCATCAATAAATATCCTAGCCACATAACCTGATAGATATTGTAGCTAGTAGGTAACATTTTATCCATCACAACTCTCATCCCTGCTAAGGAAAAAAAAACACCCTAGGTTTTGCTTTAGATTCCTAAGACCAAACTAATAAATGCGTAAATATGAATGCTGATAGGTTATCTCTAGGACAATGAAAAAGAGAACATTATAACTTCATTGAGTACCTGGAGGCACCAAAAGTGTATGGCTGATAAAGAGTGGTCTTTTAACTGCCAAGAGGGAAATCAGCAGGATTAAGGGATAAAGCTTTCAAAAACCTCATCTAAACTGAATAGTATGGCAGAGGAAAGAGAGCTATTAGAAGCAGACTTCAAGCTGTATTAACCAAAACTGTATTTTAGTGTATGGTAGATGATTTCTGAATAAAGAATACTATATCTTTATATTTTGTCCCACAATTTTATGATTAATACTTCTTGAAAGCTGCATAGGCTGACATAATTTATAATTTAATTTCATTGAGGTATTATAAGGCCTACCTCAGTAAGATTCCAATGTGCTAATTGGGATAATAGGAAATTAGTTGTCTTTTTCCAAATGCCAGTGAAGTAGGTCAGGATAATTAATATGCAAGCTGACTTTTCAGTCAAAGGAAAACAAGACAGGTCTCATCTGTGTACTTTTAGTACCATCCATTTAGACTAAAATGAGTTCAGCCTGAGAAAAATCACAGTGTGACTCAGTTAAAGAACTGAATTTCAAAATAAGACAAAAGATAGTTCAACCATGAGAACATAGATTGAAGTAAGCTCTAAGAAGTATGCTCCAAAGAAGACTAAATTTACACCTCCCAGGCAGGGCCAAATTCTACATGTACAAAGAAAATGAAAAAAAACATTCAGGTAACAGATGTAGGTATATCTTGCTTCTTAAATTGCTCTGTAAACTCATTAGCACTACATGATACAGATCATGAAAGGGGTTTGGTTGATGACATAATTCTTTTGTAAAAGTTTATTTACTTTTAATTGAAGGATAGTTCCTTTACAATGTTGTGTTGGTTTCTGCCATACATCAACATGAATCAGCTATAGGTATACGTATGTTGCCTCCCTCCCACTTCGCACCTCATCCCACCTATCTAGGTTGTGGTGACATAATTCTTAATCCCTAAAGCTGAAGATAGGCTGTATTTTAACATTTTCTCCCATGGCTCCTTCTGTTCACTTGCCTGATATTTCCTATTTTTAATTTCTTGGCAAACTAAGAACAAAGTTTGGAGCTAGAGACATGAAACTTATTTCCTCTGCAGGTCTGTACTTGATTAGTGCAAATTCACTTTAGTAGGTCACAATGCATGCTGGCCTTGAGCAGGACAGTTAGTAATACACTGCTGATAGCCTTTGATTTTAACAAGCATGGTAGCCTTCTGACCCGCGGGGTAGCACAGTGTGGAGGGCTGTAAGTCTGAGGCTGATGGGAGGGCCACAGCTTCTTTCCCGTGTATAAGTTTGACTCTGTCAACATAACACCAAGCAGCCTGATTTGAAAAAGCAGCCTAAAATACTTACTCCTAATGGCCAACTCAGAGCTGTCATGAATAAGACACTCCCCTTAACTAGACATTAAAGATTCTTTAGAAAGCACTGATTTTTTATAGCTGATGTTTCCCAAATGAAGTGTTCATCAAATCGTACGCTTCTCAATATCAGAAACAGTAATGCAGAAAAACCATCTATTAATCTTCTAGGCAAATATGAAACATACTGCCCCGAGGAGAATGGTTTAAAGGACACTGAGACATCAAGTGGCAAGATTTATAGAAAATACCCAGAAATATATGGGACTGTGCAAGACAGTGCATGGCCACCTTTGGTGAAACAGACTCGACAGCAATAGCCCAAGCTGCCCCACCATATCAAACGGTAAAGGCAAAATACACAATACCAAGTTTACCGACACATTTCCTAGGGCTGTTCTCCCTTACTACAATCATTCCACAAAGAGAAAGCCTGCTGAAAAGGATGGAAAGTACTGAGTAACTGCCTACTTGACCCACTTGGGAACCTGGAGGAAAAACCCATCCATTTGGAGTGCATCTGTATGGCTAAAAATACATTCCATCAACAAAACAGCAAAAAACTGACAACAGAAGAAAAAAAATTCAACGCCATCTAAGTAGAGATGCTCTGTAGCCTAGTGGAGCCTGAAGGAAGGGCATGCAAAGGCCTAGCTTTGCCTTTCAGGTCCTAGGACACATGTTCTCCATTCTAGTCCTCCCTACACAATGACCAGGAGGAAGTGCTAAGTATCTAGCTTAACAGAAAAAGACAGCTTCAAAGACTTCTACGTATGGCAATGAAGGAATGTGTTGTGAACAGGATTCTCTATTTCAGAAAGCTGTGCCTAATTTCAAAGAAATTTATTTGAAATACTTCATGACAGAGATGAAGTATTTTCCCTAATGCATCTGTAGAATACTGAATAAACCTCCCATACTTTGTTGTAGCAGTTATGCAGTACCCAGACAACAGTCAAAATCAGGTTTCTAACTTATTTTTAGTTAAGTTTTAGAAAACAACTCATTAATCATCCTAACATTAAAAATGTATGACTGTGCTTGCCAGAACTCCTACAGAGGCCTAACATGGTTCGCAGATCTTTCTTCCACAAGACTTCTATAATTTCTAATAGATGTGAATGTTATGAGGACTTGGCAGGTAATCAACTTTCCTGAACCAACAGTATACCTCTTATAACGGTCCTCATGGAGGTTATGACTACAACATACTTTATATGGAAACTGCTTTAACATGTGAATTTTATTGTAAGCAACTCATATTTTGATAGTAGAAGAGATCCACTAAATTTTCTTGTCAATGATCTCCAAAGTAACCCTCATTTTAAATAAGCCAAACTTGAAATTAATATGAGGTTCCTGACCTGTTGGTAACCTGTGAGCTTTGAGTTGTTTTTCCAGTTGTGATGATCTTACACTAATATATCCTTTAATCAAAGTCTCATATACTTCGTGAAATGGGCTGAAGGACACAGCCTATTGGTATCCTTTAAGAAGCGAAGTCTAATGCCCTCATGGGACCAAACCGGTAACTGTGGTTTCATCAACACTGGCTTGGGTCATCTGTACTAACTGGCCCATATTTCATTTATTTATTTATTTAATATTTCATTTTGAATAAAGAGATTTTATACTATTTCTTCGGTATTTCACATTTAAGTATTGGTAACTGGTAAACATATTAATTTTTTAGCTACTTTGTTTTGGGGGGGGCACATAAAGCGGCTTATAGGATCTCATTTCCCAGACCAGAGACTGAACCTGGGTTGTGGAATTTTTAATGCCAATAAGACAGAGGGCTGCTTAAATGACTTTTCTCTCTCAGGAGTTGATTCACATAAATTGAGCTTTGCAATCAACGTACATACCAGGCAAGTACATGATGCTTTTGGCAAACTGGTTTCTAGAAACAGATTCTGCTATTTAGAGTTGATAGAAATGCTATGTAAAATTTCTGCTTCAAACAATTCTTTTGGATTTTCCCTTTCAATCTTCTAATATTGAAAAGGGAAGTTACATATATATGTATGCATGTATAGGTATGAGTGTGTGTATTTTTTATGTATTTACTTACTCATTCAACCAAGGTCCTGCTAACACCTGCTTGAAGCATTTATAGCTTCTTAACCCAAACTCAGAGGGCAACAACTGTGGACCAAAGGGATGATGTGTGTCAGTGAGAAGAAAGTAAGTAGATAAGAGGAGGAAGAAAAATGAATGCCATCAACCTTAAAAGACAAATGAGTAACTGGAGAAAATAAATTATTTCTTCTAGCTGTGAGTGTCCTGAGATATAGGCTTCACTACTCATCCTTTTTCCCCCCAAGTTATTCAAGTTCTGAAAGTAGGATACCAAGGGATACCTAACTTCCTATGCAGCAAGACCATTATTTTAAGAAAAAGTGGAAACAAAATTCTGTTTTCTTAAAATAAGAAAAGGTTAGGAATCTGTGTGTACAGGCTAAGAATCTCCATCGACATACTTACTTTTGTCTCCTATGTTTTCCCCTGCTGCCTCCCCTTCCTCCTCCTCCTCCTCCTCCTCCTCTTCCTCCACCTCTGTGGGCTGCACGTCATCCTGCGGGTCACAGGCACTAACCGGCGCATTCAGACAGCAGTGGTTGAACCCGCTATCTCGTGGCAGAGTGAAACTTCGAGGCTTGCCCCCGTTTCCATTTAACACTTGCATCCGCTCGCTCTCAGCTAAGGGGTACGGCCCATAGTGATCCTGAAGGTGGCACTTCTGCGTCGGCAGGGTGGACTGCCGCCTGTGCTCGGGGGATATGGCCGCCGAGTCAGAGAAGACAGAATCCTCCAGGGGCAGAGTCTGAAGATAGTGTAATCCCGAGCTTGTCAGGGGTGTCTCGATTAAATCCTGCCAGGAGCGCCGCTGACTGGCTGTCTTGCGAATGGGGGACACCACACTGCTCCCAGTCACTTCCTGGCGAAACTCTTCATGGGAGGATTGTGACTGGGAGGTCTCTGTGGAGGACAGCCGGCTGTGTTTCGCTTCCACATAAGGACTGGCACAGCTCATCTGTGGAAAGGAGACCCTGATCAGTCTCCCAGAAGTAACAGGCCACTTGTATCCCCAAGAAACGCCTTTGATTCCCACCTCTGATTCACTCGTTGAGTGAATGACTACTCACCTTCCCAGTATCTCAAAGGTAGGCCCCAGCTGAAATTTTCAGAGACTGAGACATGGATCTATTGAAATACAGCTATGCTGGGCTCTCATGTAAAATGTGACATATTAGTGCAAAGTTTTACCACAATCAAAGTATTAGGGAATGTGAGTGCCAATGTAAGAAATATTCAGCAACTAAAAAACAAACCCCAAGTTTTAAAATCTCTACATGTTAAAAATCCTGAAGAATTGTTGCCAAATTCATATTTCCAGATTTTACAGAGTTTGGGGATGAGAGCAAGAAGGGCTTTTGGATGTAAAAACAAGGTGCTTCTCTCTAATGAGACACAATACTTCCTCTTCTTCAAAGGTCTGCTCCTATGGAGCCAAGGAAAAGTTTTCTTATGGTCTTGTCAGTTCTGTGGCACACTCTAGAGAGTTAAAAATGTAGGAAGGGTAAGATTACACCCTGATGGGGATTAGCATTTGCCTTGAGCACAGCCTTCACAGTACATAAACACAAAAGAGAAATGAAATGTTTTTATCAGAGGAATTTAAACTTTGGGAACATATCTTATAGCACAAAGCACAACCAAGAAGGACTGGCATCAAGTGAATGTTGTAGAAGACTTGCAGGCTCCCCTACTGGGAGAAGCCTTACTCTACCTCTGGGGGCTAACAGACCAGCGCAGGCCCTTCCTGGCAGGAGGAGCCAGGTGTGTTCAATGTGGTCATTAAGACTGAGGCTGAAGTTGTGGCCAGGAAAAGCCTGACTGAAGTGAAAGTATATCTACCTCTCTGGGTAAAGGAGTTCAGTGGCATCTTCTGTGGGCAGTTTATCCTCCCACGTGTTAGTAACAATGTGGGTAGTTTCCTTCTTGAAATTCCTAAGTTGATATCATTAAAGAGCAGTTTGGTCAAGCAGTTTCCCTTTCTTTCATGTTTACAAATATTTTATTTTTAAAGGTTTATTTATTTTTATATTTTGGCTGTGCCATGCAGCATGTAGGATCTTAGTCCCCTGAGTAGGGACGGAACCCATGCCTCCTACATTGGAAGCATGGAGTTTTAACCACTAGACCACCAGGGAAATCCTACAAATATTTTAAAAGAATATCCAGATCCTGACTTTTTAGGGAAAGAGGGAAAATATGATACAAACTATATCTTGTTACTGACTTCATTATTTCACTTGTTTAGTTCATCCTGGCATTATGTTGCACCACAGCATTTATTAAGGAAATGTGTATACGGACACGTGTATACAACTCTGCATTTTTTCTACTTTTCTTCTTTTTCCCTTAGGTAAGAGACACTGTCATCAAACATTTCAATTAAAAATGTGACTTCCCTTTCAGTCATTAGCCAAAATATTTATCCATTTATTAATTTCAGAAATATTCACTGAACACTGAATAAATAAGTACCAGTGCTGTGCTAGGCCACGGGGATGAATTGATGAATAGAATGGAGTCCCTGTTCTCAAAAAGTTCACAGTCCAGTCCAGTGAGCTGTTTGCAGTCCCAAATATGCCGATTTAGTATCTCTGGATTAGGCCTGAGTATCTGCATTTCTAAAACATCCCAGAGGTGATCCTTATGCATAGCCAAGGTTGAGAAGTGGCCTTGAATTATATCAACATCTTGCATAGCACTTTTCTTGTTAAAAATCCCCTGGAGTAACATAGAAGTGTAATTAAATTGGTTGCTATTGTCGCCTAAATCCAGTTTCCATTTCCTATGTGGAAGACTCAGTCTCAAGATAGGCAGAATGGACTCTTACGTACCATAACCATGAAATGTACAGTCTTTAAAATGGGACAGTATTGAGACTCTTTCAATAATTCTGATGAGCATAAAACAAACAGGGACAGTTATAAAAATCAAGGTGCACAGAATGATTTACACAAACTTAAGAAGTCTTAAGAAGAAGGGTACCATATAAACACATATACATTAAACCAGATCCCATAGCTATCTGAAAAGCTACCTACCAAAACATGTTCAATACAGATATACCGTCAATTTTTACTATTGTTTCTAAAAGAACTTTGTTAGGGTACAATAGATAAGGTCAATTTACATATCTTTTTCCACAAAAACTTTTTTTTGTTGATATTTCATGAAGGTTACTCTGACACAAATGGTGTTTTCTTAATAAAACCGGTAAGATATTTATAAGTGTGGAATCTGTGGTGACTGCTGCTCCTGATTAAATATTCTTTGTATACTTAAAGTTTCTCCCTTATTGCTTTTAGGCTTCCTGTTTTCTTTCCCCCTGAAAAATCCAAGGTCTGACAAGTAATTCACCACATAATGTTTTCTAACATAAAAAAGGATGTTTCAGATCAAAGAATCCAATACTATATTGAGAACATTACTATTGGCAACTTACAGAGGGAGGCCGTGGGTATGTATCATAGGGGGGTGGAGGGCTGTCCTGTTTAGGTGTTGATGGAGTATCTGCTTCTTCCTTGTCACTCTCACTCCAGTAATCTGAAAATTCACACATATGGATACATCAGTATTCCATTAACAGTGTCTAGCCATATTTTCAGTAACACGCACTACCAGCTAACAAAAAGAAGTTTAAATTCCATTTCTACACACTGCTCCCCAGCACTGGCTACTCCAGGTCCAACAACTTTTATTTTCAGTTGGGACTTGAGGAGAAAGAAAGAGTACAATCACCCAATTTCACCTCCTTTTAAAGCAAGCAATTACACATAGCTGCAGTTTTAAGGAGTTACGAAAAAGATAAAGCATAAGTCCAATCGGGTTTAGGGTATAATTCCAGACCAAACTACCTGAAAGTTCTTCAAAGAATGTATGATGTTACATGATTTTTCTTAAAGGTGTATCATTTGATTTTAAAGATGAACACTCAAAGAGGAAATGCATACATTGCTGGAGATCTCTACAGATATAAACAGCTCCCCAAATAATGTTCTCAGTTCTCTTCTCTGGCTTCAGTTCACTGGTTACCTAACAATTGCTGTCTCCAGAGTCATGCTGACACGAGTCTCTATAACACCATACTCCCACCTCTACTGGGAAACACATGGCAAACCTTGATTCTTGCCAAACACAAAAGGGCAGAGCTGCTGATGTGGGTTGTAAGCTCCAAACTTCTAGAACTACTTAAAAGGGGAGAAAATATAAGCCGCTAGACAAAATGACTTGGCAGACCTCAGGCAAGAGGGAAGGGGAAAAACTGAGGTACATTAGTAGAGTAAAATACAGCACAAAGGCCAATCATCAGATCTGTTCTACCAATATTTCAACCACCCTGAACTGCTGGATTAATTTTTTGTATTTACAAGGAAAAATCTAGAAGTATCACCTATATGAATTTCAAATAATAAAAGAAAAGGTAGCCAAACAAAAGACTCCTTATTCTTATGAAAAGCTCCACCATAAAAGAACCACTAGAAGGCTTAACTAATACTTAGATGTAGGTGAAAAATCATGGCAAATATTTTTATAGGTACCTTTTTCCATCTAGGAATTCCCATATTGTAATATTTTTATACATTTTCCTTGTGGTGCTGATTAATAAGTACAATTAACATTTACTGAGTACTTATTATATGCCAAATACAAAGTAGTAAAACTGGGGTTTGAACTAAGAAATTACCTTGTTCTAAACCTTGAAGGGTTAAGTTACTGGGACTCTTTTGTATGACTTAGTTTAATGTGACATATTAATGAGAGAGTTTAATGTGACATATATTCATGATTTTTCAAGCCCCTGTCCTTCCTGAGAAAGAATTTGGTCAAAATTCTTTGGCAATGGAGAGAAAGTCTCTGAAAATCCTATTCCTGTTTTAATTATCCCCTTTGAGTAAAAGAAAAGCAAAGGCTAGTTCACCTAAATTTGATATCTGGTTTTTACATTGGGTCACACTGGTGATGGGAAGCATACTAAGTATCCTCCCAAATATGAACTGATGTAGTTGTCCAGAAACAGACAAAATAAATGCTAGTGGGAAAAGCATGGACTATACACTCGTGCAGATGCAGTGTCAATGTTTGGCTGTACCAACTGCCATTTCTGTGCTCTTGTGACGGTGACTTAATCTCTCTGAGTCTGTTTTGTTATCTGTAAAACGGGGCTAATAAACACCACCTTTCAGAGTTGTATGAGTAGGGTACTAAAGTAGCACATATTTAAGTGCCTTACACCTTGAAAGCACTAAAAAATATTAGCATTCCCAATACTGGTGGATTTGCAGTTAGCACACTAGGACAGTCTGTCCCAGATCACACAAGAAATAAATGCCTGGTGTCCTCATCTTCTTAGCCATTAATTTTTTCTTTTAGCAAGTTCCAGCAATGAAAAGTTAATTCTGGAGCTCTGGGGCATCGGTTGGCTAGTTTTGTGGGAGCTTGAATACTACTGGGAAATTATTGCTGGAGGGAGAGGTACTGAGCACCCCTCCTCCTTCTCCCAAGCAGTAGGCCTGCCAAGATCACTCTGTTCTTACCCTTCCCACTATATCCAGAAACTATGACACCTGTGCTGAGTTTTCCCTTCACCTTTGCACTGAGACTTTGAGTCTCAAGGAGTTAGCACCTGAAGTGGTCCAATTAGCACATTGAGAAGGAGAGGATAACTATTTTCTCAAGATCTCTATGACTAACACTACAAGTGACAGATTTAGGAGATTCTCTCTCTACTCCCGGCCCTAACCCCTCCTTCCTTGAAAAATGAGGAAAAATTCTAGTTAAAAATTTGACGTAATTCTTGGTTTACTAAAAAAGAAGAACAATCAAACCAAATTTTTCGTGGGTTGTCTAAGAGGTTGAAATACCACTTGGTAAATTAACTTTATTTCATATACTAAGCCATGTGTCTCTGAGAGAGTAATGTCAGGGAAGAGCCTACAGAAAATTCAGGCCTTTTTGGGTTTGTGTGGAAAATTACCAGCACACTGCTGCCCAGAGGCTGAAACCAGTCTGATTTTCATTCTAAGAGCAAATTAATTTATTTTTTTAGCTCTCTATTTAGCACGAAATGAATGGATACTTTTTAATGTCTCTTGCAGTGATATTCAATTTAACAAGTAACTAATCATGAATAAACAGTGCCATCAATAGAAGAGGAAAATTTCCACTTCTCATGTTGATACCAAAGATAATCTGAAAAAAAAATTGACTTTTTCATCTAGAACTATCAAAGAAACACAATGAATTTTATTCATTTTTATGTAATTAAAGCTTTACAAAGACCTTACGTGTGATTGAAAATAATGCGTCATGAATGTTTGATCTGAAGCTGGAAAAATACAGAAAAAGGATTAGCAGACAATTAGCCAAATTATGATCTTGGAAAAATTCAATGCAAACTTGTTTTCTCTACGTAAAATAATGCATAATGAAAAAGATCCTCATATCCTTTATACTGCTGTAGTTAAAGATAGCAATTCACTAAACTTTTATTGAAGTCAATGAAAGAGTCATTTCTAAGCTATACTGAGTATTTAAATAGAAACAGTGTTTGGCAGTTATTCCTTTGCATCTTTCTGAAATATTCCCAATTCTCAGAGCTTTGTTTCAGATTTAACTTCAGGGCTGAGAATGGTACTCAGATGTCAAATAACTCTATAGAAGTGTGGCGAAGACATGTGCATCCAGCAGCTGACTATATAGGATATTGTGAGACCTAATCCCATATAAGGTAGGAAGTCTAATATGCTTCTGATCCATGTTAGAGCATCTGATGAATGTATACTCTAGGGGGAAATCTAAATTATCTCAGAGATTCTGGTTGTAGAGACTTAAACTGTAACTTTTAGCTTCTACCTATGATTATCTACCATATTCTAGTAGGCACTAAAACACACATGACAGACTATGGCAGCATGAATCCATGGAATGAGTATTGCTTGGAACCTGCATGTGTAATGTGACTTACCAGTTCTGTCATCCATAATGAATTTGGATTATATAATACCAAGTACAAAGGAAATCCACTAAAATCAAGGCCATGCTCAGCTTCAAAGCAATGTTGAGTGACAAAATACAGAAGTTAAGCCTGAAAATCTAAGTTTCCTTATTCATGCAAATTGACTTTCTCAAGATTCATTTTCCTATCAGCACATTTCCCACACTTCTAATTTTTGCATCTTAAAAAAACGGAGAAACAAATCTACATGCACTTTTAAAGAACAGTTTTCATGCCTTTTTAAAGTAATTTGAAAAGGTAGGGGCTGGTGTGTGTGTATGTATGTATATTTAGTTCTCTTACTATAACTGTAGGCCCAGAAATTAAGTAGAAGAATTAAGTGGGGAATAAATGTTTAACAATGAAGAAAGTGTCTTAATTACTGGCCGGACACTTCATAGTCCTGGCTGGGTTTGCCTGTGCACAGTGATTTGATGGAGATGGCTTCCATATTATTTGTGGAAGTACCCATGCTGCTTCCAATTTCAGAAATGTTTTATTTTATTACTTCTCATCCTGTGAGAACCAGTTCAGATTGAGTCCACATAATGTCTTTCCAATTTCCTTCCTGGAAGAAATCTCTCCAGCCTCATTCCCATGGAATTGGGTTTGTACTTTTCCATGTCTCACTTTCTATATCTTACTAAGAGTATCTTTTCTACTACAATTCAATATAATTTCAGGCAGGATGAGTGCCTATTTCACCATAATTCAATTAGAGTGCTAGATGAAGGCCTCACTCAGAAACACTTTGCTGTTGTTCAGTCGCTCAGTAGTGTCTGACTCTTTGCGACCCCACGGACTGCAGCACGTCAGGCTTCCCTGTCCTTCACTGTCTTCCAGAGTTTGCTCAAACTCATGTCCATTGAGTTGGTGATGCCAGAAACACTTCAATACTTAATAAAGTCTTCTCTTTCTCTTCAGTGCAAACATTTTACATCAGGCTCACTGATTACTTTCTCCAAGTATATCCTCATTAATCCTGCCCCCTTTTCAGGATTTTTTTTTTTAAACGTTGCATCCACTTAGCAATTTTTAAAATCAGTTGCATGGTGTGCAAAAATTAGTCCTCATTTATTTTATGTCATTCTTTAATCTTTCTTAGGCAATTTCAAGTATATATTTTTTAAAATTCTCAACAAGATGATACATTCCCATTGGCAGTAATCATGTTTTGCTATTTCTTGGACATCTTCCTGCCCTGTCTCCTCACTCTTCACTGCTCTAGGCACCTCCATTCTCTTATCCGATAGCTCTAAACCAGGGGCTGGTAAACTATAGTCTGCAGGCCAAATGAGGCACTTGGCCTGTTTTTATACAGCCTGTGGATCAGGAATGGCTTTTACATTTTAAGTGTATTAAAAAAAATCAAAAGAAGTTTCAAAATGTGAAAAATGTTATGAAATTCAATCTCACTGTCCATAAATAAAGCTTCATGGAAGTACAACCACTTCTTTTCATGTGTTTGTAGCAGAGCTGAATAGCTTCAAAGAAACCTTAAGGCCTCCAAAGCCTAAGATATTTACTGTTTGGCTCTTTACTCAGAAAGTTTCCTGACCCCTGACCTAAACCTTTGCTGACAGATTGGTTTTTGGATCTGGTTATCATTTTTAGATATCTCTAACCTTTAGTTTTGAGATGCTTTAAAAAGTTTTCTCTGTGAGGAAACAAAGTTTTCAGAATCATCATATCAACACACAGACTATGCATATTGCAGATCCAACTAGAAGTATGTTTGTGTATCATTCTGTAGAAGTCCTTTAACTTTAGTATGTCTCAAAAGTTTTCAGAAAACTAGTTATGCTTCTAAGGGATGTACAGCAAACATTCTTTGGGAAAAGTGAAGCCACTTTTAGAATGGTAACCACAACTTTTGTTGAGATTTCAATTCTGCATCAGGATATTGTGTTTCATAAATATGAGGTCAATACTAAGGCAAGTTCCATATGATCACAGAGCTAACACACTAACAGAACTGAAGAATACAACCAAATGAGATACTTGATGGAAGAATGAATCATTCATCTGAGCGCTCTGCATAAAAAAGCACTTAAATGTCTGTGAAACCACTAAGTAGAAAAAACCACTAAGGACCTAGATTTGGGTCAATATAGGATCAATTCTAGGCTTTTTAATCTTTAAGATTTTTTTCTCCATAAGAAATAGACTAAAGGAGATGGCAACAAACAGGAACAAACTCCATATTAGCTGCTCTAAAAATCTGAGTTTATTTCCTGTTTGATTTACTAAATCCTACCCATAAGATGCTATGCTTTGGTTTCCTTTTAAGTGCACAAAAGAGAAAAACACACACACACACACACACAGATTGACATTTGTATTTTCTCTCAAGTGAATGCAATGAAACACTGTAGAGGAAAACAGCAAGGGAAAAAATAACAATAGTAAAAAAAAAGTATTCCTTTACCTTGTTCTTGCTTAATCCTCTCTCTTTCTGCATATCCTGCAGTCAGCATGTTAATTCTGTTAAGCCACCTGAAAAAACAAATATCAGTAACACTGCAATTGAATTTCTTATAATTTACCTTTTTGGAAATATTTATTTTCAAATGCATATGAGTATATGGAATAACCTCAGATAAAAGATGTGTTATTTTTTGTTACTCTTAACACATGGAGTCTTCAATAAGTTATAATTTGCTGTAGTACAAACTGTTTCCACAGTAAAGATGCTATTTCACTAGAAAAGTCTTAGGCAAGCCTGTATATATCTGCAACATAAAGGGGTCTGAGATGACCAAAGTCCTATTAATTCTGTTGCTGTTCTGTTTCCTCAGAAAAAAATGCTTCTTTATTTAAACAATATCAGATATAACTCGTCTTGAAAAGGGAAAAAGCTATAGACTTTGTTTGTCAAATAAGTTTTACTATCAAATATTAGTTTTGATGAATCTCTTTTACATTTAATGATCCAAGGGGAAACGCATCTGAGTAGTACTATGGAAAGTTGTCTCTAAATACAAGGGTATTGGGTTTTTCCCAAAACAAAAAGCACATATATAATTTTAACCTATGTTTTGGATCCTGAAAATTTATTTCCACAAACAGTAGTAATTTAAAATTAAATCTTAGTTCTCTCCTCTTTCAGGAGAATTGCTATTGCCAATGTAGGGGACTACCTGAAGCAAAGCACTGCTTCAATCTCCATCTTTTGTTCCGTAAGGTCTCTGCCTGTGTTCCTTACTCTGGTAACTCTTTACACTGTATCAGATTATCGAATCACAAAGTCTTTAAACTAACTTGACAATTTTTCACTGGTCAATCCTGAACTATGATTCATATATTTTCCCAAATAAGAGAGTAAGGGAGAATCAACCTTCCAAACTAGCTAATAGAGTTAATATTAAGTTGTGGAATAATCTGATCTTAACATCTTTTTAAGAAAAAAATTGTTTTTGAGAACTTTTTCTCCTAAGAGATTATTTCCCCTGTCAACTAGAAGATGAATGTCTCTGAAGTGACTCATATACTTCATCATTATGCCAAGTGGTGTTAACTGTGCATCAGATACTGAGCATATTTTGAAGAGAGAGGGAGGAAAGTTGCTTCTCTAATGGACAAAATCACACCCATGGAAATTTAAGGCTTAATTTTAGGAACAAGTCACTTAAAGCCCAACTTTGACAAAACCTACAGTGTAATGATCACCTCAGGTACGTCTGGGAAGTAAAAGAGGGAGCAGAAATGAAAAAAAAAATTATTAAATGAATTCAGTAGCAGGGTATACACACACATAATGCAGAAAATTATAAACTGTAAGAAGCTAACCTCATGACAAATAACCTTGAAAAATGACTCTAATCATTAGTAAAAGGTCAACATGAAAATCTAGTCTATAGGTGATTTGTAGTAAGAAAGGAGTTGAATTTGTATTACAAAGCAAGTCTTAGCACTCTTAGGAAAGACTGGGTTGGTGCTTTTTGGGTGGAAATGATGTTGATACCACCAGAGGAACATTTATTGCTGAATTTTAATTCGGTACCTCCTATTTACTACTTCTTAATATATCATTAAAATTTAATTTTATTATTAGCTAAAGAGCAATGAGGTCTTGTATAAGATGAATAACGAAACTAAAAACAGGCTTCTTAATTTTTCAGCTCAACAACATTTATGAAATGCCTGTTATATGCTGAACAATGAGCTATGTTTTAGGGGTCCAAAAATGAATAAGACATAATTTCTGCCTTTGATGAGCTCCAGGATTCTTAAATTTCACAAGACAATGAAAAAGTTAAACTACTTTTAGGAAGACAAATTCTGCCCACAATAAAAACTCTTTAGAAAGTGTGTGTATAAACTTGGGCCAGGGTATACAAACACAAAAGTCTGAATGCTACACAGCTGTTGTTGCTGTCTTGGATAAGTCATCCTTAGGCCTTGGTTAGAAAATGCTTACCCAAACACTTGTTGCAGTTACGATTTGGTGTTTATCTGCTATTATGAATAGCAGATAGGACTGAACTGAACTGAACTGATGCATTAATTGAGGTAAGAAATATTCAGGTGTACCAGGTACTGTCCTAGGCATGGAGGATAGAGAGATAAATGAAATAAAGTATCTGTTTTCATGATGTCTATATTTCCAGTGAGGGAGACAGACAATATGCAGGAATAAGAAGATTGGGCCTATGGTGAACATTCCAATGAAGCTGCCAACAACTGACACAGAATAATGTATTGAGAGGGAAATAAGAGTAAGAATTATGGAAGAAATGTACAAATAATAACTACTAAACAGAAACTGGTGAGTCCTGACAATTACAAGGACATATGTGCTGACTGAAAAGGAATACACAGGCCAAGTAAATTCAGTAAATAAGTCTCAGAATACTTGAGAAACATGGTGTTTTATTTTCTTCCCACAGATTTCACACAGACTGGCAAAAAAGATTTTTTTAATGTTTCAATGCTCATTTCTGAGGAGGGAACAGATGGATTGGTGGTAGGGTGCTCAAAAGTGTTTTTTGCAAATTACCTCACATTCCAACTTAAAGCTACTCAAAAAACAGAAGGTGAGGTTTTAATATTCTAACATTTATATTTGGGTATACATATATTTGGGTATATGTATGAGTAAGTGTATGAATATGTATACATACATGCAGACTTTATAGAAGAAAATTAAATCTAAGGATTGCCTTTTCATTCCAATTACTAGGTCCTGTCAAAACTAACACTACATTTTAAAAATACATATGATAATACTTCAGAAATTATGAAATAACCAGATAAGGTATTTATTTATAATTATTATAATATAATTATAATTATTTATCATTTCTTGAAGGCTTAGGTACATGTCTTCAAAGGACTACATATACAGTGAACCAATACCCAGGTCATCTTGCTGTTATGTAATAATTAGGTTATTAAATAAAGTTGTTATTACCAATCCTTTGTGAATATTGTCACTCACTCTCCTTTTTCCTACTGCCAAGTAATTTTTTAAAAATACTTGCTTGTTGAAAATGGACACTAGGAATATGGCTATTAAAGAAATAAAAAGCAAGGCAAAACAATAACACTCTATTATACTTAAATTTTTAAAAAAGTTTCAGTATTTCAGGACAATTTGAAAAGTTACAGTACACCACGGAAAGGCTAATATAAAACAGCATTCTTAAATGTATGATATGGAGATGATGACATATTTGATCAGATTTATTTATTTTTTCCTTGATTCATCACTTAGAAGAGGCAACAAGGTGAAACTTATGGGTTTGGCTTAGTTTCTTTTCTGATATCCTGAACCAGATACATCCAAAGGAGTATCAGGGAAGAGTAGTGACACCATATACTTCTAAAGTTATTCCTAATTCCATTCTCCTAGAGAATGGAGACCAAGAATGGTATTATAGTTAATAAAAATGCATTTTTGACAGGCTATTTTCTAAACCTAAAAAGACCCTGATTAGCAAGTATCACAAATGATTAAATTATGTTAATTCTTAGATGGGAGTTAAACTGTGTTCTAGTGGATTTAATTTGTTGAAGAGGACATGCTCATATATACCACTAATTTTCTGTTTGGTTATGATGTTTTATCCTAAGGGTACTGAGCTCAACTGTGACAAAATGGATAGTAACTACAAGAGCAGAATTATAAAATAGTTAAAACACAAAATAGAGTAGCACCACCCCCCAACAAGTACATAATTTTCATTTTGAGAACAAGCTCAGCAAATTCTGATTGCCTCATGTGAAATTTCAAGAATGGTAACATACAAAGCAAGAGAAGATTGTGGAAAGCAAATGCAAGGCTCAGTTCACAGAAATAGAACCAATAACCCTAAAATTTATGTGGAACTATAAAATACCCAGAATTGACAAAGAATTCCTGAGGAAAAAGAACAAAGTTGTAGGCATACCCCACCTCCAACACACTAACTTCAGACAATACTACAAAGCAACAGTAATCAAAACAGCATGCTATCAGCACAAAAACAGACATATGGATCAATGGAACAGAATAGAGTCCAGAAATAGATCTATACATCTATGCTTAATTAATCTTTAACAAAGGAGGCAAGAACACACAATGGAGAACAGATAGTCTCTTTAAGCAAGTGATGTTGGGAAAGCTGGATAGACGCATACATACCAATGAAGTAAGAACATAACCTCTCACCATACACAAAAATAAACTCAACTCAAAATGGCTTAAAGATGTACATAAGACATAACACCCTAAAACTCTTAGAAAAGAACATAGGCAAAACATTATCTGACATAAACTATAGCAGTATTTTCTAAAGTCAGTCTCCCAAGGCAGTAGAAATAAAAACAAAAATAAACAAATGGGACCTAATCAAACTTATAAGCTTTTGTACAGCAAAGGAAATCATAAAAAAAACAAAAAGACAATGTAAGGAATCAAGAAAATATCTGCAAACTATGGATTTTTCTGTAAGATGTTATGGAAAACCGTGAACAAACTTTTTGGCTAACCCAATATGTGAAACTGAATCACTTCACTGTACTCCAGAAACTAACACAACATTGTTAATAACTTCAAAAAAAAGGCTCAGTTTTCCTATGAATTATAAAAAGAGTTTATCAAGTTCTCTCAACACCTTTCTTTGCCCTTTCCTTATATTCATATCCTTGCTTTGGAAAAAATCATGCCTATATTCCAAAGTGTCAAAGAACAAGATTATTTATGACAGCATATTAAGTGTTCATTGAGTGCATTCAAGCACATTTATGAAGATGTAGTCTTGTGCTTAAAAATATCTGAACACAAATTCCTTAGAGATATACAAAGAAAGGTATATGGTATAAAAGCCCAAAGTATATACTGTGTTGGCCAAAAAGTTGATTGGGGTTTTTGGTCACATTGTATGGAAAACCCCAACAAACTTTTTGGCTAACCCAATAAAAGGAATATATACTGAAAGGAAACACTTATATAGCACTTACAATTTAGCAGGCTAAATTGTATTTAAGACTGTTCTAAGACTTTCATGTGTGCTTATCTGTTCCTCATAAAAGTTCTACAGATGGAGACAGTTATTATTGCCACTTTTTAAAAGAGCTTAATATCTGACATAGAGATAAGGTCTACGTCCATGGTCATACAGCTAATAAGTGGGATAGCTGGAATTTGGACAGCCTGGTTGCAAAGTTCATACTCTAAACCACTATGCTATTCTGTATCTTCCTATGCTATTCTGTAACTCCCTATTCTGTATCTCTGTATAATGTGTTGGCATATTATATATGTAACATGTACTGCCTGCTGAAGACCTATAAAAGGAAATATTTTGAATCTTAAACTCAATTTCTACAAATCTAGAAAAAGGAAAGGGGAAAGGAAAGAAAAAGGAAGAAAGGATCAAACTCATAAGAGTCAAAATGGAAACAGGAAGCTGTATGTTATAGATGA
>ML662331.1:151029-284550 GCA_007570785.1 Antilocapra americana | reverse complement strand
TATATATATATATATATATATATATATATATATATATATATATATATGGCCTATATACGGATTTTGGAACATTTTTGGTAAACTTAAAAAGTCAATGAGTTCATTTTGACTTTTTAAAATGCCATTCTTTAAAATTAGGTATGGAGTTATGGCTGGGTCCATTTTATTTTAAATCTGATCTAGAAATTTCAGTGGTATTTTTCTCTAAGCATTAATGGGGGAAACTGAGAATTCTAAGCCTAACAGACTTTCTATTTTGAAATATAAGTAACACTTTACCTGTTCATATCATCAAGATGCTCAGCAGCAAAATAAAAGCTTTTGATTTTAGGATGACAGGCTTTGAATGCACTGCAAAAGGAAACAGAGCATTTCAGATTGGGAAATAAGTTAGAACCAGATAATTTTTATGGATAAAATTGTCTCAAATCTAACCTGAGTACAAATATATAATGCTTCTACCATGATGACAGAAATCAATTAAAAATTCAATTTTCTGCCCACAAAACTGCTTTCTTATTACCTGAATTTGAAAGCATTAGCCAAGCAATCTATAATTTAAAAGCTAGAAATTAAAAAAACAAAACAAAAAAACCCTTCCCTTTCTCTCCCTTGGCCCAAATAAAGTCAACTTACTATTTCTTGCGGCATTCACTGGCTCTATCAATTTTAAATTCAGGCAGGCTGATGAATCCTTCTGCTTTTTCATCCTGAAGAGGCAACACTCTTGTTTAGGGTATTATATACAAAGGTTTAAAGCTGACGCTACTATATAGCTATGTCTTAAATATCTATATTAATAAAACAGTTCATTTAATCCCTTAAATTAGGCATTTGAGAGATTAGAATTTCACTCTTACCTGTTATAGTCCATTAAACTGAAGGTATATTTTGAACATTTAGAATAGTAAATATTAAAATATATATACAGAATATTTAAAAATTCTTTCTATATTAAAATAGAAAAAATAATTTAATTCTCAAAGTAAAACCTGTTTTCTAAGTAATTTTCCCAGAATGTATCTACACTTTTATAACAATTAAAATAACTTTAGTCCACATTTACAATTCAATTTCCTCCCATTTTAAATGTTCAGATGTAAAACATAGGGATATCTACTAATTCAGTTCCTTTCCTGCCTCCAAAAGAATCTCTTATCAAACCCAAATTAAATAATTATTTTGTGTACTCAATATTTTACAAGTGGATAGGTTAAGTTTATTTTCAAATATCTGACTTTGTTTACATGTTACACACACACACACACACACACACACACATATATATATATATATAATGTTATTTTTCACTTGCATGAAATCCATAAAATTCCTCCCTCTCTAACGTGGGACAGAAATACAAGATAGGAGAATTATCTAAAATCTCATGTTAGATATAAGTTATTTCAACTAGTCTAATAGAAAACTAGTCTTTCCTCACTGCTCATTCGATAAAGAATCTACCTGCGATGCAGGAGACCCATGTTGGATTCCTGGGTTGGGAAAATCCCCTGGAGAAGGAAATGGCAACCCACTCCAGTATCTTGCCTGGAGAATCCAATGGACAGAGGAGCCTGGCGGGCTACCGTCTATGGGGTCACAAGAGTCTGACACAACTTAGTGACTGAATCAGCCAAACAAGTATTTTTGGCTAAACCCTTTCATCGATGTTGTTCCTTTCATGTATATAAGCCAATTCTCAGACATTTACTCCCAAACATTGATGTGTGTGATAGCCTTCATGGCTTCTTATATATCAAGTTCAAGAGACATTACACGTTTGTTCCCACCTGCTATCTCAAAGAAAAAGAATAGAGATTCTCAATTCTTTGAGTGTGTGTATGTGTGTATGTAAAACTTACTAAAATTTGATGCTAACGATAGTGACTAAAATGTGTGTCATATACAAAAGTAGTATTATAACTTCCAATATTTGTCAACAGTTGACCATTTTTATTTTCTTCCAATCTTGAGTAAATACAATAGTCTCAAATCTCTTTCTTAACTTTAATTTCTCTTATGTTACCCTTGATGTTTTTAATGTTAAAATTTTGAAAAATTTAAAATACTTTTGGGGTAGTTATGATCTCCCCATTATACTGAAGAAAAGAATAGTGGTCAGCACACAGTCTACAAGTGATCTAAAATAAACTTAAAGTGAACTGATAGATGGCTACAGCAATGGAAGCAAATGTACAGCTAAGACAATATAAAAAAATAAGGTATACTGTATATTTGTTGTGATATTTGATAGGTTATATTATTACTCTGAACATAAATCTAATTGACTCAAATGAAACAGGAAATCATAAGAATAATTTGCATTTGTTATATAGTCTCCCCTCCCTTCCCCTATTGGGCCAAATGAAATGAATACTTGCAGATTTTCAAAGCTAGTCTACTAGTACATTTATTCTTTAAGAAAAACTGAAGCAAATGCAGATATTAATTAACTTAACTTATTATTAAAAACTTCCTTTCAAAAAAGCACACAGAAAAAAATGTAAAACATTGAACAAAAGCAAGACATTGAAAGACCTTTATCAAATTTCTATATATATATAATCCTTTTAAGTAAGCTATTGCTTGAATTAGCTTCATATTTTAACTATATATATAGAATTTTACTATATATTACACATGTTTCAGATATGTTGTTTTATTAGAATAATTGAGACAACTGCTTTCACAGAATCCCACAATGTAACCATTTTAAGAAGGCAGACTGAAAAATTGCTAGAAGTCTCCTGAATTAGCCTTAAGTTGATTATATTTTAAAATATAAATCTCAAAATAGTGATTCTTTTGGTTAAAAATAAAATGAATGAGAAAACAAAATGTGCTTGTCTTACCTCCTCATTAATATACCAATAGAGGGATGCATCCTTTAGGACAAACCAGTATTTCTTCCATTTCTGTGAAAAATAACTCTTTGCATCTTTCTTTTTCCAAAGCCAGCCCTCACAGTCACCACGGCCAAGATCTTTGCAAGAAATTCGTCTTTTGCTCTTGCCAGCTATAGGACCTAAAAATAATAGTGCGTAAATGTGCTCTTTAAGTTAATCTATAGATCATAAAAGGTAGAAGATTAATCTATAGATCATAAAAATAAGTCTGGATATTAAACCTTAAAAATATTTATTTTTTCATTGTATTAAAATAAAAAAACTGGAAAATTTTAATACCTTTTCATCCACATGGAGTTGAGACCACTTATAAAGGGTACCTTGTACCATAATTGACCTAAAAGAGAAGCTGATCTTTATAGCTCTTGTGCTAGGGGGTGGTTCTCTTCCATACCACACTGGGCTCAGGCAAGAGAGGATGGCTGAAGTGGGCTGGTGATTGTTCCAATGTAGACTAAGCAGCTAATTGTTTCAATTTACTTTTCTTACCTTTGTTTTTCTTCTTTGATTTGTGCTGCAGAGAAGACTGCTGAAATGTCTGAAATCAAAGATGGGGGAGAATGTTATTTGATACACAGGGTGCCACCGAAGTACCAACAGTGCAGAAAACACTGAAAAGGTGAATGGAGTGGTGACTCTGAACCCCAGTGAACGCAATTACTTTCTTTTTCCAAAGACTCAAAACAAATTCATATATATCATGCCACTAAACTTTCTAATCTCTTGAGAAGCAGGAGAGAATATTATCTTTGTTCTGATTCTGTAGGCAGAGAAATAGGGCCACAAAGCAGTGGCAAAACTCAGGGCTCTTAAACATGCAGAGTACTACTGCGTACGTTTATTAGGGGTTTAGAGTTCTTTCTCAGGCGATGTCTCACTTGATTTTCACAAAATTTTATGAAGGAGTCAAGCAAATATGACTATCACTTGTTCCTTTGAAGTTCTTTCTATTCTATACGTCACCACTAGCTACTGATCTCCTAGGCAACACTCCCGGGTGTTAAATATTGGGTTGGCCAAAAAGTTCATCTGGGTTTTTCTGTAACAGCTCAAAGAAAACTTGAATAAACTTTTTGGCCAACCTAGTATTTCAGTACTTGAATCAATATTTTCTTCTCACACCTACTTCTGCCTCTATTACACAGAACTAACCTCCATGTAGGTGATGTCAGTACATTGGCTCCTCAGTCCCTCAGCTCCAATGTTCTTTACTCCTCCATTCTCCAGCTACCCACTCCCATGACCCTATGTTTGTTATTCTTAAGTACACTCCAACAACTGCCTCTATTATCTCCATTCTACATAGTACACTACCTTCAACCCAGCAATTTTTTAAAAGAAAATCTCCACTCAAGTATCCAATTTATTGACATGACCACTCATTTGTGCCATTATTTCTCTTATTCCACTTTTCCACAGAACATCTTTATAACCATTCCCTGGAGCTATACTTCCTGCATCATACTTGCCTAGCTAAACAACCATCCGTAAAACGCACCTATCAGTCAGTCTATTCCATGCTCAGGACCAGAAGAGCATAATGTCTTAACAGAGAAACCCACAACTGGTTTAGCTTTTAATTAATAACTATAAATCACTGGTTCCAGTCAGTCTACTAGATTGTTCACTAGTCTAAATAATGTTAAATGTATACAACTAGCTAGGTAGGGTAGAGAGAACAGTATACATAATTTTAATTCACAGATAGTCCCTCAAAATGAATTTTAGGTAACAGATTCTTCTCTTTCTTTAGAAAGGTATATCTGTAAGGAACAATTGGATTTTGTCTACATAAAATCTGCTTGCCTTGGGTTTATATTATGTGACATACTTTATTTAATATCTTTGCTTATAAAATAACATTCTTTGTTGTTTAATTGCTAAGTCATGTTCAACTCTTCTGTGACCCCACAGACTGTAATAATTTTCACAATTTGTATATGGTTTACATACTTCTTAGGAATATATTATAGATGGATATTAGTCCTAAAGATAAGGATCAGATAATTTGCTGACATTCAGTGTAACCCAGAAAAAATCACCCAATATGTATGTGGGATGTGTGTGTGCATAAATCAGTTGCAGGATCCATGGCTATAGAAATTCACAATCAATTTTAGAGGGAAAGCACAAAAGATAAAACCCATCATGCTATGCTAATTTTCTTGAGTGCACTTTGCTTCAGAATAATAACTCAAGTAATAACTCAGGCTAGTATGCTTAAGTATAGTTAATTTACATATAGTTATTTTCCCTAAATTGTTTGGCTGTAAAATTACTGATTAGGTGTTTTGCGTTTAGTGTTACCACAAGTAATCATTATAATTTAACAGCTCATTATTTTTAAAAATGACAAAGACGGGGGTGGTTTGTTTTTTAGGAAGCTACATGGATAACAGACAGTTTTAAAGAACTGAGTTATATAATGTACTTCCTATGCTTTTTGCACATTACTTCTTAGAACCTGAAGGTCTAGTTTAAAATCTACACAAAACATATTTTATGCTCTCTAGGTTTTCTTTTTCAACAAGATTATCTTTTCTTTCCCTATAGCAATATATTCTCATACTTATCATGAGTGCAGAGTATAATCAGCATACATATTGTTGGAACCTAAGAACTCCGAGGCACACAATACAGATTTATTCATCATTCAAAGAAGCAAAGCTTTACCTATCTTTTTAAAATATTGTAAATACTACAATGAAATTCCCTTAAAAGAGACTTCGTTATTTTTCCAATTGACGTGACGTTTTCTAAAATGAACAAGTTAATTGAACTATATGCCTTTGAAAGTAATGGAAAAAAACAATGAAAACTACAGTTAAGGAAATAGGTCCCTTGGGTAGAAAGGAGTTAATTTAGCAGGCCTGAGGCTGCTATCTTAGCAGGGCCTGATTGCAAGGCTGGCCCTCCGCTGACACCTGGGAACTTGGCTGGTAAAACAATTCTCTGTACTGACATGCAGCTTCCCTAAGCGATAACACTACTTTTCCCACCTGGGGACTAAACACTTGCTTTAATTTGAGGAAAGGAAAAGTAGTTGCTAGGCAGAGGATGCCTATGTAACCAACTCACTAAAGTCCTTGGGTATTGAGTCTTTAATGAGCTCCCCGGGCAGAGACACTACACACGTGTGACTGCATTTTTGCTGCTAAGTGAAGTGTACACTGCATGATCTATCATGAGGAGAGAGCACAGGAAGCCTGCAGGTGGATCTCTTCAGATTCCATGGTCTCTTTTCTGCATACCAATCTGCCTGGATACCCTTGCTGCATCACTGTAATAAAATCTTGGCTGTGGATAGAACAGAGTCTTTTTAGGCCTAGTCAATCACTGGACATGTGGGTGATTTGGGATCTTGAAATAGACTCATTTTCAAAAGATTACTTAAAAACTTATAGCAGGAACTGTTCGATATTCACACACATAAATAAGCTCCTGATAGTGAAGGTTTCCTCATGTTATCAGCAGGTATGATTAAATACCCTGAGGTGCAAATTTACAATCCTGTATAGTCTTCCTTAGTGAAAAAGATAGAATTATTCATTTTGACAGGTATTTGATATCACATTCCAAGTTTCTGACAATATCATGAAATATTTAATAAAAGAAGGACATTAAGAACAGACACATGACTACAATGGATAATACAGCAAATCATATAAAGTGTTATAACCAATGTAGAAAAACAAGGGGCTTGGAATCTTTGCTTTCATGATAAATGTTTTTCTCACAATAGAGACAATTTGTAATACATTTTATTCCTGTATTTTTCTTAAAAGTTTCAGATCACCCTTCTTCCAGGTTCTTGTTTAATAAGCATGCTCTTTAGAAGTTCTTTCATAGCAGTCTGTGAGTAGCAAACATTTCTAGATATTTATGTTTGAAAATATAAAAACATTTCACTCTTAAATAATAGTTAGATGGGTTTAGAATTCTGAGTTGAAAATAATTTTTCCTCTGTAACCTGAATATATCACTTTTTCTTTTAGCATCACTGCCCTTAAAACATCGGCAGCTACTCTCATTCATTATAATTTGTCTTTAGTCTCCCTGTAAGTTTTAAAATATTTTCCTCTTTTTCCAAAAATTTGATTTATTTATTTTTCTTTATTTTCCTCTTTATCTCTGATATTCTGCAATTGCTCTCTGATGTGTCTAGGTTACAACTGATATTAATGAATCCCATTTCAAATTCATTGTGTTGTACTTGAAGGGGTTATTTCTTCCATTCTGAAAATTCTCAGGCGCTATCTCTTCAAATGGCCTTCTTTACTACTCTGTCTTTTCTGTCTCTAGATGTATGTTGATATCTCTCAATTTATCATCTATCTTTAATACTGCTATCCTTTCATATTTCCTCAATGCTTTTTAGGTGAATTTATTGCTTTCCAATTTTATAATTCTCTGATTTTACACATCTGTATAAAGTTTATTTCCCCTATAGAGTGCTTATTTCACTGACTGTATTTTACATATCCAGGATAACGAGTCGGTGCTAGTACTTCTGAATGTCCAGTGTCCTTAATCATCCTGTTATTACTTCAAATTTTAAGGGCTTTTTGGATTTCCTAAAATTTCCATCTATTAAGGAAAGAATCACCTTTAACAAGTCATTGCTCTGGTCAATGGCTGTATCTTTCTTCAACATTCTTATACTGATGGGTGAGGAAGCTGTTTGCCCTCCCAGCTGGTTTCATCCCATGAGTCAATCGTCAGTTTCCTGACATGGCTGGGGTCCATTTGTTCTCTCATACCCATTAGAGTCGACTTCTAGTCATCTCTAGTCCCTTCTGGACTCAGAGCCTAACAGGTAAATGGCTTTAGTTCCCATTTATTCTTGTGAAATTTTGTTCTTTCTTCTAGTCCCTGGAGAATAGACATCATTTTTGACCATGACAGTATCTTTTTATGTTTGGGGTAGGGGTGTGTGCTTTACTTTTCTGGGCTCCAAAATCACTGCAGATGGTGACTGCAGCCATGAAATTAAAAGGCCCTTACTCCTTGGAAGGAAAGTTATGACCAACCTAGACAGCAGATTAAAAAGCAGAGACATTACTTTCCCAACAAAGGTCCATCTAGTCAAGGCTATGGTTTTCCCAGTGGTCATGTATAGATGTGAGAGTTGGACTATAAGGGAAGCTGAGCTCAAAAGAATTGATTCTTTGGAACTGTGATACTGGACAAAACTCTTGAGAGTCCCTTGGACTGCAAGGAGATCCAATCAGTCCATCCTAAAGGAGATCAGTCCTGGGTGTTCACTGGAAGGACTGATGTTGAAGCTGAAACTCCAATACTTTGGCCACTGATGCGAAGAGCTGACTCATTTCAAAAACCCTCATGCTAGGAAAGATTGAGGGCATGAGAAGGGGACAACAGAGGATGAGATGGTTGGATGGCATCACCGACTCAATGGACATGGGTTTGGGAGGACTCCAGGAGTTGCTGATGGACAGGAGGCCTGGCGTGCTGCAGATCATGGGGTAGCAAAGAGTTGGACACGACTGAGTGACTGAACTGAACTGAACTGTGTAAGAATTTAAAGTATGAGCTCATAATGCTTACTGACCACCAAAAATATATTCCTTCTGTAAACATTTATGAAGGTCCATTCTCTTAAAAATATTTTTATCTTATTTCCTGAATCATCATTCAATAAAATCTTTCTAACACCATCATTTGCACTTTATGTTTATCATACTAAGCATTTGGGTGAAAGCTCTTTGAACTTTCTCCCTAAGAGTGTTTATAAACTCTGATCTTTAGCAACTTATGAATTTATACAATCAATGGGGACTTCTTCACTGAGCTACAGGCTGCCTAACTCAACAGATTCAATGTGTTCAAAACTGAGCTTCTCATACCCACCACCCATCAGCCAATTCTGCTCCTCTTCTAGTCTTCTATACCTTAGTAAATGGCAATTCCATTTCTCCCCACAATGGTGCAAATCCTGAATATTAGAGTCATTGTTAACTCTTTACTTCCTCTTACAGCCCATAACCAATCCACCAGTAAGTTATATCAGCTCTGCACTCAAAATACGTTTAAAGACTGTTTCTTACCATCTCTCTTACTATCACCTTGGTCGAAGCCACCATCATCCCTCACCTGGATTACTGAAATATCTCATTGTTGTCCCTCCCTCTGTCCTCACCCGTTCTGTTTTTAACATATGACCTGTTCTGTTTTTAACATAAGAGATAGAGTGATCCTGTTAAAATATGATTTGATCATGAAAACTCTCCAATGGCTTCTCACCTCACTTTGAATAAATACTCAAATTCTTCCACTGACCCTGAAGGCCCTATATGACCTAGGCCCTGTTCCCTTTGCTTCCTGCCCCTTATTAACTTTGCTCCAGCCACACTTGCTGTTTCTGGATTGTATGGAATAGAGTCCCACCTTAGGGTCTATACCCCTGCTGTTCCCTCTGTCTGAAATGTTTGTTCAGATATTGAAAGTAGCTCTTTTGCCCCCTTCCTGGTTGCCCATTTCTGTCCCCAACTAGCCTTAAAAGAACCTAATTAAAAGAATGAGACCACTAAGCAATTGAAACTAACTTTTGATTATGCTCTTCTGAATGCACACCATGCCTTCTCCAATTTTTTTTCCTAGATAAAAATAGGAAAGAATGAAGAATTAAACAGTTAAAAAATGACTTGCTCTCTACCCTCAACAGCCATCTTAGCAATCCTGAGGCAGACCATGCAGGCAAGAGAACATCTGAAGCCAGTCAGTCTGTATGCAATGGAGAATGCTGCAGAATCCAACTTCCTGCCTCAATGATTCACTAAGATTCTTGATCCCCATTTTCAGTATAGTTTAGTCACTCAGTCGTGTCCGACTCTGTGACCCCATGGACTGCAGCAAGACAGGCCTCCTTGTACATCACCAGCTTCCAGAGTTTACTCAAACCCATGCCCATTGAGTCGGGGATGCAATCCAACCATCTCATCCTCTGTTGTCCCCTTCTCCTCCCGCCTTCAATCTTTCCCAGCATCAGGGTCTTTTCAAATGAGTCAGTTTTTTTCATCAGGTGGCCAAAGTATTGGAGTCTCAGCTTCAGCAGCAGTCTTTCCAATGAATATTTAGGACTTATTTCCTTTAGGATGGACTAGTTGGATTTCCTTGCAGTCCAAAAGACTCTCAAGAGTCTTCTCCAACACCACAGCTCAAAAGCATCAATTCTTCAGCACTCAGCTTTCTTTTTGGTCCAACTCTCACATCCATACATGACCACTGGAAAATAGATTTGACTAGATGGACCTTTGTTGGCAAAATAATGTCTCTGCTTTTTAATATGCTGTCTAGGTTGGTCATAACCTTCCTTCCAAGAGTGAGCATCTTTTAATTTCATGGCTGCAGTCACCATCTGCACTGACTTTGGAGCCCCCCAAAATAAAGTCTCACTATTTCCATTGTTTCCCCATCTATTACCTATCAAGTGATGAGACCAGATGCCATGATCTTAGTTTTCTGAATGCTGAGTTTTACCATCCCCATTTTATGCCCCTTTAAAAACTATCATGGTTGAGCAGAATCTTCGGAGTTGGTGTCTGGACACATGTCCACATTCTCCTCAGATTGCTGGCTTTTCTGATTAAAGCACCTTTCCTTTCTACTGACACTTGCCTCTCGAATTATTGGCTTACGAGCAGCAAGCAGCCAAACCTGGGTTTGGTAACAATAATGTTATGGCTTACTCCCTTACCTCCTTTAGATCATTCTTCCCAGGCTTCCCTATAGAAAATGGTTTTCATTATTGCCCTTAACGCTTCCTGTTTTCCTTCCCTGCTTTATTTCTCTCCTTAGAACTTAGCATTACCAAAAGTACTTATATTTCTTGTTTATTACTCAGCCTTCCCTCCAAATATAAACTAAATGAAAGACAAATTCTATTTTATGCATTGTTTTATCTTTTGACTAAAACATGGATTATTTAGTACTTCCTCTGTCGAGGAAGTACTAAATAAATGTTGATTGAGTGCATAAAAGTTGAACAGACCACCAGAACACAGGATATAGTCTTAATTAATTGATTGCTTTTTAACCTGAAGTCCTTCAGCAGGAAATAAGCAAGCCAGGTGTCTTTTCTCCAGCAATCCATGTACAGCATATTACTGAATGTTCTGTTCTTTAGTAGACTGTTCCTTTTGTTAAATAAAGTTAATTTTTTATCCAATCTCATTTAACATTACTGAAAATGAGATCTGTCTTAAGGCACTTAGTTTGAATTAAATTTGAATTCAAGATGTGGCCGGCAAAAGTGCCTTAATGTGTCAAAAGATATTTATGCATACAATGATATGATGAATTATGAATGGATGTGTTGAAATCACAATTCAACTCATAAAAATAGAATGTGCTAAAATAAAAGGCCATTATGAAAGCATTGTTGATCCTCTTCTTAACCATGGCGATGCATGCAACAGTATTCTATTTGGCTATAAAAGATCGCTTTTTCAGACATTTGCCTGAAAAGACCATTTGTCTTTCATTTTGTCCACAGATGTTCTGTTCAAACATTCTCCCCATTCTCCCCTATTCTAGATGAGGAAATGTGGGGGAGGGTAATTTGGGTCATTCTTATCCTGAAACTTTCAGAAGCACTTATTTTAATTGTGGAAGAAAATGACAGTTTCTGTGTTACATTTTGAAAGCTCAGCTACTATTAAATTCTTCTCAAGTTGCAAATTGCCACACTTATGGAAAAATTTGCAATCAAAATACTCTCTTGTTGCAATATAGCAACTTCCTCTTACTGTAATTTTCTGCAAAGTTCCAAGATTTCTCCAATCAAACCAAAAGCTTATTTCTTATACATAAGGTGCTTAGCAATTTGAAACTCTTGGGACAAATTATAACTATCTCCACATATTTAATCTTTTTTAATAAACAAAAGGCTTTGAGATTTAAATATTTCACAGACAAATGTATTTTCCCTTACTTTCTCATTATTGTGTGTCAGCAGAAAAAGGCTAAATATGAGTAAGTGTGATAAGATGGTAATGAGAGTAAATATTATCTCAAGAAATCTTCAATTTACATGAAATAATAGCATAGAATTGAACAAGCTTGCTGCTGCTGGTGGTTGCCCATTCTGGTACAGGAGAGAAACTCTGCTTAATGAGGTAGGGACAAGATACTGCACGCACACTGGTTCTCTGAAGACAGTGGGGTGAGCTTGCTCTGGATTCTGTCAATAAAGTTACTCTGACTTTATATTAACTGAAAATGGCTCTAGATATACTTACAAATAAGTGTGCTTTAAAAAATAATAAGCACGCTAATAAATTAGGAGTCAAATAAGAACAAAAAGGCAGTGACTGGGGGAATTTAGAGGTCAAATTCATTAGGAAGGGCAGAGTCAATGTTTCATCAAAAGAATACCATGAACATCAGATTCAGATGGAAGTAGGTAAGTGAAACTTATACAAGGTTTTATAAGGCAATTTCCCTTTTCCTATCAAGTAGTAAGTGGTAAGATGGGAAGAAGAGCAAAGAGTAATGACTGGTTAGGAAGAGTAACAAAAGTCACCACCCCTGGGAAACAGGAACTATCATTCTTGGATCTAAATAATTATCATTTACTGAGGGCTCACATGTGAGGCTGAGTGACTG
This sequence comes from Antilocapra americana, assembly GCA_007570785.1. Taxonomy (NCBI): domain Eukaryota; kingdom Metazoa; phylum Chordata; class Mammalia; order Artiodactyla; family Antilocapridae; genus Antilocapra; species Antilocapra americana. The sequence continues at coordinate 272,017 of ML662331.1, read as the reverse complement.
AACTGACTGAATGACACATGTGAGCCTCAGCATTAGGGACCTTGTATCAGTTATCAACCTTAATGTTTACAATACATTTGCTCAGTGGTGATCATTAATGCCATTTCAAAGAGGAGAAAACAGAGTAGATAATTTAGGAGCACACAGGTAGTGGCAGAGGCAAAATTGAAACCCAGGTCTACCTATTCACAAACCCGTTCTAACCACTCCATGCAAGATCGCCTGTCAGGCAAGTATTGTGTAGTCATGGTAACCATTTTAGAGAAAAGAACTGCTTTCTGCATATGACACAAAGATATCCATTTATGAAAACCTCCCATAACATGTGATATAAGTGCATTGTTATGTGGAAAGATTCTGTAAAACAGAAAGATAGTAGGATTATACTTTTATATTCACGGAGATAATTTAAACAGGTAACATCTTGTGTGCTTAGTTGCTCAGTTGTGTCAGACTCTTTGTGATCCAATGGACCCTAGCCCATCAGGCTCCTCTGTCCATGGGATTCTTCATGCAAGAATACTGGAGTGGGTTGCCATGCCCTTCTCTAGGGGATCTTCCCAACCCAGGGACAGAACCCAGGTCTCTCGCGTTGCAGGTGGATTCTTTACTGTCTGAGCCACCATAGAAGCCCATCTCTAAGTTAACCAATCTTACCAGTCTAAGACTTTATTAGTCTTAGCAATCTTACCAGTCTAACATCCTACCAATCTCTAATTCTCATGCTTTTGTCGATTTTCTTTGAATTAGCGACTTATACAGCTCTGTGGGATTTAAAAAAAAAAAGATTTGCAGCTGTTTGGGGGAGGTAACCATTAATCATATTTTCATGAGAGGAAGGCTCATGTTAACATTTTAATTTTGCAAATGAGATAGAAAATAAGGTACAGAAAGGTATTAAGGCTCAGCCAAGTTAGACAAGGATGAGACTGCATTCATATTTTATTCCAAACCTATTAACAGTATTAATTGAATTCAATGCAATTAAAAAACCCTATGTCAATACTGATGAGGAAATCAGTGATCCAAATAAGGCAAGCCTGCCTCGCCACTAAATTCTTTACACAGGAGAAATCTCTTGGATCTGATTCATTGTGTTATGCAATTTTTCACTTGATACATTGCTGATTATTATGCCTTAAAATTACTTAGTTCAATTTCTCAAAATGTGGTTTTTAACTACTGCTTTAGTTTCTACAAAGGCAGAAACCATCTGCTTAGCCTGCCACTCTCTATTCAACTCCAAACACTGGACCTGACATATAATTTTCTATTGAAAGCATGAATCAAACACTACCTATGTGTGTGGAAAATGAGGGTATGAGTTATGACATCTCATGCAATCTGTCAGCACATCCAGTCCACTCTCCCTTCAAAACATATACAAAGTCCAAGGCCTTCTCACTTCTTCCAATTAGCACCCAGGGCTAAGCCCCCATCATCCCTCACCTGAATTAACTAAATCCTAGTCAACTGACTAGATTGTCTTGTTTTCGTGCTTCCACACTACACACAGCTCCTGCAGCCTATTCTCAACACATCAGCTGGAGTGATACACTTTGAAGGGTGCTGTCTCAGCAAGAATGGAATGTACAGCACCAGGAGAACAATACCATGGTAGAGATCAAGAGACCTGACTTCTAGTTCTCCATATGCCAGCTCTATGGCTGTGGACAAGTCACTGAAAGTAATCTTGACCTCAGTTTCTTCATTGGCAAGATCAGAGAGTTGGACCAGAACCTTTTAGGATATCTTACAAGCACATGATTCTAACTTACAAATGAAGGGAGAAAATGCTAGTTACCAATGTACATCCAATTATTGATGTTTCAGGAATTACATATACCTGTAATCAGTGTTAATCTTAACACAATGCTAGATTATTCACTGAAAGGTACTTGGTTTATGCTTAAGTTGCACCATGTATGAAAATAATTTATTTCCAGCCATATTAGATATAGCTATTGCGGGGTTTTGATTAATGTGTCCAACATGGGACAGAGGCAGAAACTTCGAATAGGTGAAAAGCAGAACTAGGGCAGTGCCTTCTCCTGTATCTTCTGTTTGATAAACTGTCGACATTTATGTGTCAGAGAAATCAGGATAGGCTTGCCCATATTTTGTGACAAAGAAATGTTTATGATCAGAAAAAAATTAGAGAACCAGATTTGCCTTGAGAAGGCTATTCAATGATATAAAAATAAACCATCTGCAAAAGAAAAGAGAGAGAAAAATAATACAAATGAATCACCTCTAAATATTGGAAAAATTTCTGGTTATTGACTTAATGAAAGTGAAAATCAGTTAGTAATGTCTGACTCTTTGTGACCCCATGGACTATACAGTCCATGGAATTCTCCAGGCCAGAATATTGGAGTGGGAAGCCTTTCCCTTAGCCAGGGGATCTTCCCAACCCAGGGATCGGACCTAGGTCTCCCGCATTGCAGACAAATTCTTTATTAGCTGAGCCACAAGAATCTGAAACTAAATGGTTTGGGGTTACCTTTATTTTTAGATTTGTTGCTCTGATAAATTGTACATATTTTCTCACCATGGGATGCTTGCCATGTCAGTGTAATCTGTTCCAAGAATTCTAGCTTTTATGTAAATACCTTTATGGGTATGAGGATGTTTATATCAGGCTCTTATTCTGAGATTTTTGCTTAGAGAATAGATAAGCTCTCCCAGACACTCACTCAAAATGTTTCTATATCTGTTAGTCTAGTTGCAATCTTCTTGATCCAGAGATTGTTTTTCCTTACAAGAAAATCTCTCAAAGGTAATACTGGATAAAAATAAAAGTTAAGTTTAGAAAGTTTCAAAAGTTACTATACACAATTTATTTTATAGTAAAATAACAGAGATAACTCACACTCTGCCTTTTCTTCTATACAGAACCACCTACTAGGACATGATTTTAAGACTGAAAAAGTAAAACTGCTTTTATCTAACAGAAAGGAAAAAAGAACTCTATTGGGGCATTTAAAAAATTATGTTTGCAACAGGAATCAAATCATCATTATGCTGTCAATTTAGATGGCATTTTCCATAGTCCTCTTTCCAGTGCTATGCTCATTTTGTAAATGAGAAAACTAAGTAAGAGAAAGAAAGCAATTTATGCAAGCTCAGATATGAAAAATTAGATTTCTGCACGGCCTGATGTTTGTTGCCACTTTCCCAGAACTCGTTGCCTCAAATGCACCAAGATTAGGGTTTGGCTTGTTCTCAGCCCACTGCTGAGGACATTTGGTAGTCTGGTTAGGAGAAGGACACTATGAATATATGTGCACTATCCAAGTGCCAGACACTGTATCAGACACTTTATATGTTTTTTAATTACAGGGAGTCATAGTCCTTATCCAATTATAAAATACATATGAGAGAGACACAAAGGAAAAATATAGTACCCTCAAAATTATTTTACTAGCAAACAAAGAAGTCAATTTCATATGCTTGATTCTTGCACCAGCCATCTGATAAAAAATGGAGGACATAATGGAAAATGCATAAGGGAAGAAGATTCAACTGACTAAAATAACATGGTAGAGGGACATAGCTTTCTGATACTCTTCCTGGAACAGATTATGCAAAGAAATTCTTTAAAGACTTGCCTATGTGTTTTATTAAGTAGAAAGTGCTTTAAGTAAATTAGGCATTCTATCCTAATTATTACTTATAGCAGTCACTGTTTTGATTAAAGACAGATGAAAGACAACTTGAAGTTATAGTTTCCTATATGCTCTGGGAAATTAAATAAGTAGGCTGTGGGGATGATAACTCCATAGAGGTAGGCTACACCTCGCATCAACTCCAAATTTATGGTCATTTAGAATTTTTCACTTTACATCTGATCCTCACACACACTGTCACTAGAATTTTCAAAGCAGGTTTTACCTGGTATGTTACCTATGGTAACAACAGAAAAGGAAAACTCAGTGTGGTGGTTATCAACAAACTGAGAACTACGTCAACTGAGCAAAGTTGGAACTATGTATCTCAGAATACCTCTTCCTGTATGGTGTCAGTTAGGGTCGATCAATGTAAATCTGTAGGAGTGTTGGAGAACTCTGGAGGTCAGTGTAGGGTGCCAGTCACTACCACAGTGCACACATATGCCACTCTTGTTGGTATGGTTCAGTAGCCAGGCCAGCAACTCCTTCAGGTGCTCTAAATCCTGGACCAGGAGCCTGTAAATCTCCATGGCAGAGGGCATCAGCTTCGTTGATGAAGTTGGAGACAGGCTTCCAGTTTGTGCTGATGAATTCTACTTCATCTTGCTCTCCCTGGCTTTACATCCAGATTTTATTCATGACCACTGGCTCTGCTGAGGTGTCTTCATCTCAGCTCCTCCACTGAGTAAGATCTAGTCCGTTATTCCATGCCACTTTATGCTTCTGCCTTTCCGATTGAACCCTAAGTGATACATTCGTTAAAATGCCCAATGAAGACAGATGGTCTGGTCCTAGAAGCCTTTCTGATTTGTTCATCAGGAAGCAATCCCCTTCCATGTAAATTAACACATTTCCTTTCTGTATGGTGTTAAGAATAGTCACTATCTGCCCAGCACAGTGGAATAAACTTTATGTACAGTATATGACTTACTTCTGTAATAGCTGAGCAAATTAAGTATTATTAGCCTCTCTATTCTGATGAGAAAATGAGGTTCAGAAATGTCGAAGTTCAAACAGCTTATGTTCTATTAAATAGAGCATTATTCTTAGCCATCTGAATCTTAGAAAGACAATTCTTGTCTTTAATGTTGCGCCCTTTTACTTGGAGCTGGTTATATACAAGAACCATTGTCCTTGAGGCCATTTTGAATTTATGATAATAAAACAAAACAGGAGAAAGTAACTTATTCTCCTATTTGAGATTTCAGGAAAGTTTGCATCTAGTTAATCTAAAATTATTTGCATAGAAAGAATAAGAATTGAAATACTGATTCATTTCTCAACACTGCAGATTGTATTGGGTTCAAGTCTATTAGGATACTGTTTTGGCTTAATCTGCTACCTGTAGAGATGCTAAGAAACAGATTTAGCAATATCATTTAGAACCAAGACTCCAGCTTGAGCTCATGCACTTTGGCCTGCTGCCAGCTGCTGTCTGAGCCAAAAGCCAAAGATGAATATGTGAAGGGTGCAAACAATTTAACATTGTTCTTGGAAGCCATTCTCAAGAAACTAGAATGTAACAGCAGTCAATTATTGGACCTTAAACTTCATTCTCACATAAGACTTGGGCCAAGAGATTCAGATATGCAGTTTATTAAGAGAAATCTTTGGATGAGATTTTGGTATATACAGCAAATGATTAGGTCTACAATTTTGTAGAGTTGGAGGGTGCTGAAACCATCAAGGAGGTAATGTATTTTACAAGTTGAGTGAAGAAAATAATTTGATTATCAGTTATGGTCCTTTCATCAGAAGGGGCTTTAAATAGTTCTAGGGGTAAAATGATTTTGCCTGGAGTTTCATTAAACTTGAGATGCTTGATTAAGTGAGTTACAGTGGTGAGTTAATATCGGCAATGTGATAATGGGAGCAAAAAATGTCTATTGCCAACAAAACTTGAGGAAATTTTCTCAAGCTATGAAGCTGGGAGAGAGAGGCCTACAACATAAAAAAGAATGGGCCTCTTTAACCTATCTGATCAAGACAGGTATGTATCCAAATAGTCTGTAATTATTGATCACAGCAACCAAGTAGAGGGGCTCTCATCAGAATTTATGTTTTATTTTATTTTTAAAAGGCAACAAAGAAGTCATAGTAAGATTTAAATTTAATAAATTTAAAATTAATAAATTCCTGTGATATCATAACAATGTATGGCTAAAACAATAATAAAAAAAAAAAAAACAAAAAAAAAAAAAAACAAAAAAAAAAAAAATTAATAAATTCCTAATTCAATTCTTCTGTGTCCTATTCTGCATGATGCCTTGCTAATTAAGCCAGATTTTGTGTTTTGCTTCCTGGCAGCCACTATCTAGCCAGGAACTAGTAGAATGAGGACCCTGTTTGGTTCAAACATGAAATTGATGGGACTGACTTTAAATAATCTGTTTTATACAGTGTAAGTGGAAACCTCTCTAAAGCGTGAGGGTGTATTAGTGAATCTTTTTTGTTTGCATAATGTTTGTTTGCATAATTGATTAAACTTAAGATATTTATAAAATAAATTTTTTCCAAATGTTTAAAAAATATTTTCACCATTAATAAAATTTATGAATTTAATCAGCCTCCTAGGAATTCCACTAAGTCACAAGCCCTATACATAAAATATTTTACAGGCTGCCAGCACTTTAAAGGAACCACAGAACATAATAATAAAAGCCAAATGGATTACTCTTGCACTTCAGCAATATAAAAGTGCAATATGTTTAGCCCTTTCGTCCAGTGTTTCTGTGGTTATTTTTTGGAAGTCTTTTAATGATTAATTAATTTCCTTTAATAGTTATAGGACTGTTCAGATCATCTGCTTCATCTTGGGAGAGTTACGTAGCTGATGTGCTTTGAGGATTTGGTTCATTTCATCTAAACTGTTAAAATTCAGTGCAGAGTTGTTCATAACATTTCCTTATTATTCTTTAAATGTCTATGAGGTTTGTTGTTATAACTCCTCTTTCATTCCTGATACTGGTAACTTGAGTCTTCTTTCCTTTTTTCCTCTGCCAGTCTCTCTAGACACTTTATCAATTTCTTTTTTGATTTTCTAAGAAGAGCTTTTGTTTTTAAATATATTTTAATAAAGCTTTTGATTTGATTTTCTCTATTATGGCTTTTTTTCTGTTTCAAATTTCATTTCTTCTCTCTATTGTCTTCCTTATGCCTGCTTATTTCTGTTATTCTTTTTCTAATTTCTTGAGGTGGGAGCTTAGATTTTAGATATGACAACTTTCTCCTTTTCTTTCATTCATTGTTTCGACCTTGGTGTGCAGCCTGTGGGATTCTAGTTGCATGACCAGGGATTGAACCTGGTTCCCAGTAGTGGAAGTGCTTAGTCCTAACCACTAGATCTCCAGGGAATTCACTCCCCTTTTCTGATATAAGCATTTATTGCTATAATTTTCCCCTAAACATATGTTATGTTTACATCTTCATTCAAATTCCCTTGAGATTTCCTCTTTTATCTATGGATTATTTAAAAATGTGTTCCTTAATTTCCGAGAGGTTGGAAACTTACTTGTTAATTGTTGTTAATTTCCAGTTTGATTCCATTATGGTTAGATAACATACATTGCATGATTACAATTCTTTTAAAATTAAAGTTTATCTTATGACCCAAGGTATGGTCTATCCTGATGACTGTCCCACCCATACTTGAAAAGAATATGTATTCTGCTATTTTGGGGAGACCATTGGTGGGTGGGTAGTCATTCAGCACTCTATGCTCTTCTGAATTTTTGTTTAGTGGTGCTATAAATTACTGAGAGGGGTGCTTAAGACTTCAACTATGGTTATAGGTTTGTCAATTTCTCTTTTTCAGTTCTGTTGGACTTTGCTTCTAGTATTTTGAATTTCTGTTGCTTGATGGACATACATTTAAGATTTTTCTGTCTTCTTAGTGAATAGACACTTTTGAAGCCTGTTGTGGTAGAGAAGGAGGCTGATTTTTTAAAAATTGTTTTCACAAAAATAACTACTAGTAAAAATTGGTCGTGAAACACAAGTGTATTTTCCTCCTAGACCTCTTTATGGACTTGCATTCTATAAAATGGTTTCATATTTACAGATAAGAAAAGTCAAGATTTCGTTTCTTCTACTTTTTAAAAACCACATAACTGTGTTTAAGACAGTGGGTTTCAGTAGTTTTTGACTGTGACTCTCTTAGGCCCACAGATCCTGTGATCCATTTGTCCCCAGTTTCAAGTGGAAAACTAATTAGGTTATACTAATAGAATATAACTGTAAAAGTATTGTAGGGTGTGGATAATTCATAGTACCATTTAAAAAAATTTGTGTGTAATATGAATTACAACATTCTAGAAGGTAAAACACTGGGCTTCCCTGATGGCTCAGATGATAAAGAATTCACCTGCACTGCAGGAGACCCGGGGTTGATACCTGGGTCAGGAAGATCCCCTGGAGAAGGGAATGGCTACCCACTCCAGTATTCTTGTCTGGAGAATTCCATGGACAGAGGGGCCTGGCAGGCTACAGACCATGGGGTTGCCCATGAAACCCACAACTGAGTGACTAACACACACACACAGAAGGTAAAGCATTAACCTAGAGCAAACTAAAATCAATAGTCTAACGATAATTTATAATAAAAAGGCAACTGAAACCTATAGGTAACTTAAAATCCCGATGAGGTACCAACATAGTATTCCTCCTGAAAGCTGTGGGAACCTGAACCATCTACACTTGGGTTAGTGTGAAAAGAGCAAAACCGCATTGTTGGTTGCATGGATATCAGGTTTTTAGGAAAAACAGTGAATTATAATATTCAGTAAACTCTACTAATGCATCATTTTATGGCTATTCAATGTATAATCTTTTAAAGTCATTTAGTAAGTTACTAGTAAGCAATACATAATCACAAGGGAAAATTAAAATCTCTGAAATTATGTAGTATTTGCCTCTAAGAATCAAAGAAAGGACTATCATTTCTACATCAAGCCTCAGTCACTAAGAGCCATTTACTAAATTTGAGAATCACTGCTCTAGTGAAGTGCTCCAATGGGAAGCACTTGTCACAGGCTGTTCCCATGTAGGGCTTTGCCAGTGCTACTATGAATTTGGCATTAACACTCTAGAATTAATGAAGAAATATTAATTAATGACTTCTAGAAATAATGAAGTCATCCATGGGAATCAGGAAATACATATGATATGAACAAAATAACATTTAGAATGGATGTCTAACACATCTGCATGCACCCTGGTGAGGAAAAGATTCACATCACACTGTACCATGGCTATCATCTAGGTGAGTCAAGTCAAGGTGTGGAGAAAGGGGTTGTTATAAACTGTTAGCTCAGAGATGGTTATTAAGCCACTGAAAATAACTGCTCTCTTATTTTAGTTACATTGATCCTGAAACAATGCAGCTACGTCAGGCCTATACTAGACAAACCAACCTTTATAATTGCAGGCAAATTATAAATGTTTACAGGCTGACAATACAGCATATTTTTCATCTTTGTGATAATACTAGCTCTGGCTTCTCTAACAGATGGTAAAATCCTTATGAGAAAATGTGAGTTTTGGAGCCAGACTGCTTGTACTTATATTTCAAGTCTGCTATTTTCTGCCCATGTAACCATGGGCAGGGTAAACTCTGTGTTTCAGTTCTTCAGAACTGAAGAATGGAAGAACTTCTGAGTAGCAACCTCAGAAGGTCAATTTGAGGATTCAATGAGATATAAGTTTGATGAGTATATAAGTACTTAGGATAGGAACTTAGCAATAGGTAAATGTTAGCTATTATTAGTAACAGCAGTGACAGTATTATTATTTATATATATATATTACACAGTACTTATTGTGCCTTAAAGATAGTTTGGCACACTAGAATTGTTGTTGTTCAATTCAGTTCAGTTCAGTCGCTCAGTTGTGTCCGACTCTTTGCGACCCCATGAATCGCACGGCAGGTCTCCCTGTCCATCACCAACTCCCAGAGTTTATCCAGACTCAAATCCATCGAGTCGGTGATGCCATTCAACCATCTCATCCTCTGTCGTCCCCTTCTCCTCCTGCCCCAATCCTTCCCAGCATTAGGGTCTTTTCAAATGAGTCAGTTCTTCACATCAGGTGGCCAAAGTACTGGAGTTTCAGCTTCAGCATCAGTCCTTCCAACGAACACCCAGCACTGATCTCCTTTAGGATGGACTGGTTGGATCTTCCTGCAGTCCAAGGGACTCTCAAGAGTCTTTTCCAACACCAGAGAGTGGGTAGCCTTTCCCTTCTCCAGGGGATCTTCCCATTCCAGGGATCGAACCCAGGTCTCCCACATTGCAGGCAGATTCTTTACTAGCTGAGCCACAGGGAAGCCCGAATTGCTGTTGAGTCTCTGCTAAATTATGTTGTTTTAGAGGGGCAATTTGAAACAGTTGGGACAAGGATAAATACTTCTACATATTTAATTTTTAAATAAACAAACAAAAGCCTTTGAGATTTAAATATTTCAAAGAAAAATATTTTCCCTTTCTCATTAGTATGTGTCTGCAGAAAAAAGTCTAAACATGAGCAAGTGGGGGTAAAGTGGTAATGGGAGTAAATATTAAATCAAGAAATCTTCCATTTACATGAAATGACAGCATAGAATTGAATACATTTACTGTTGCTGGTAGTCCTGCCCATTCTACCAATGTTCAAATCCCAGTTCTACCACTTTACTTATTAATCCAATGTGCCCCAGCTTCCTAATCTATAAAATGGGTATAATACTAGCACTTTCCTCCTAAGTTTTTTATGAGTATTAAATGAGTTAAATATTACAAATTACTTAGAATAGTGTCTGTTCCACAATGTTTATTAATTGTTAAAAGATTTCTTTTAACAGCTTTCCACCACCTTCCCCCAGAAGCTCAACCAAAAATCTTGTCACAGTTTGATGGAAATAGCTAAAAGGACTTATCATAACTAAAACAGTAACTGAATGTTTGCAGTTATACCCTAAATAGCTAAGACAAGCCACACAAATGTTGGACTGTTAGGAAACGACTCATCCAGATTTTTAACACCTACTCAAAGTCTGTTTTAAGTAAGTTACCTAAAATCACATTATTCAGTTTATGAAAGTACACTTGCAGGTTGTCTAGATCCATTATCAGATTTTACTTTTCTGGCATTTCAGTGTGTAGATTTAAAACAAACTATCACTTTGTTTATGGATTTACTTCAGCAGCTTTGAGAGTAAGATGTCATATGTGTATCATATTAAGGATTTAAAAAAGCTCTGAATCTAATCATTCCTTATCTGAAGCCTTTACCACTCCATCTGGATTTCACACACACACGGACACATACACAACATCAGATACTGCTGTCTGCCCTTCCTTCGTGGGCTATCAGGTCAGAAAAGGGTTTTCACAGCTAACAACTCCCACATTTTCAGGCAGAGGATCAGTGAGTAAGCAAACTAAAGTCAAACTCTTTTGAAAAATACCATCACATGCTTAGCTGACAGGCATATTATCATCTCTATAATGAGGGGTCAGGGATAGGAAGAGAGCAAGAAGTAGTCGGAGTGGAAGAGGCAAGGCTAGGCTGAAGGGGAGCTAATCGGGTTGCCCTGGTGGCACCGGTGGAGCAGGGCCGTGCTGTAAATCAGCACCATAAAAGGTGCAAACTGGGACCTGCTTAGACAGGGAGCCCAATGCGGTGAGTATAAATTTCTAGGTGCTTCCAATACTCTTGTAAGTGGATGGATGGCAAGAGTTAGGCTCTACATGGTCTGTTGTCTGTACTGGTAAACCAGCCAAACCCTCCTTGGGGGAGGTGACAATAAGGGCAGAGTCCAAGTCTTTGGAGTAAAATGGTAATTGATAAACAAAGTAGAATTTAGTCATGTGGACTAGACAAACATGACAGAAGACATTCTGAGTCCTACATCTCTCCCCAGACACATGGGACATTGAACCTATGGTAATAAGTTCCTGGTGATTGCCACTATGAATATACCCCAACTGAAGGCCTGCTTGTGCTGGACAGGACTAGCCAAGGACATGGAGGTGGCTATTTTTGCAGACTGAGGGCATCAATTGAGAGAGACTGAGAAAGGCATTAAAGTTCCTGTCACATTCACTCACTCGTTCATTCATTTACTCATCACAGTTTTATTGAACACTGGTAAGGTACTAGACCTGGACTAGGTACTAAAATATAGTGCTGAACAAAATGGAGAAATTATCCTTTCCTGCCATGGACTTGGACATGCTCTCCCTACCATGCATAGTGAATAAAGACACTAAGCTGATAATCATGCAAATGAATATATAATTGTGAATCATAAAGTTTTCCAAGAAATTATATAGGGTGCTAAGAAACTATAATAGGAGAAACTGATTTAATTAAGAGGGTAGGGATCAGAAAAAAATCTCTCTGTAATCTCAGCCTTAGACAGGAGCCAGCCAGGGGTAAAGACAGAGTAGAAGCATTCTCAGTAGAGGGAAAGGGAAAGTGTTAGTTGCTTAGGTGTGTCCGACGCTTTGAGACCCCATGGACAAAGAATATGCCAAAAATGAAAGAGGTGGCAAAGACTGGTGGATGATTAGGGTAGTTAAGGCAAAGAGAATGATTTCCTTTCAGATAAGTTTAAGAAAAATACATAAACTAGAATAACAAATATGGAACTCATAAAAATAAAATTATGTATTTTACAATACCATGAACTTCTAAATTGTCTTTATTATTATATAAACATTTCTGCTATAATTACTAAGAGGAATGAGTCACACTGAAGTCAAACTGTATTTGCCTGGCTTTGTATATTTTTATTAGGCTAATTTCCAGAATACACTAATGAGGATTATAATCTAGGAGCTTTAAAAAGGAACACCCTACACTGCCCCCCCCCCCCGCACACACAGCTTTAGTACATTTTTAAAGGGTATTTATTGCTGATATGATCCTGCTACAAAACTGAACTAAACTTTTCTTTAAACTTCAACTCAGACCACATGGAACTAGTATTATAGCAGAGACAGCAGCCTACAAAATTCTGTATTCTATCTTTATAGTCCTATTAAGTTCTATTTCATTAAAAAGAGCTGTGTCATCCAAAGGAATAATTGGTAAGAATGAAGATAATGGTTCATTATGAAGGTAAGTGAATTATATATTGATACTGATCTTGTGTTTTAAAAAAATTGACATAAGGAAATGTCCTTTTATTTTAAATAAGTACATATATACAGACTAAAAAATAAAACAAAAATTTCTGTGAAATGCAAAAAGCAATCATTTACATATATGTTATTTTGCCTCCCAAGTCCAGGTGATTTAACTATAATACTCTGTAGTCTTGGTAACAGATAATGCTGAATAACTGCTTGAGTTTTATAACAGCAGCAGCTCTGTATGTTTTTTTGAACTTAATAAAAAATAGTAACATAGAACAAAAGAGAAACCTGGTAGAAATCAATCCAGGTACTAAAAATGCTACTAAAACCAGCATATGAGCACACACATTTCTTCAAGTAAAACTCTTCCAAAACTCACTCATTAGTTATTAAAGCTCAAATTCTTATGTGTATGCAATGCTTACCATGCACAGAGGACCAAGGCAGAATGTGGAAAGATCCCTAGTGGTTTGAGTTCTAGTCCTTACTCTTGCACTTTTTTTTGCAACATGGCTTTGGGTTAATCACTTAACCATTCTGAGTTCTGTCATTTGCAAATACAGTTGTAGTTAGGTTTAAAAACACATAAATGTGGAGACTCCCTTGATAACTGCAAAAGTCCTAAATTAATCAACTAAGGTCCTCAAAGGAACTTGAGTCTAATAAACAGCTTATCAATAAATGTTCTTTCTTTCTGAACATTTAACATGGTTACAGACATTTAACATGCTCTTTGGGATTAACAATTATTTAGCTTTTTTTAAAAACAGAGACCAGAGTTAGAAACTGTTCAGTCTTTCACTCTGAAATTAGTGGGTCAGTGTTACAGGGGAGGATTTCCTCCATGATTAACAATATTCTTTACCCTGTACTATCTCTCTCTTCAAAAATTAATTGGGATAAATATCTATCTGGGAAATATCATGTTACAAACTCAGTATATAGAATAAAAATTGGCAAAAGTAGGCTCTTCTCTCTTTCTTGGAATAAATTTCTAGAAGTGAAGTTACTAGACCAGGTTCTTCATCTGCTCATGCTCAATCGGTCAGTTGTGTCCAACTCTTTGCGACCCTATGGACTGTAGCCTACTAGGCTCCTGTCCATGGGGTTCCCCAGGCAAGAAGACTGGAGTGGGTTGCCATTTCCTCCTCCAGGAGATCTTCCTGCCCAGGGATTGAATCTAGTCTCTTGTATCTCCTGCATTGGCAGGTAGATTCTTTACCACTGTGCCACCTAAACAATGCCTTTCAGAAAGGTGCTAACAATTTATACTCCTAGACAATGCTCCGGTGAAGGAAATGGCAACCCACTCCAGCGTTCTTGCCTGGAGAATCCAAGGGACGGGGGAGCCTGTGGGCTGCCATCTATGTGGTCGCACAGAGTCGGACATGACTGAAACGACTTAGCAGCAGCAGCAGACGATGCTCACAATTTACCAGTTTTACCTTTTACTATCTTCCATAATTTAATTAGTCAAAATCCACAAGACTCAGCTTTTTTTCCTTCCTCACACAGTATATTCCTGCTCCATCGTGCACGGCAGGATGGCACAGGCTGAGTGTTTGAATGAAACTTCAATTGCTTACTGTTACTCTTAGGATAAATCCAAACCCTTTAATAGTTTACAAGCTCTGGGTGAAGTGGCCTCTTCTTCCCTCTCTAGCCTCATCTCTCACCACCAACTCCCCTCTGTAATAGGCCAGCTGTGTCTTATGTTTCAATCTTTGTTCAGGCTATTCTGACTAGAATGCCAGCTTCTAGAAGGAGCTCAGTGTTAAGAGAGCATTTCTGACTGGTAAGAACAAAAGTGTCCCCCATCACACAGTTCTGAGTATTGATTTCAGAACAACTTCAAATGTCTGTGGAAAAAACAATAACCCAATTACTCAGTTATTCAGAGTAGCAGGTTTTGATAAGAGCACTATTCTTATGGAGAGGAAGATTCTGGGGGTATGTAACTGGGGACATGAGACAATAGAGAACAAGTGCCATAGGGAACTGCACTCCTACATCAACCCAGATATGAAAAGATTTTCCTACACTTCAGTTTTAGGAGAGAGTTATAAGGAATAAGATATTTAAAAGATATACTCAGGAAAGCAACTCAAATATAAGTTGTTAAATCTTTCACATCTTGTATATCTAGATGGTCTATCTTTCATAGCAATGACATCAAGTGTTTTTGATGCTGTGAACATGAAGCACTCAAATTACTTAAAAACCTGTAGTCATGTTTTTCACGGTCTTCTAAGAAGAAGCACAATAAACTTCCTTCTAACCAAAATGTCATAAAATGGGTCAATTTTGTGAACTGAATGTTTGGGTCAGTAAGATTATCACCCTCCACACTACCACTGTCCTAGTTTCTCATCATCCATCTGGCCTGGGCTTAATGGCCCTGCCTTTGGCCTCGCATCTCTTGATTGATGCTCTCAGCCCTAGAGAGATCCTATAGGCCAATCTCATCATGCAAGTCCCCAGGACGAAATTCTTCAGTAGCTCTTTATTACTGCAGCAAAAAGCCTAAGTATTTTATCATACAATTCCCCACTTACCCCTTTAGGGGCCCATCTACTGCCCTTTCTCACATGCTTTCCCTCAATTTTTAGTGAATCGGTAACTCTGAGCCACATAAAATCACTGGAACATGCCATCCACACACATTGGTAGCACACCTTCATATGCCTCACCACAAAAATACTGCTACTCATCTTTCACTCTTTACCCATATGCTCCTCATTCTGAAGCCTCTTCTCACTTGCCAAGGGGGCAAAGGCCCTTCTTCTCCTACACTCTCACACTGACTTACTACAAATTGTATTAGAACTCTCGGTGTGTCTTTCTTTCCATATAATGGGGTGCTATCTATGTCTTTTCATCTTTACCTCAAGAATCATGGTCCAAGTCTACTGTACAACAGATGTTCACTTTTAAATGAAATCATAAATACATTAAAAATCCTATCTTTAATGATGAACTTTACAGCTATTCATTTACTGTATATTATTACCATAAGTGATCAGCTAATTATTATTCTCCATCAGTTCTGTGCATAGGAAGTTATGAAGTTATATCTTTAAAAATATAAGGTGCTACAACATATGAACTCACTGAACATATGAACTGAGGGACAAATCAATAAGTCATTTTTTAATGTTTTTCCAGGGCATAAAATCTAAATTTAGGTTTTTTTTTGTGAAAATCTGACAAGAGGATAAAAATAAATAATCTGGAATTTACCAAAGAGAGTCAATTGCCAGTCTGCCAATGAAACTGTCATCACAGAGTCTTTCAAAGCATACTTACATGGTACAGTGTGGCTTCTGGCACAGGTGTGCCCATGATGTCTTGTCTCAGGGCATCCATTTGCAAACTAGGTAGCAATGAATAATGAGTCGGGCTACTACTCTTATCACCCTTCTTTTTCGACTTCTTCCCTGTGTCTTTTTTGCTGTTTCTCTGAAACATGTATTCTTCTTGAGCAATTTTTTCATTGCTCATATATCGGAGTAGAGAGTTTTCTAAATAAAAAAAGATAAACACACCAATGTAAATATGCAAATATTTCAAACTTACCATCCTTTAAGTGTACTATTAGATTTCATTTCAGAGATGTTACTTGATTTCCTTTATAAAACACCTTTGTAGTGAAAATATGGAGAATCTTAATTATTTGGGATTGCAGGACAATAGGAAGTTGATAGCCTATAGAGTATTTCTCCAGGTTTAGCTCTGAACCAACCATATCAGAATTATCAGTAGAACCTGAATCATAAGTTTCAGGTGTGTGGCTCATAAAATTTTTAACAAGTTCTCACTAGGAGATTCTGCTAACATCTGACAACAAACGTCCTAGGGAGCATCCTTGGAGAAGTTAAAGTCCACATTATGGACCAGTAGTGAGGAAACTTACTTCATTCTATAAAACAGAAGAGGTTAGAAACTGAAGTTTGGAAAATGGAGTGAATATATAGATGTAAAGTAATCTCAATGCTCCTATATTTACCATCATTTTAAGAAATGCTTGCTCCATAAAACAACTGTTAAGAAGACTAATGAAGCAGATATTCATGCTTGCTTATTTCTGTGTGGTCTGTGGATCTGTGCGTTAATGAAATAAATTTTGCACACTGGCTAGAAATAACAGGCGAATAGGTTAAACATGTTATAAAGGAAGCTTCGTGAAGTCATGTCCGATGAAGAGTTTTTTCGCTTTGTTTCTTTTTGTTTTTCATCTATAACTTTGTGGATCTTATTTCAGAAAATGGAAGCAGCAGCATGACCCACTGGGCCCACCATATCCATCCACACTTGGTTGAATCCCATTTAGCAGGGAAATTTCCCATTGCCTTCTTTACTGCTCACCTCAATAGCAGGATAAGTGAACATCAAAACTTACTTTTGGTAGATACTTCAAGTGTAGCCCACCCCCAAGTAAGAAGATAACCCTGAACAGCAAACAGGAGAGAAAAAGCAAAGCAGGTTTTTTTTTCCATTTTTATATGGTTTTCTTTTAGAGACACTGGCCCAGTTTCTATTATCTTTTATCCATGTGCTTCAAAACTCATTTTAAGGTTATATTAATACAAAAATAGTGAGGTTGGCATTGCGGACCAATGGGGACTGATCACAAATGCTTCCTATTCATTGAACTTAATTATTTTATGCAGTTTCACACTTCTGACCTTGTTTTCCAAGTATTAAATTTTAAATAACAGATATTAATTTTTTACACTGTACTTATCTACCCTAAATCCCTTAGGAGGCATTCAGAAGATATTTACTTAATAATAGATCAAGACAGTTAAAGGTTGGTCTGAGTTGGTTTGGATGTATCATAAAAATCAATAAGAGAATGAATAGTTTTTCACTGAAGTCATAACATCCTATGTAAAAAAAAAAACATTTAAATCTGCTTTTTGTTTCAACAACCCAGCCTACACTGAAATTCTAGAACACTTACCTCTTCTACTATCTCTCTTCATCTTATTTGGATCTTCATAGTCCCCCACCCAATTATATTCCACTGGCATAGATATAGGTCGTAGCTTGCCTAAACACAGAGAACAAAATTCACATCACATTGTTTTTCCTCCCCATGTCCGCTCAAACTTAAACTGACTTTTAGCTACAGTCTGCAAAACACACTCACTCATATGCAACATTATGGTTGGCATTTGTGAAGATGAAAAATATGTGTGTTTTGAGCCAGAAGGTGAAACTGCCTGTGGCAATTGGCCAGGTGATACTGCAAACTTAAGGCACTTTTTATAAGTAGTACAGAACAGCCTAGGTTTGCTCTCTTAGGAGCCCCAGACTTTAAGAATGTGGTCCTTTACAAAGAGGACCATTATTTTAGTGACTGCATTTTCTATAACTCGATCTGTCTTATTCCTCAATGCCCAAGTGTCTTGATCTTGATAGCCAATCTTCAAGACAGTAGCCCCTTGTATTTAATGTTGGAACACAGTATTGACTTCCCATCTTCACTGCTTCCTAATTCCTATCTGCTTTTTAGATACCACCATGCTTCAGCAACATGGCTAGATTCTTTTCTATGGCCTAAATCTGGGTCTGCCCTTAAGCATCTCTTTTGCTATTATGAACTCTAGTTTCCAGATCCAAGTAATCACTGCTTTGGTCTGTCCCATTTTCCTCTGGGTCTGTGTTCTTACTAAACAGCATTTTATTTTAGCAAGCAGAACTCATGACATAGACTTTAAGGTTAGCTTTTTGGTGAGGCTGATCAACTGATTTCTGATCAATTCAAAATTTGTGAAGCACAAAATAGCCAAAAGAAAAATCATTCACAGGTTTAAAAAGGACACCTAGCACAACACCTATTTCTCAAAATTATAAGAACTAAACCATTACCCTCATTTTACCAGATGAAGGGCCTGGGACAGCGTATGCAATTTACCCAAGGACACATAGTTGCTAAGTGTGTAGTACCAGGGTTCAAACCTAGGTGCTAAAATATTACTTCTGCAATAACTTTTGGTAACGTTAATAATCACCCACTAATATTCTGGCCTCTCAGTTTTTTTGAGATTGTCTCCTCCACCCATTCTAGTGGTCACATGAAAAGGCAGTAATTCTCCCCAGTATCTCCTGTTTCCACTAAAACCTGTCTTTTCAGCACATCCTCCACAGCGCTCTGACAATTCCTCCTTTAATCTGCCAATCTCCCCACCTTTCAACACCTCTTGGTCTCAGTATGTTCTCATCACTCTCCTCCTTAGCTAGATAAATTTCACAATCAAATTGTTACAGACATTCCACATATTTCGTTAAAAAATCCATTAAGTAACTTATTTTCATTTTGTTAAGGGAAAATGTGACAACTTAATGGCATTTTGCCAATACAGTTTATTCAGTGTATTTTAGTAAACTCTTTGAAAATTTGAGGATAAACTAGACATGACAAAATTATTAATGGCCCACAAATAAAGTATTTACTTAATGACTTCCTTACAAGGTGTGCAAACGATTTCATAAACGATCACCTCATTTTCCAAATTTTCATGGGGTAGATCTCTGCAATTTTACAGAGAGAATCTGGGTGAGCTGATGTAGGTGACACGCGATCATAAGCCTTGCAATATCTCTCTGCTACTGTCTCATAGTTAAATTATTCTGTTACTTGGCTTTTCGTATCTGTTGCACATCTGGAGCATTCTAACCAGGATCTCTACAGAGGTGCCAATTGTGCACTGCATTTCTTACTTTAGCCTAATAAATGTAGAAGAGGTCAAAGATAGATACTTTTGGATTTTGTTTAAATTTTATTCTGAAATTAATGGCGAGTAGCTTTTTTAAAAAGATGAACTATATTTAGCTGTAACTAAACATAAACAGAACATGAAATATAATTTAAAGAATATTTAGCACTGGGAACTATAATTCAATATCTTGTACTAATCTATAATATAGATAATGAATCACTTTGATGTACACCTAAACCTAACAAGACATTGTAAATTACACTTCAATTTAAAAAATGATTAAAAAATAAAATAAAGATATACTAAATTAAATAAAAAAGACTGAGTGTCAGCAGATAGAAGTTTTAGAAAGTCCAGGAACAAGCCAAACTGAGCAGCATATTGCAAGGGACATGTATAAATTGGTAAGAAATCTTCTAAAAGAGCAAAGAAACTATAAATAGATGATTCAGGAGACGAGTAGCACCAGCGAGATACAGTAGGACAGAGATCCACTGTTGGAAGCAAAGACATGGGGTAATATTCCATTTACTGGCAGGTTACCAGAAGAATCAACCATGTGATTAGAGGGTTGGAATTTTCAGTCTTACTCCCAGCCTCCAGAGGATGGAGGGGGCTGGGGAGTGAGTTTAATTACCAAGGATCAATTATTTAGTCAACTGTG
This sequence comes from Antilocapra americana, assembly GCA_007570785.1. Classification (NCBI taxonomy): domain Eukaryota; kingdom Metazoa; phylum Chordata; class Mammalia; order Artiodactyla; family Antilocapridae; genus Antilocapra; species Antilocapra americana. Next base: position 251,841 of record ML662331.1, on the reverse strand, counting down.
CCTATATGATGAAACCTCCATAAAAATCAAAAGGACAGGGTTTGAAGAGTTCCCAGGCAATGAACAGAAGGAGAGTTCAGGAGAGCGGCACACCTAGGGAGGGCATAGAAGCTCCAAGCTCCTGCCCCATGCCTTGCACTATGCATCTATCCCATCCAGCTGTTTCTGTGTTATATCCTTTATAATAAACTGCTGATCTACTAAAAAAACAAAAGAATACTGACAACGACAGAATGCCTTATAATGATCAAATACTGTTTCACTATGAAACTGCTATGCTTTCATAGCAGTGTACAGAATTGTTTGAAAATAAACTGACTTTTTCCTTAGCCAGTAACGTATTTTCAGTGCTATTACACATGCTACAGTGCTCTGTGGCAGAGTTATCTGCTCGTTCTCCTGGGATCCCTTAGCTCCTTGCTATACATGATCCTTAATTATACTGTATTCTATCTTTCTGTTAATAGGTTTTTTCCTACTTTTTGGCAGGAACTGGGTCTTACATATCTTTGTTATGAAAGTTTCTGGCAAGGATCCTGACCCAGAGTGGGTATTCATTAAATTTCTTTTGAACGCTTGAATGAAAGGATGCTAGACATTAGGGAGATTAGTGGGCTTTTCACTGGATCCCATTCCTTTTTTCTTTCTCACTCAAGGGCATCTCTTGAACAATTCTACCTTACTTTCTCTTGTAGCATCAATTTCCCCTTTGTACCCTGTGACTCCCATTAGCATACAAACATGCTGTAATTTCTACAGTCTTAAAAAGTAAACCTCTCTTCGCTAACAAACAGCCACCCCAATACCACTTTCTCTGGTCCCCTTTACAGAAAAACTCCTAGAAGTCTCATTTTGATTTTCAGTTTCTAATTTCTCTCTTGTTTTCCCCCTAGCTTTATTGAAGTATTATTGACAAATTAAAATGTTGCACATTAAGGCTGTACAGAATGACTTTTTGGGGTGTGTAATGTATATACACACACATACACTGTTAAATGATTACCACAAGCAGGTTATGATACCCTTCGCCTCATACAGTTACCATCTGTGTGTGCACCTATGACTGTGTCAACTGTGTGGTAAGAACACTTAAGATCTACTCTCTTAGCAAAATTCAAGTGTAGATAATGGAAGACATCACAGTGGTTCTTCAAACAATTAAAAAAAAAAACTTCTGTAGGATCCAGCAACCCTACTTCGGGGTATATATTGAAAGGAAATGAAATCAGTATCTCCAAGAGTTCACATTCATTGTAACATTGTTCACAATAGCTAAGATATGTAAACAATCCAAGTGTCCATCAATAGATGAATGAATACAGAAAAGGTGGTGCATACACACATACACACACACACACACACACACACACACACACACACACACACACACAGAGGAATATTACTCTGCCATAAAAAGGAAATCTTGCCATCTGTGATGGCGTGGATGAAGCTGAAGGACATGATGCTACATGAAATTAGCCAGGCACAAAAGACAAATGCTGTATGATCTCACTTATATGTAGAATTTTCTCTTTTCTTTTGAATCTTCTCCAATTAAGATCTTGTCCCTCAACTCCCCTAAAACTACTATTGTCAAGGTTACTAGTGCTTCCATGCTGCTAAATCCAAAAGACAATTCTCAGAACCCTTGACTTTTCATATCTACCTGCAACACTTGACACAGAATTATTCTTTTCTTGAAATACTTTCTTCACTTGGCACCCAGGATACTGTCTCTGGTTTTTGTCTAATCTTCTCTTACTAAACTCAAATGCATACTTTAGAGCTCAACAAAAATGTCATTTCCTCAAGGATAGTCTCTTTGAACTTGTTCTAGGTTGAGTTTCTCTGTATTTGTTTTTCGTTCATAATTTTTTTTCATAGTGTGCCATTTATAGTTAAGTAAGTATTTATTAAATTAGTTGCTCGAATTCTGTCACCATTCTAGAATGTAAATTTCACAAGGGAACAGAAATTTTTCTGTTGTTCACCATGGTATCTCTATCATTTAGCATAGTGACTTAACCACAGTTAACAGCTCAATATTTGTTAACTGATGACCTGTTAAGAAAGTAAATAGGGGACCTTCCTCATACAGTGGAGTTAAAAATGGTCCAAGCTATATGGTTAGTTTCTATTTTCAAAGTTTCCTTTCCCTTTCTTCCTGTCAGCTTTCCATTCTCCCTCCCCCTCACTTTCCCTCTGTCTTATAAAGAACCTGATGAACCACTTTCATTATTCTAACAAACTGAGCCTGACAGAGCTGTGGTAATCAAGCAGAACTAGAAATTCTGCCTCCTGATTTCTTATCTAGAAACATCCCCATATTAAACTACCCACGGTGCATGTTGAAATACTACCGAATTGCTGACTTTTTCAGTTGTATCCCTCCCCTACCTTTTAAAAACTCTGGCCCCAACAGGCTAAAATCATTACATTTCAGGATGATATACAGCATCTGAGAAGTAATCTTCTCTATTACAGCTGCCAAAGAATTGGGGGAAAAAAGGCTGCAGAGAAATTTCTCCTTATGTCTGATGTACCTTTTAATTGCTCACAAACAAAGCTTTCTCTAGAAAAATACACACACACACACATACACATCTGTTCTGAATATTTTAGCCAATATTTTGATGAAAATGAGTATAGTAAGGAATGTTAAGCTATAAGCATGTCACATACACCCATCAAACTCCCCACATACCAGACAGAAAAATTACTTTCAGATGGTTGACTGCATTTCTAGGAAAACATCCCGAGGTTATTTAAGGTAGAGAATCACACATTTAAAGAGGAGTAAAACTGAATTAAATGGAAACTCAGTACTTTTTTAAGGATAAAGGCAACATATCTGGATCTAATAAAATAAGTAACAATGAGCACTTTGATGTCTAGGGCCATATTTTAAAAAATTCACTTCTAGATAAAAGAGTTTGGGAAAAAAACTGGCTTGTAAATATCACTATGTGATGATTATTTAAGTACTGGATTTAACACCTTATAACAATATAAATCAAATACAAACCTGATGATTATTAACTTGAAATCTTTTTGGTTGCATTAATAGAGAACCAAAACAATTAAAATAACATTTCAAAGAATAAGCTATATATTGTTTGCGAATTTTCTTACTGCTCCCTAAAAGTAATTTAGCCTTTAAATGGGGAGTCACATAAAAATTGTTGAAGGAGAAAATTTTGAACTGCATCAAAAATTATAGGGAATTTTGAACACTTGATTCCAAGGCGAATTACATTTTGAACCAAATTACATTCTGCCAAGAGAGCAAATGTGCTGTACACACTGGAGTACAGAAAGGCAGGCTATTTTAGTTGAAATGCTGCCACTGTGCACAGAGACTATTCTTCTACATTAGAGGGATGTGGGAGGTCTGGGAAGAATTCAGAGGTTTAAATACTAAGTGGCAAAACTGTTCTGGGTTCTCTTCTGAAGGCTCTGGTGGGTAAAAAAGCAATGAGCTATGCTAAATACATTTGCCTCCTGCTGTGCTCAGCAATACAGTTGTGGGAAAGAAGGATGATGTGGGGTAAATATTATTTGGTTAAAAACATCCCATCTTTCAGTTAAATACAATAGAGCAAACTATTTTTTAAAAAGGTAGAGATGAAAAACTTGACACACGCCCCAGTGAATTTCTTAGGATTTCATCGATAATCAATGTTGGAGTCAGCCTATAAACGTACATTACATTAAGTTGCCTCGGTGATGAGTTGAAGACCATTGCATTATACAAAGATTCAATTCATTTTTCTTCAAAAATAATTCACTGACATGTATGATTACTGATTTTTAAACAACTATACTCCCAACCAGTTTGCAACTCTTAACAAAAAGTTCTTAAAGGCTAGGTAAAGAACTCGTGGAGGATTCAAACATAAACTGTAGCTGTAACTGTGTTTGTTATCCATCCCTGAACAAAGATGGAAAATAAACTGGCTTGACATGATGTGTCATTTATAAAGTAACGTTAGGTTGTCATATGTATACTTTTAAATGTCTGTCTATTGTTTTAATTATTTGCTTTAATGTTTCCAGTCATTAAGATATTCAGTGTGTAATTTTTAGTCATTGCTTTTTAACAAGATTGGATATCACACTTGACATTTTCTATCCCCAGGGATCTATTTCTTCCATGATTCCAGCAAATTGTTTTGCCATGATAAAGTAATTCTATAAGGAGCCAAGCACTGATCATTCCAGTTAGTATTTATTATTTTAGTTTGGACTTTCATCACAAGTAAGATTTACTCTAGAAAATGGCTTTTCTGAATGATAAGAATGAAGATGACATTCAACAAGCTGTCTGCTGGGGCAGACTTCAAGTTAAGAATAGAGGGTTTCTGTTAAGTCAGCAGTTTGCAACTAATCTATCATTGGTACATGGGTCTTTAGGAGGAGCTGCAAGTCTGTATCAGCTTTTGTCAAAATATATTCCATCAAACATTAGTTACATTGGGAGGTATTTTGTGACCAAAACCAAAGAAGGTGCAATGTACAAATACATTTGGGAAACCAAGATTTTCAAAGCCTTTAGTATGCTAATGTGCACCTATTAATCTCCAAGAGGGGGATAAAATATGCAGAGCTTCCCAATCTTATTTAACCACATAATCTCTTTCTTTTACAAGGAATCTCTTTCAGAAGTAGTGATCTGAAGGACATACATAAGAAAATACTGGATTATTTAAGCCACCCTGTGATTTGAAAGGAGACAACAACCACTCTATTTAAATTTCACCTGGCTGCTATTTAGTACATCATTTTCCCATGGAGGGAAAATGCATTCTAATTTCAATTAGGGACAGTGAGTTCCCTCCTGCTCCAGGGAATGCCATGATTAGGTTTTCTACTGTAGAGCTGGGTAAGTCATCTCAGACATTCACAAGCTTATATTATTTCTGCTCAGAGAATATGCTAAGTGTGAATAAATGTAGGTTTATCATTTCAGAGCAGTAAGTTCCCAGGTTGTATGAATGAAAGAAAAAGGCAATTGGCCCTATGTCATACAAGGGTTCTTTGATTTTTGAGTCATAAATATCTGACTCTGTATTTGTCGGCAACCAATTCTTCTTAATTTAGCTGGGGTTTCTTAACAGCAGCACTCATGATGTTTTGGACTGGATCATTCTTTATTGTTGGGGGGAGGGGTGTCCTATTCATTTTATGATGTTTAGTAGCATCCTGGGCTTCAACTCACTGGATGCCTGTAGCACCTCCACGTCCATTTATGACAACTACCAGGGTTCCCAGAAATTGCCAAATGTCCCCTAGGGGACAATACTGACCCAGTTGCAAATCTCCTGAGTTGGTCTATTTCTATTTTTGGCTTTCCCATTTTGTCTTTAAGGGAAGCACTAATTCACTTAGTTCCTATCTTTCTGTTAACTCATTTAAAATGTTTTTCTTTCTCTTTAATAGTTGCATCAACTTTGTTGATTTGTTTGCTAATTCTTCCTTTCTCTCTACATATTAATATTCTAGAACTTTATTAAAAATTTTTCCCCTTAATCTTACTGTTATCTATTACTTGGTTTACCTCTTGCCAGATTTCACTGTTTTGAAAGTCTCCAACTATTCAATTTACTTAGCATGTTATTTTCTCTATCCTTTATTAAAAGCAACTAATCTTATACTTTAAAAATGTGTCGAGTCTAAACTGTTTTAAATATATCTAACATATGAAGTAATGATTTCAGTAACAGAACTTAAAAAGAAAACTTGTATCGCAGAGGTTTCTAGTGTTATGAGTTATTTGATGGTTTTCCTTCTACTTTTCAAAACCAAACCCCCCAAAAAACAAGCATTAACTATTTCTTTTCATAGGCATGATTTAAAGGGCTGGTTATTGAGAATACTTCCATTCCTTTAGTTCTTCATTGAGTCCCTCCACAGGAAAGAAGGAAGTATTACTTTGATCCATCAGCACTTCACAATCTTTGAGACACTTTTATTTATGAGCAGCAGTGATTTACTATGCTATTTAGGCACCATTACTTGAGTACTTTCTATGAGGCAAAATCAGTGCTAAGTACTTGGCATATATTTAATCCTCATAAAATCTCATTTGATCCTCATCAAAATACTGTGAATAGTATTGTTATCCCATTTTACAGATAAGGAAACAAAGTACAGTGAGGCTAACTCTCAAGTACAAGGTCAATCAGTTATTAAAGGCCAAGCCTTGGCACCAAACTCAGGTCTATCTGACCTCAAAACTCATTTTTATTTTTATCAGTAAAATTATAGAGATTAAGGGAGAGCACCTTCCCTAGGTGATTACTCTAAATTTTACCTTAGACTATTTTCTCTTTCTATGCCAAAATATTGTTGAACTACTTTTCCATCATTTACATGATCCCTTATTACCATTAGCTGAGAGTCAAAATTATTTTGTGAAGCTAACCAACGTGCAGTCTTTACGAAATGTATTAAGTAAGTCCTAAAGAATAAGAATTCCTATGAGTTCAGTACATATCTCATATATCTGCATTTTTGATTTACTAATTTGTACTTCTTTGTTTAGTTCTGCTTTGGAAGTAGTACATTTTACTTGAGCACAGAAATTTCTTGTGGTTAGAATCTCACTTTCTTTTGTCTCTAATAGTTGATGAATAACAGTTGGGCTATTGTTTGATAAAGAAGAAAATTTATACTAAAAAAACACAGGAGAGGGAGCAAGCTTTCATTTAGAAATGTATTTGTAAATGTATTCTGCATACCTTTAAGAAATCTTTGAAATAATGCTATTAATTGTAATTCAACTGCCCAAAAGATAGAATAAAGTTATAACAACAGAGAAAGGTGATTTTGAAGTATGATGAGAGACCCTGGAACCTTCAGACCATATCCTCACCTCACAATGATAAAGCTCAGTTCCCAGTATCACTGCCCATGGGTCCTTCATCATGCTACTATAGGTCACTTCAAGCCATGTGCTACTTATGTAGATAAAAAGGACATGGTATTTGGTTTTCTCTTGTTCCAACTACTCCAGTGGAAAATGATCAGGTATAATACACAAATTAATTTTCCACAGTGCACACTGTGGACAAATAACATTTATGAGAAATACTTGTAAAACACCAACCTTGCATTCATTTGTGTGCTTTATGTGAGGTCCTGGATTTTCAATAAATCAGAAAAGGTCTTAATTCCTCCAAACTAATACTATTCTACAATATTATTGTCAAAAATATGTTTTTATTTTATTTTTAGAAAACATGACCACTCACAACCACAAAGGGACTCAGCCAACCATGTCTACCTTTTAGCAGGTTTATACGCACAAAAATGTGCTGTGATGGAGCACCAAGGGCAAGGAGTCTGTGAACAGTGAAAAAAGAAAGCTGATGGGAAATACTATCATTCTGAAAAGTTGCCAAGCAACTAATGTCATCCAATTTGAACCTTTGCCTTTGAAGCATGAGCAGATGAGACCAAATAGTTAAAGTAATTTAAAGCTATCCTTTTTTCCCCTTTTATTTTCACATTTAAATTTCTTTTCTTCCTTGAACTTTCTGTATATTCCTCCCATCTTATTCTTCAAAGAATTTTAAAGAGTTCTTATTATTATTAATACTATTTACATGTTGAAATACTTCAATTCTTTGATTGTCCCCCCCCAGTTTTACTGAGGGATAATTGACAAAAATTGCATTCATTTCAGGTATACAAAATGATGATTTGATATTATGCATATACACTGTGAAATGATTACCACAATCAAGCTACTTAACACATCTATCAGCTCAAATACTTATCCTTTTTTTGTGTATGTGGTGAAAACACTTAAGATCTATTCTCTCAGCAACACTAAAGTTTCTATGTAATGACAAAGCAGTGAAAACAAATATCGAGTACATACTGGGCACTTTCTAGGCAATTTACAGTCTGTTGTCATTAAATTCTCACAAAATGTCTATGAGACAGATATTATCATCTTCATTTAACAAATGAGAACCTGAGCCCTAGAGTGACATTCCTAAAGTCATACTGAAATAATTAGATAGCAGACAGGATTAACAAGTATGGCTGATTATAAAGCCAATGCCAGCAATCACTAATCTAGGTTGTTTCCCTGACTGTATCTGTGTTTCCAGGAATCACCCATGTTTATCTTTTTAGGAAAGTAAAACCCATTTACACTTTCTCATTTAAAAAGAGCCTAACAGATTATTGCTAACTTTACCCCTCATTTCAGCTATCTTTTCCTAAGGTGTGCTAGGGCCATGTCTATGTGAATACATGTTTACTGTAGTGCCAGGAAATACAATAATAAGACCTAGATCTCCTTGACTGAAATCAGATGCTTGAATTTTGAAGGAGTAATGAAATTTTCACAAACTACTTTCCTCACTTCAGTTCACTCAGTTGTGTCCTACTCTTTGTGAGCCCACTGACTGCAGCACACCAGGCTTCCCTGTCAATCACCATCACCCGGAGCCTACTCAAACTCATGTGATGCCATGTAATCGTCTCATCCTCTTTTGTCCACTTCTCCTCCTGCCCTCAATCTTTCCGAGCATCAGGGTCTTTTCCAATGAGTCAGTTCTTTGCATCAGGTGGCCAAAGTATCGGAGCTTCAGCTTCAGCATCAGTCCTTGCAATGAACATTCAAGACTGATTTCCTTTAGGACTGGTTGGTTTGATCTCTGTGTGATCCAAGGGATTCTCAAGAGTCTTCTCCAATACCACAGTTCAAAAGCATCACTTCTTTGGCACTCGGCCTTCTTTACAGTCCAACTCTCACATCTATACATGACAAGTGGAACAACAATAGCTTTGACTAGACGGACCTTTGTTGGCAAAGTAACGTCTCTGCTTTTTAATATGCTGTCTAGGTTGATCATAACTTTTTTTCCAAGGAGCAAGCGTCTTTTAATTTCATGGCTGCAGTCACCATCTGAAATGATTTTGGAGCCTTCCAAAAAAAGTCTTTCACTGTTTCCACTGTTTCCCCATCTATTGGCCAGGAGGTGATGGGACCAGGTGCCAAGATCTTAGTTTTTTGAATGTTGTTTTAAGCTAACTTTTTCACTCTCCTCTTTCACTTTCATCAAGAGGCTTTTTAGTTCTTCTTCGCTTTCTGCCATAAGGGTGGTGTCATCTGCATACCTGAGTTTATGGATATTTCTCCCAGCAATCTTGATTCCAGCTCGTACTTCATCCAGCCAGGATTTCACATGATGTACATGTAAATTAAATAAGCAAGGTGACAGTATACAGTCTTGAGGTACTTATTTCCGATTTGGAACCAGTCTGTTTTTCTATGTCCAGTTCTAACTGTTGCTTCTTGCCCTGCATATAAATTTTTCAGGAGGCAGGTAAGGTGGTCTGGTATTTCCATCTCTATAAGAATTTTCCACAGTTTGTTGTGATCCACAGAGTTAAAGGCTTTGGTGTAGTCAACAAAGCAGAAGTAGATGTTTTTCTGGTATTCTCTTGCTTTTTTGATGACCCAACAGAGGCAATTTGATCTCTGGTTCCTCTGTCTTTTCTAAATCTAGCTCTAACACCTGGAAGTTCACGATTCATGTAGTTGAAGTCTGGCTTGGAGGATTTCGAGCATTAGTTTGCTAGTGTGTGAGATGAGTGCATTTGTGCAGTAGTTTGAGCATTTGGCATTGCCTTTTTTTGGGATTGGGATGAAAACTGACCTTTTCCAGTGCTGTGGCCACTGCTGAGTTTTCCAAATTTGCTGACATATTGAGTGCAGCACTTTCAAAGCATCATCTTTTAGGATTTGAAATAGCCCAACTAGAATTCCATCAGCTCCACTAGCTTTGTTCATAGTGATGCTTGACTTTGCATTCCAGGATGTCTGGCTCTAGGTGAGTGATCACACCATCATGATTATCTGGGTCATGAACATCTTTTTTGCACAATGTTTCTGTGTATTCTTGCTACCTGTTCTTAATATCTTCTGCTTCTGTTAGGTCCATACCATTTAGGTCCTTTATTGAGCCCATCTTTGCATGAAATGTTCCCTTGGTGCCTCAAATTTTCTTGAGGAGATCTCTAGTCTTTCCCATTCTATTGTTTTCCTCTATTTCTTTGCATTATCACTGAGGAAGTCTTTCTTATCTCTCCTTGCTATTCTTTGGAACTCTGCATTCAAATGGATATATCTTTCCTTTTCTCCTTTGCCTTTAGCTTCCCTTCTTTTCTCAGCTATTTGTAAGACCTCCTCAGGCAACCATTTTGCCTTTTTGAACTACTTTCTTACATTTTACCAAAATATTTTCATATTATTTGGTTAGCTAGTAACACTGATGAGTCAGTCAGTTCAGTTGCTCAGTTGTGTCTGACTCTTTGTGACCCCACCCATGAACCCCAGCACGCCAGGCCTCACTGTCCATCACCAACTCCCGAGTCCACCCAAACCCATGTCCATTGAGTCGGTGATGCCATCCAGCCATCTCATCCTCTGTCTTCCCCTTCTCTTCCTGCCCCCAATCCTTTCCATAATCAGGGTCTTTTCCAATGAGTCAACTCTTCGCATCAGGTGGCCAAAGTATTGGAGTTTCAGCTTCAACATCAGTCCTTCCAATGAACACCCAGGACTGATCTCCTTTAGGATGGACTTGTTGGATCTCCTTGTAGTCCAAAGGACTCTCAAGAGTCTTCTCCAACACCACAGTTCAAAACCATCAATCTTCAGCGTTCAGCCTTTTTCACTGTCCAACTCTAACACCCATACATGACTACTGAAAAAACCATAGCCTTGACTAGACAAAGTAATGTCTCTGCTTTTCAATATGCTATCCAGGTTGGCCAAGGAGTAGGCGTCTTTTGATTTCATGGCTGCAGTCTCCATCTGCAGTGATTTTGGAGCCCCCCAAAATAAAGTCTGACACTTTTCCCACTGTTTTCCCATCTATTTGCCATGAAGTAATGCGACCAGATGCCATAATCTTAGTGTTTTGAATGTTGAGCTTTAAGCCAACTTTTTCACTCTCCTCTTTCACTTTCATCAAGAGGCTCTTTAGTTCTTCCTCACTTTCTGCCATAAGGGTGGTGTCGTCTGCCTATCTGAGGTTATTGATATTTCTCCTAGCAATCTTGATTCCAGCTTGTGCTTAATCCAGCCCAGCATTTCTCATGATGTACTCTGCATATAAGTTAAATAAGCAGGGTGACAATATACAGCCTGATGTACTCCTTTTCCTGTTTGGAACCAGTCTGTTGTTCCATGTCCAGTTCTAACTGTTATTTCCTGACCTGCATATAGGTTTCTCAGGAGACAGGTCAGATGGTCTGGTATTCCCATCTCTTTCAGAATTTTCCACAGTTTATTGTGATCCACACAGTCAAAGGCTTTGGCATAATCAATAAAGCAGAAATAGATGTTTTTCTGGAACTCTCTCACTTTCTCGATAATCCAGTGGATGTTAGCAATTTGATCTTTGGTTCCTCTACCTTTTCTAAAGCCAGATTCTATTAGTTATCTACCTCTTGGGGTTGTGAGGATTAAATAGGTTAATGCTTTTCAGAGTGAAAGTAAAAGTAGCTCAGTCATGTCCAACTCTTTGTGACCCCATGGACTATATAGTCCATGGAATTCTCCAGGCCAGAATACGAGTGGGTCACCTTTCCCTTCTCCAGGGGATCTTCCCAACCCAGGGAATGAACCCAGGTCTCCCTCATTGAAGGCCAATTCTTTACCAGCTGGGCCACATGGAAAGCCCAGGAATCCTGGAGTGGGTAGCCTACCCCTTCTCCAACGGATCTTCCCAACCTAGGAATTGAACCAGAGTCTCCTGCCTTGCAGGCGGATTCTTTACCAACTGAGCTATGAGGTAAGTAAGCCCAATGCTTTTTAAAGGCATACATAAAAGCTCAACAGGCATTTACTTATTTTCTAGATAGGCCATCTTCTGTCTATCCATACTGCATTTGTCTTATGGCTTCGGGCAAATAACTCATCTTTTAATTCACTCTTACCCACAAATAGTGGGTCCATGATATATGCTGAGAAGTTGGTTAACAAATATATTTTAAAGTTCATGATTAGGAAATTTTCAAGTATTTTTCTTTGTTCTGTTTCTTTGTCACTGAGTTTAATAACAGAGTGCCTCTAAATATTTTTGTCTTATATGTCTAACTTTAAGATATGAATGAAGACAAAAGCACACAGTAAAAACTGTATCATGTTTCTCCTTTGCTTCTCAAAATACTATCTAAACTCTTATAATCTTAACTCTGAACCTCTTTGAGTAAACAGGTAACTGGGAAGTTAATAGGTAGCAATGGTTGCTAAGTCTACACACTGGAAGATAAGAATATTTGCAATGAAGAACGAAGTTGAACTGTAAGGCTAAAGGGCTTATACAATGCTTTTAAGGTATTACACAAGTGCCAACAAGTTAAATTACTCTCATTTTCAGAAAATATAAATTGTGAACTTTTTTTTGATAGTCAGGTTTTTTTTGTTATACACTTCAGCAGGATCAAGCATTTCATTATCATTATTTTTAAATCCAAGAGAATATTGTCACAACTAGGGATCCATATAATGGGACCATTTTATTGGTTAAATGAAGTTGTCATCAATTATTACTTATTAAGGGTTGAAGTTACTAGTACCTGGGGCCTTTATGGGATGGGCTGGGAGATTTACATAAACTCTCAGATCTCAGTACTAGGTTTGTGAGGGTGTCAAGAGTTTGGTAGTGCTAACTAGCATTGAGAAACCCTGGATGATGACTATTCATCATTTAGAACTCAGCATAAATGTCACTTATATTTATGTGACTTCCCAGAAAGACACTTGGACTTCAACTTCCATGCTACTGCAGCACTTTGTTCACACTTTTCTCCTTACCTAAAGTCGCCACTGCACTGCATCTCTTTGTTCTTTCCCTTTGGGTTATGACTGCCTTCCAGGGACGATTTATGTTTTATCCATCTTTGCATCCCCAGTGCCTGCCTGACTTTATACACATAACAAATATTAGCTGAATGCATTAACAGATAAATTACTCTTTGGGAATGTTATGGTCAGAAATTCATGTATGTGACAAGTAGGTTTTGTTACTTAAGATCTGATTTTAAAAGGTAAATATATATTAAACTGCTAGTTACATGGAACAATTTTCCAGTCATGCCAGGGAATCTCTACTGGAGTATCTCTAAAGTATCTCTAAGTGCAAGTTCAGGCTATATTTTAGGTTCAAAATTAAAAAAACAAACTTTCAAATCCAAAAGTAAAAGAACTTTTGTTTGTACTTCATTATTCCTCTTTTAAGTATATACACATTTATTTTCTCCTAAGTTGTTTATAAAAACACTTTAGGTATCCACAGGATATCTACATTTTCTAAAATTTAAATGGTATTCTATTTTATTGGAAGAGATACAATTTGCCAAATATGATAGCACTAGGTGCTTTAAACCATAGTCTGGAGGAACTAACAGTTCACAGCTATTTAAGTAAGACCTTGGTAAACTATTTTTCATAAAGCTATCAATAATCAACTTTATCTAGTGACTATAATTTCCCCTTAAACATTCTTATCTACTTCAACACCAAGCAGAAAACAGCTAGAAAATTCTGGGACATAAAAAAAAGAAGAGTCGATATACATTTGTTTGAGCAAGCTCCAGGAGTTGGTGATGGACAGGGAAGCACGGAGTGGTGTATATAGTCCATGGAGTCACAAAGAGTTGGACACAACTAAGCGACTAAACTGAATGCCTATCTAATAATATGTAGTCAATAAGTACTTGTGGAATGAATGGAGAAAAATAAAAATCTCATGTGATGAGGCAGGGGCAGGGATAACAAAGATGGCAGGCAGGCAAAGGTTTACTCCAGAAGTTTACAATATATAAGTGGAGACAAGCAAAGGTGCAAATACCTTCAATTTATGACAGTTCAAAATAAGTGCCACCAGGGTAGTATTAATGAGGAGCACATGATAAAACAGCACATGTACAGAGAATAATATAAAGCACGATAGGTAGGGTTCTTAGATAAGATAGGTACTTAGGATTGTTATGGGCAAAATTTTCCATACTTAATTATTGCTCATTATTACTAAAAAGCTGTAAGGAAATAGGGTGTTGGTTAAAGTATGTGATGACCAATCTTTTGGGACCACAGGAGGGAGGCATATGGCCACGGTGAACAAGTAAGGCAGGTAAGTGGAAAGAGAAAGTGAAAAACAACTTTCTTTCTCTTCAGATTCCACTGATCAAATCTGGACTAATCAGCAAGGATCCTGCTCTTCTCCCCAAACTGGAAAGCAAGGAGTACAGAACTCCAATTAAATCCATTCCTTCTTGCAAGATGACCATAGACTTTACTACTCTAACTTTAGGCAAATTTATCTGCAAATGGTTCAGCTAAACTACATCAATTCTTGGTTACTTTCTTGGTCATGCATGGAAAAATAGGAGTCAGATAAAAAAAATCCTGGGACATGGTAACTCTAGGCCCATCTTTGCTTTAAATGTATTATGTCCTTTCCATTTGAAAGCCACTCAAAATTTACCACTTCTTATAAAAACACAAAACAAAAATTGAGATGAAATTTTACCCAGAAAAGTCCATATAAAGATTTTTTTAATACCTGAGAAATACAGAAATTTGATTTTAAGTAACTTATGTTAACAGTTAAGTATTGATTAAAAAAAGAAAAAAAATAAACCCTTGAACTACTTCAGTTTGGCAACCTCTGATATACAAAAATTACATGTGATTCAAAAAGTTTTCTATGTAATATTGAGTTGAAATGCTGCCTTTGGAAGGCAATTATTCTTCCTTATCTTTGGAAAATTTAGAATAAATTTTAATGTCATGCCTTATATTGTTGAGATTCCACTTGGAAGCACACAACAGAAACAGATCAATTATAAAGATTCAAAAGCTTTCAGGTAATTTTCACAACCGAAAAGCCTAGGAAAAAAATTTGAGATTCCCATACCATACATAAGCTCTTTCATCAACACAAAAGAATTCTTACCATAAGTTGGGGTGCTTTCTCGTCTTCCTTGACTACTTGATCTTCCCTTTTCATATTCATAACAATACAAGACAGTATCTTCCTCTACAATATTAAACCTCTTTCGATATTCTTGATCCAGAAATGAATTTGGTGATTCAGATCCCTTATGCACTGGTTTGCCCACCATATGTCCTCTGAGGTCTTCACAAGGAAGGTTTCCTTTTTCATCCCTAAAGAAAGGGTAAAGGAGAAGGATGTCAGGAAGTGTTAGGGTGGTAAAATGGCAGAGGGTTACAGTAGTAATAATATCCTTCCTGTATATCTTCTGATCTTTCCAAACTTTCTTTAATGTTTATAGGGCAATTTTTAATCATTCCTGGTTTGCAGGGGAAAAAAATGCCAAGATTCAGAGAGGTTGAATGACTAGCTTAAAGGTTACACAGGTAATAAATGACACAGTTAGACATGGACCATGGATATTCTAACTCCTGCTCTAGTTCATGTTCACCATATTATGGCATATAAAAGAAATCATCTCAGTACAAATTGCTTTTACTGCTCAAGAAAATAGGTATAATGTTAACAATGCTAACAATATAGGTTTCTTCTGCCAGTTCATCTAACTGATTCATGGTAATATTTGCACTGCTTAAAAACAAAGATGTATTTAAGAACTGCCACCTCTGTGAGGGTACTGTGACCTTAAGAACCAGGTTAGCACTATATAAACTGGTATTTTAAGAATTTCAAAGAGTTTGTTATTAATAAATTAACCTCAGTGAAGAGAATTATGCTCTATATTTAAACAGTATATATCTCATTTAATAGTAAAAAGATATGTTCCTGGAACTCATTCTAAATGGGTATATCAAAATTTCATTACATATTAGCAAAATTTATTGTAGAAAAAGGGTGGAGAAACTTAATCATATACAGAATTTAAGAACAGGATTTAAGATGATGACAAGTTGAGTTTTTCTTCTATAGGATTCTGAAGAGAAAAATCTCTAATAATTTATGAGATCCCTAAAACTCTTACTCACACAAAGTATTAATCACACAGCCCAGGTGATTAGACCCATAATGAGTGGTATTTTAGTAGAAATATTCCATTTAGGATTAGATAAAATGAACTTTGTTTATCTTATGATAATTTCACTAACCAGCTATGAAATTTTTATTAGAAAAGCTCACATTCTAGAACATGACTATAAATGTAAATGCAATATTTCTTTCTTCATGGATCATTAATTTTATTTCCTCCAAGTTCTTATTTCCAGTTCTACCCTAAACAGAACCATGAATCCCATGAAACCAAATAAAATTTAACTTTATGCTAAATACCAAGGGTGAAATCTTAACTCTACAGAATAAACTGAATTAAAACAGAGAAACATACTAAATTTTAATTGACCTACTAAGTCTTATGAGATGGTGATGAGCTTATAAATCTAATGCCAATTCTAAAACATGAGTTTCAGCTCAGCAAAAATATACTTTTATACTACAGTATACTATATCTTAGGTATATGTTGGGTTTGTCCAAATGAAGAGAAGCATATTCTTATTATTTGAACTATATAGAAAGTACTAAATAATATTCAAGATGGAATCAGCAAGCTGGCACTCCTTATTTTTTTAAAATAAAAGTGTTGCTGCTTACCAAATTGTAACTATGAAAATTAGTTCTTAAACAAGAAGAAGGAAATGTAAAACCCAGGCACATATATTTTCAGCTAGCTAAAAACATTTCCTGAACAAATTGCCTGGCACTTTCTGTTAAGTTCGATCTCTAGCAAAAAGAAACTGACACTTCAATTAGCTTGGAAACAGCCCTAATGAACCTGGGGCACTGGGGAAGGTTATGCCTCTTTATAAGTGGGCAGCCGTTTCTATCAGTCCTGTGTCATGAATGTTAATGCAGCTGAGATCAGAGGGTGATTCAGTTCTCATCATACTCTCTTTATAGGGATACACCCTGTGGTAGAAAATGAGAAGGGCCGGTATTCCTTATTCTATCGTGATATGAAAGAGGGGTCTTATGCCAACAAAAAAGATTTATTAGACATGTCTATATGGAATGAATTTAATAAAGCTAAATTAAGAAAAGTATACACCAAAACCAAACTTTACAGTAGAATTAATTGATACATGACTTGCATATACAAGTGTGTGTGCCTGTGTGTATAAGTACTCATATTCTACATTCTGTCTTTTCGCTCAGTTGTGTCCGACTCTTCATGACCCCGGGGGACTATTCAGTCCATGGAATTCTCTAGGCGGGAATACTGGAGCGGGTAGCCTTTTGTTTCTCCAGGGAATCTTCCCTACCCAGGGATTGAACCCCTGTCTCCTGTATTGGCAGATGGACTCTTTACCACCTGAACCACTAGGGAAGCCCTATACAGCTATCAGTTCAGTTCAGTTGCTCAGTCGTGTCCGACTCTTTGTGACTCCATGAACCACAGCACGCCAGGCCTCCTTGTCCATCACCAACTCCCGGAGTTTACACAAACTCACATCCATTGAGTCAGTGATGCCATCTAACCATCTCATCCTCTGTCGTCCCCTTCTCCTCCTGCCTTCAATCTTTCCCAACATCAGGGTCTTTTCAAATGAGTCAGCTCTTTGCATCAGGTGGCCAAAATATAATAAACCTATGCTTTTGCTCTAAAAAGTGTTTAAGGGAATCAATGAAAAGCTAGAGCACTGCTTCATTGTACTGTCTTTATATGTAATGGCTCATAGTAAAATTAATGAGATAAATTAGTACTTAAACTTCATAGTTATGGAAGAATTATAAATCCTTAGTTTTCAAAGTAAAATAAAGAATTTTGGTTAAGTTTCGAAGTTCACTATCTACTTTGATAATGAAACTGTATATAGTCATATAATAAAAAATTGACCAAATTTCACTCACATCATACATATGAGTGTTTTATCTTTCAGTGAAAAAGTCACTTTTGCAATCACATTCTTTTCCTGGAATAAATGTTTTTGAATAATGATAATCACATAAAGAAAAGTCTACTTAATGTGACAATAATTCCTACCATTTTTAAGGTTTTTTGTTTTTAAGATGAGAAAGCTTTTATTATTCACAATTCAAATCATCACTGAAATGCCTATTCTATAAGACAAATGTTTTCAATGTAGGAAAAAAGGAAATGCTCAGATGAGTTTAATTAGATAAATCTTTCATCGTGAAAATGAGGGGGAAAATGCCATGGCTGTAACTATAAAAGAATGACAAATGCAAAAATTTTATGACTATAACTTCAAGTGAAACTAGAAAATGCTGATAATTTATACGAGGTTGTGGTACAAAGAGACTCTGATGTATGTATTTTGTAACTGCTATATCAAACGACTGTGTGACTAGGTAACTAATAATTTGACTCAGAATATAGTTAGAACATTCTGTTAAATTACACGCTAGACTAAGACTAGAGATAAGACTCTAATTATGAATTTTCCTGAAAAGTATGGAGCATTCAAGCAATACTACCAAAACAAGTACTATGGTGTTGATACTTCAGTCTCTTGCATTCTCTTGTTTTTGTAAATAGCATGTTTAAAGCTTTTTATTGACTTTAATCTATTGCCTTCATATCTGCACCACACTTGGAGGACAGAAGTAGATTCTTTAACACTCTTGTCTTCTGAAGTACATTTTAAATGTGTTGTCTAGGAAATATTGTCTTTATTACAAGTTCCTCCCTATTCAAGAGACAAGGAAAGAACATCAAAAAACTGCAGATATTTGCTAAAAATAGTTTTCTGATGTTTACCTGGACATGTGACACTCTGACAAATAAGGTCTTTTAATCATTTGCCCTGAATTTGCATCTTTCCAATGAAAATGAAAATAAACCAAGAATCATTTCCTATTTGAAACACACATGCTTTTATTGTTCCTTTTACAAGAATATTAAAAAAGTCCAACACTACCTTAATTAAAACTCAACTCACATTTGACTAGGATATCGAATGAATATGTACAACTGATTGTAAATCTAACATAAGAGTATAAATTATATATTAGTAAGATTTTTGAAACGCCAGCATAGAAAATTATATCTTCTCACAAACCATGTTCTCACAACATTTAATTTAAAAAAAAAAGACCTTAAATGTTTTTAAAACTGGCTGTAGTTTTATTACTAGATGACAACACAGGATTTGCTGACATGTCATGTTGTCATGTAGCATTTAGACTGTAAAATGTCAGTAGCGTCACAGCCAACAGAATGAAGCAGTAGATGTACTAAAGTAAAGAATAATGAAAAGTAATTAAAAAGAGGAATTTCTGTGCTTTGATTTATTAAAGAATTTTAATATTCAGTATAGCTTGAAAACATGAGACATTAATTATTGTTTTTGAATGACTGCACAACTAATTTAAAAACTGAATCAAAATACTTTGCGATTGATATTAATTATCTTCATTTAGTGCTGGCCTTTTCCCATAATTTTTGTATTCCACAGGCTGGAAACCAGAATGCTTTTGGACAGAATGCATGATGGCACAGAATTATATTCTTCCACCTTCCAGGAATTTCAAATAGGAATTTGGAACATGAAATAGAGATACAGCCTCCAGAAATCTGAAAATAGACTTTAAAAGCAACTCATTCTCTTGCAAACTCTTTCTACTTTCTGAAAGAAACATTAATGAACTAACCAAGTAGAAACTATAGATACAGAAGTATTGGGGGAAAAATACTCTCTCTCATTATCATCCAAGAAAAAAAAAACTCTTCCTAATTACATACATTTAAGAAGGCATAAAAGTTACCTATAACTTTCTCATTTAGAGAAAACGTATGGAATGCTCCAAAGTAACCTGAGATTTCTTTGATAAAGAGCCTCACTGATTTTTCACTTACTAAAACAGTCCTAAGTTGTTATTTTATATTAGTTTCCTATTATTTCCTATTATATGAGATAATGCTTATAAGATATTTAATGTAGAGTGTTTAATACAAATCATGGTTATTGTTATTACTAACTAGAGTACAAGACTCTATGTTGTTGTTTAGTTGCTAAGTCGTGTCCAGTACTTTTGTGACCCTGTGGACTGCCAAGCTCCTCTGTCAATGGTATTTCCCAGGCAAGAATACTGGAGTGGGTTGCCACTTCCTCCTCTGGGGGATCCAACCTGCATCTCCTGCATTGGCAGGCGGATTCTTTACCACTGAGCCACTTGGGAAGCCCACAGTCTCTATAACGTAATGTTTTTTTCCAGAATGTGCTCAGGATTCTTAACTGAGAAAATATTCAAGGTGTTCCTTGAGAATTTACTTCACAGTTTTCATGCACTGAGGTCAGTCTTTAGCTGGAAGCTACATAGGACAAAATGATGGTTAGTTTGATACCTGGGAATATATGGTTCTGCAGGAGGAGGGGGGATGTAGAGATCCTGAAGGGCAGAACTGTCTCTTTTGGTGGGTGTACTGATGGTGCTGGAAGGCGTGGCAACGCTGCTTGTGGGACTTCTAGGTATAAGAGGCTGGTTAAAATGAAAAAGAAAATACATACGCACACAAACAACACACAAACAACAACAACAACAACAACAATGACACATAGTTATCATTTTTAAGTGATCTATTTCTACAAAGTTTTTGAACTTGGCTGAAATCAAGAAGCATGTTATTTAGCACATGGATATTCCTTTGAATCTTCAAAAACAAAGATTTCCATTTAGTTCCTAACTCACCTTATTGTGTGGCATAATCAGTTAAAGCTATTTGTAAGGTAATAATATCACGAAGTGTTTCATAATGGAGAGATCTATCTCACAGTTAGAAACTTATTTGAATTTGCTTTGTTAGAATCCCACTTTTGAAAGAAAGATAATAAAGACTAACTTCCAAAAGAAGTTCACTCATATCCTGACTGATTATACAAGAAAGATTATTTCAGATCTTTTCCCAAAAGAGATACATTATACTCCTTTGTCAGTAGAAAGTCACAGATTCCCAGAAAATGTTACAAAAATAGAGTATGAAAGGCTAATATGAGAATATTTCCTAGGAAAATGTATTTCTTCCATAAATATAAACAATATTGTCTTCTCAAAGTCATTTTATGGTACATGTTCAAAAGTATGGTGATTAGTGTGACACAATCATTTCACTTGTCATAGGCACACACATTTACCATTGCTTAAAATAACTTTTAGTTGTATACCTATAGATCTTATTTTCATGCCTGTATTTACCTATTAAATAAGTTTTAAAAAAATTAAGATATTCTATTTACTGAATTAAGCAATACATCAAGATGCATTAACTTAAGAACACTCCCAATTCTAAGCGTCACAGCATTTGGAAATGATACTGTGATCTTAGAAATTACTCTAAAGTGAAACTAAAATTCACACATATTCATGTTTATCTTACAGATATCTGACTGATTAGCTACATATACAATAACATTGAGAAATAAGAACTTCAATGTAATTGCAAACAAAAATGATGATCACAAAATGAACTGCATTGTCATATGACAAGATGTTGCCATTTTAGCCAGTAGGAAAACACGTTTAGGATAGCTGTATATAGACCCATAGTTCTATTACTTTAACATGTATTGCTGGACACTCAAAAAATGGCATAGTACAACTATTTTATATTATGACAATATTTTTGTACAGATAAACAAAACTTGTTCAAACTCCAAGCATAAATACAATGTACAATGTAGGTCCCTGGGGTAGGCTACATAGTTTATGGCTCAGTTCATGGTTTTTGACCTTCCTTTTTACACAGCTCACCTTAATAGCTTGAAATCACACATCCTGCCAAAATGACGGTTAAGTTTTAATCTATGTGAAATAGAAATTAAAGAAAGAGAGAGAGAAGGGAAAATAATTGATAATTTATTTTGGGATTCTAGAATATTTTATCTTATATAATATTTTAAAAGTCTGAAAGTTAAATGTCAAAGAGTTTTGATATATTTTAAAAGCATATGGTAAAGACTATGCTGACTTTGGAATAGCACTAAGTTAAACTATGTGTGTCTCTTAGAAACAAAAATTATGGCAATGGGAAATCCTGAAATTTACATAGGTAATCAGGAGTTACCTGTACAGATTACACCATGAAGCCTGAGGAAATAAAGAATTATATTCTTTCTAAGGATGTATTATAAGTCTCTCCAATAGATCTTTGAATGATAGGATCTTTAGGTTAAGTGTGATCTGTAATGTGACTGTTTACAGTTTTTTCCTGTCAGGATATCTTATTATTAAATACAAATGACATTAAACAACAAATCTAAACAAAATTTCATAATTATAAATATGTAAAGAAAACATTCATTACACAGTACATTACTTGCCAATATTTTGTATAAAAGATGCACTGTGAGAGGAAAACATATATTCAGTATGCTTTTTAAATGCTCTAATATGCTATTATTTTAAATTATCTTAATACTATGAGTGAACTTAAAAACAAGTTCTAAAAACATAATATTAAAAAAAAACAATCTAAACATTTTTATTCTCTTTCTTCTTTTCTAGGATTACTACTTGAATTCTGAAGACTTCTCTCCTTTTATTTTACCATCTGTAGAACTAAAGATAATTTCTCTTGGTATCTATCCCTGTCCTCCCCAAACAAAGAGATAGGAAGGAAGGGAAAAAGTAGTAGTAGTCAGAGATTACAAGTGAAGTGTGAGCTAAGGACCAATAAAAGTATTTTCTTCTGCCTGGACTTTTACAAGGATTGTCTATTTAGGGTACTTGATCCTTCTCCTTACAGGAACTTTAAATATTAGTCATGTCAACTTCCTTGAAATTGATATTTTATATAAGTTTCTACTTTCAGCACAAATTTGCTATTAATGTTCTCAGTCAGCACAGTTAAATTAGCAAAAATGTAGAAGAAAAAGACAGATACGCTTAAACAAATAAGAGGTTTGATTGTCCCAGCTGGTTCAATTAATTGAAGTGGTTGAAAAAAACAACTTACACTTTCAGAGAAAGAAGAAATTAGTCGATTCTGTTAACTCTACTTAGTAGTTATTTTATTAACTGGTAAATAATAGAAAACATTTAAATTGGTTTATCATGCAGATATCTGGCTAATTAAATCAGTATGCCTTGTACTAAGTATAAGACACATGATAAATAACAAATTTATTCAGTATATTTTTGTCAAGCTAATTCAAACTAAAAAGTAAACATTATTCTTGAGAATCATATTTTAAAGAAAACATTAAGCAATGGAAAAATAAAGTATGGAAAAATAGAATTTTCATGGGAAAATGGAAATATCTGCTTAACCCCAAAGGAAATTTGTGATAATTTATAATGCCTTTAAAAAGCTCTAAGTTAGGACAAGAATTGAAACGTTACAAAATATAAATGACAAAAGAATGAAAATGGCATTAAAGAACATTAGAAAGATAGGCAAAATGTAACTAAATAAAGCACAGAATAAATTATGCTATTAGTTGAAATTATCAGTGAGAAATTCCTAGGTGTAACAAATGCCATTAAAATTATACCTACCACCAATAACTATCTAATACACAAAAAAGTGGAAAACACAGCTTCCCTCAAATCGAAAAGTTCTCTCTGCATTTAATTCAAAATTTAATAGACATACGCCTGAGTTCAGACAAAACCCTAAATATGTGAGTATAATAATGCAGAAGGATAGTTTTTCCTACCTTGGTAACATTTACTTTAATAATTCCTTCATAAAATAGTATAAGGAAAGTAGTTTACCATTGTAGTATAAAGAATTTCTAATTTAAGGAAAAAAAGTAGAAATGAAGGATATATTTTTTTTAATTGTACCACTTTGCTATTTTGACTCTTTCCCTTATA
Organism: Antilocapra americana; assembly: GCA_007570785.1. NCBI lineage: Eukaryota > Metazoa > Chordata > Mammalia > Artiodactyla > Antilocapridae > Antilocapra > Antilocapra americana. Next base: position 228,024 of record ML662331.1, on the reverse strand, counting down.
CTGGGAAAATCTGCATAGGAAGAGAATTAAGAACTATTATCACTTATGGATAAAATAAAAGGGTATTTTAAGACTGTATCTTGTAACTCAAGCAAGCGTGAAGCTTGATCCACTTAAGTAGGAAATCAAGCATTTTGGGTTCTATCCGAGTGGGTTTATTTTCTGAAAGGACCTTTCCACAAAATTTATTTTTCATATCTCAATAGATCTAATGACACAGTTTTCCTTCCAGATTCAATGAGGCTCCAACAGGGAGGACATATTTTGTATACATACTGTTCTAAAAGAAATTTATGACAGATCTTTTGGGGCACAGGTATGCATATTTTGAAATATCCAAATCCTAAATAAAATGATCAAATATGCATCTCTTCAAGTATACATTTATAACCTTAGTCAGTTAATGATAAGTTACTACTATGAACAGGACTCAGAAATATATTACGTACACATACATTTCTCATATTGTCGGTTTAAACTCTGTAAATACCTTTAAACTGTATCCCACAATATGGCACGGAACAAATCTTCCTCTGAATCATGAGTGATGAATTTAATAAAAAGATTCTACTCCTCCAGTTTAAACATCATTGGGAGGCTGTGATTAGTATAAACTAAAATTTTCAGCTTTTGTAAGGGATCACTGAACTCTCACTTTAAGTCCTCTGATGACTCAGGCCCTTTCCTTGTGCCCCAGATTCTAACATCTCTAAGGTAACTGAGCACATCTGGAAGGTATTAATGTATCTCTGAAAACCATATGGCCTTAAAGACTATGAGAAAACAGTGTCTATACCTAAAAAAATACATTTACTGTTAAAGGTTTTATTTGAAACATTTTACATATTAACAACTCCTGGCAAGCATATCTTAATTTAGTTGTCCCTCTATCTGGTAAGTGACCCAGCTTTCATAGAGCTATATAAAGTCTTGAATGGAATCAATGACATAAAAGACTGCCCCAATGTTAAAAGATGAAAATGGTGCATTACACATTATGCTGTTATCTGTAGAACTCACTAATGCAAATGTCACAAAGAGTTTGCTTTGTCTTCCAAAGGGAAAATACTCATTGAAATATGAATGATTACATCAAGTAGAAAACCTGGCCATTAATTTTATTCACTCTTGGGAATAAGTACAGACTCAACTGGAACACAATACCCCATTATTTTAGCACAGAACATTCACACAAGTCCTTATTCAGTTCAAACACATTTTTATTATAATTCCAATACAAGTACCAGAATATAGTTTTATGTTAGCAACTCTGAGACATCTAAAGAAATGCTCCAGAGAAAACGTATTCTGGATTTTGGAAGGCAAGAAGTTGCATACAATCTTATAAATTTCTTGATCATATAAAGAATATTAGATCTAATTTGGAAAATTATTGGGCATAAATTTTCCTGGGTAAGATTTTCTTAAGTATTCAATGATGTTAAAAGAGTCTAAGTAAGAGAAACACATATATTCTAAATTCTCCCACTCAGGTTTTTTCTCAGCTTTTTCTAAAATACAAATTTATAAATACAAAAGACTTGAGTCTTCTTCTGAAAGCATGTAATCTTCCCTTTCTTATCAGATTACAAAGAAAAAAGCATTTTTTTTCAATGACAGATTTGATCAGGAAGCTGTATCTGTATAAGTTAAAAATAGATCTATGGGCATAAAATTATGTACATGATTATATAATACACAAATAATATACACTTTAGAGTCACACCAAAAAATGGCTTTTTCCAATTAATCATCAAAATTTGCACTCTGTACTGAAACTACCACTAGGATATTTATGCTGTCCACTCTTACAGGCACAGTAAATACTGCAACATTAAAACTAAGCTTCTAATTTTTTCACCTTACACTATGCATATTTTTAGGATATTAACTAAAGAAAGAATAGGAAGCTAAAGAATAGAGAAACTAAAAAATAATTTTTTATATTAGGTGATGATTTGTAGTCTGTGTTAACATTTTGAAAGCATTTGGTTGAAAACCACAAATGTGATTTAGATCCTTTAATTAATTTGCTTAAACATTGGTGAACAAAAATCTGATGTGACAATTGCTTGCAGCTATTTACTAATTTGAGCATGTAAAACATGTAATTGTTTCTGCCTCCCAGTCAGCACAATTACATTTTTAGTTAAAACTTATTTTCTTCTCTAATGTTATATCTAATATTAGTTACCTTCCTTCCTTCCTCCAAAACATGCTTTTAAAGCAAAATTCTCAGAAACATACAAACTTTGCTTCTAATGTTTTTTTGGTCACCCCATCCTAGAACTTTGATATTAAAATAAATTTTATTATTGCTTATTTTTTAATTTTTACAGTGACTTCAACCATTCATATTTCTATGTATTTGAAATGTAACATTATCAGTGTTCTTCAGTCATTACACCAATTAATAGACAAAACTGACTACTATGACTATTTGCTTTCCATTTCTTTCTCTGCTCAAATGTATTTAATTTAAATATCCTATAAAAATGGCATCAAGGTAATGCTAAGCAATAACATTTAAAGTAAAAAGCACAAAAAACACACAGAAAATTATCACTTCAATATAAAAGACTTATGGATTAGAACAGTCTAGGAGCAATTCTAATGATACAGCTTGATATCATTTGACATTAAAATGTTTAATGAAACCTATATCAGTAAATCAAATTCCAGCATTGATTTTAATGATTATTTTTGAGATGCATTTTCACCAAAAAAAAGTTGGGTTCCTAAATGTTTTTTAAAATTGTTGATTCCCAGTGATGATTTCAATTAATATTCTCACCACTGTCCAGCTAATTTCCCCATACATCTCTTGTAAGAAGAAAACAACACCACTCGTGCAAGCTGGTGATCTATGCACACTAATTTAAGATGACAAACATCAAAAAATACACACAGAGGTTTGTCCATAATTCCCCAGGATTTTTTCATTGAATTTCAACCATAAGCAACCACCATGCTTACCAAAATCCAGGACATTAGTAGAGGGTGCTACTAAGGATATGTTTTAAAAACAGTTCTCAGAAAGCAAGGAATTGCTAGTTTGCTTTCTCAGAATAAAAGATTCTACCTCAGGTAGAACATCTCTACTATATATAAATGGGTGCAGATATTAACAAATTCAATTCCAGATTAAATCTGCTTGTATTATTTGACTAAGATATCTTTAAGTCTTTCAGTTCTATTGCAAAACATTTGAGAAATCAGGAATTTAATAAGAGTGGCCAAATTTCATGAAATGTACTAATGAAATTGCTCTGTGAGCATGAAGTTGAATTGTATGCTTTTGCTTATTTGGCTATAACTCCACGAATGATTTTCAAAAGAAAATCCAGATTAAAATTTGTCATTGCAGTTAATTAATAATAGAAGCTACTATTCATTTTAGAAATAAAATGACTTTTATTAAAACATGTATATTCCTCAAAAATCTTCTACCTTAAGTCAGATAAGGTTATATTTTAGGTGTGCAGGTACAAACTATTTCCTTATTAGTTTAAAAAATAATTATTCCTTTGTTAGAATGAAGTTGTTCTCTTCATTAGAGGCATGTATTAGCATCTACCTCCAAACTACACAAATTTTGCTAAACGTGATCTGAAAACGCTAAGCCTAGGATCATTTTATGATTTAGAAAAAGATGAAATGTACATACTGAGGTTAAATAAATGACACAGATTGTTTCTTTTTGTAAACTCTATTTGAAATAATTCTTAGTAGACTATTGGTATACCCTATGAAGAAATAACCTAATGTCCAATCCTTCAGGCTTGAACATGAACAATTTGTATTCAGGTGAGTTAGTGGGCATTCTGGCTCCAACATACCAGAAGCAGGACTACAGTAAGAATGGTACTTATGTCTGCACAGAGGACTGTTGCTACATTAAGCACTTAAGTTTCACATATGAGGTCCTATCTTGGCCACTAGGAAAAATATGTGGTCTCAGGCAAAGTCACAAAGAACCCAGAACTGCCTGTAAGACTTTCTCAACCCACGATTTCTTTGATTTTTCCCCTTCTGGAAGCAGTCTACTTACAACCTCCAGATCCTGGAATCCTCAAGCTTTGTCCATCTTTGGTTGTATTCATTCTCTTAAAATCCTGACCAGATAGTTTCCATTATGCTTCTGGTGTCTTTTTGCATTTTAGCACAAGCCAAAGCCTTAAGATCAAAATGAAACTCTGTAATGGTACAATTTCAGGTCTTCAAAATAGACTTTAGGGAGATTTGGTGGTGGGAGATTTGGTAGTGGTGTACTATGTTACAGGACTAATCCATTGCCCTTCCTCCTAAGACTTTGTTTTTACCACCACCTGTAAGTATTTACTTAAAACTACTACTCTTTCTTCTACTCTGTAAAGTCAATTTTCAAAGTTGAAAGCAGGGTCCCTCCTTGCCTACCCCAACATGTTAATAGTATTGTTTATCTATAAAGAGTCGAGCTTGGACAATACATTTTAGGTGAACTAAATTCAGGTGAAGTAACAAATTTATAAAAATGTCAATACACATAAGCACTTATGTAAATACTGATTTTCTTTTTTTCTGAATTCAACATTCTGAAAAAGTAAATTTACAAGTACACTCAGAGTAACTGAATAGGCAATAAGGAATAAATATAATTAGTGATCTGATGAGGCACATTTCTTGGCATTTAGGAATGAACCTAGAAACAGTGTCTTAAGTATCTATTATAATTAAGGAATGATGTAGAGCAATTTAAAAAATTACAGTCTTTGTTCTCTAGGTTTAAACACACACACCAATTGTATGTGTAGCAAAGAAAAAAAAAGGTCTTTCGATTATTTCAGAATTTTTTGTAGAAGCGATTCTTAACTAGATACTGTCATTAACTTAATTCTCCAGTTTGTGCTTGTGGAAAAGAATCTAAAAGGGGACCAAATCATCAACTTATTTTCTAGAGATATTCCCTCAAATAGAGTTCATGGATCAATAAGAAATTAGTGTCTTTTTAGTGTTCACTGTGAAGCAGAAGGGGCTAGAGAGAAGCTGTTCAATTTAACCACACATAGAGAAGAAAACTTAATGGGTAAAAGGGTCTCTTCTTCAGGGTTCCCACCTTTCAGGCTCTGAAGAAGGATCTTTGGGGAAGACATGTCATTAGAAAACTACACAGTGGAATAACAAAGCAACTTACAATGTAGTAAGAAAATAAAATGATGTAGTGTGAAGGTCTGATTTGCTAATCTATGAATTAATGAGTCAAATACTGGTCTCTGAACTTTAATGATCATCAAAAATCTTTGATAATAAACATATACTGCAATTCAAGTACATTTGGACATATTAATATAGTTTTATACATATTTATTTGAAAAATATTCACATTAAAAATTTAAAGATCTTAACATTCTTTTTATATATTTATGTTATTTAAGTATAACACAACTTTGAGGCCAAGAAGTAGGAAAGTTTTAAACAATGAGAAATCATTATAATTTATAAGGCCATTCAAGTATAATGAAGAATTGAGAATTTCAGGGAAAAAAAAAACAAGACTGGTGTAAGGTACTAATATAGAACTTAATAGCAGCGATAACAATGGCATTTTCATTTATTGCTTTTCTTTTTATCTGAACAACAGGAAATGTTCTATCTCAATGGGCAACTTCAATTTTTAAAAACTAAACTTCTATGAAAGGTAATGGTCTTCTATTTTAAAAGTGCAGGTCTTGTGAAGAGTAAAATTTTCTTCTATGATGTGTTTAAACATTACAGCCTGACTGAAAAGGAAGAAAATGTATTATTTTCTTGTCTTTATCAACCAGAATATTTTTATCACTTCCTAGATACCTCTGGTTCTTAATGAACCTAATTTATCAACATCCAGAGTAACGTTTTAGAGTGATGTTTCACGCTGAAGAAAAATGCAGAATTTCTAATGTAACTATTTCCCTGTTTTTGCCTTTGTACATGGTGGAAATAAAAAAAAATGATCCATCAGGAAGAATGTAATATGTACATTTTAATTTCTATCTAAAACTTTCTCTACCTACTGTTCAAAAACAACTATTCTTATCTCATGAGCTGGTTTAAAAGAATTCTATAAACTAGTATCTAGTTTCTTCAAGAAGTATATATGGATATAAATTTTAAATGGAAGATTATATCACAAAATGAAACCTCTCACTTTCATTTCTATCCACATTTTGGCTTCAAATAACTTGTGCTTTTCTTTAAAATTATACTTTAAAATGTTTAAAAATCAAGGCAGTGTTCTTTATCATTTGATTTTAGTTATAGTGACTTTGAAATTTCACAATTAAGCCTATTAGGATCAGCTGTGAAGAGATCATTTCACAAACAAATTTTCAAAAGCATACAAGATTAATCCATATGCTGCTGAGATGAGGCACAATAAAGAAGCATTACTGAGATAATCTATGGCTAAAATGATGGTGTATGACTTATGATTAAGCTTCATTACCTGCAGAGCAAGGGGCTTCCATCTCATATTTTTCAGTAAAGCTGGTGCTGAGGTAAGCATGCTCTGAGGTCGCTTTTTCAAAGTTAAGATAACACCACTCGGGTCCTCTCGTAGTGCATTCACCAAATTTTTCAACTGCCACCCCACCTGGTAACCAGCAAAATCGTTACAATAAAATTGAGGTACAGTATTCAAAGATTTAATGTTCTCCCCCTTTAATAAGATAAGTAAGAAAAAAAAGAAAACCACATATTTGGTGTACCATCCTATCAATTTTCAGGAGATATAAACTCAAAAAGATATTTTATTTTTGAATTGACTAACCATGTTATTGCATTAGAGTCCATATCATTATGAGATAACAATGGACAGTCAAAAGCAGAGACTAAGATGGTATCCAACCAATAGAGTAATTTAGAATTAAAAGAAATTATGGCATCATTAATGCTGCACAAGGTGTAGATCCAAGCTTTGTTCACAACTTACAGTTTAAGAATCCGCATGCCTGAAACAAAGATTTGGCAATGTCCTGAACTTACAAATTACACCACATGCTTACTCATCACCATCTTTTAGAGATATGTGGTACTAGTGTCACTAAGTGAGACTAACATTATACTACCAGTAGCTGGTACTGACACACCAAGGTGACATTCTGAGCGGGGAAGACAGGATTAATAAAATGAACCTTTAACCACAATATAAAGATAGAGTAAGAAATGACAAGGTAATGCTACTCCAATGCAGCAGCTACTGAAAATGTGTTCCAAAAGACTCTATAAATTTAAAATATAATAAGCTAAATTTAATGAAGCCATTATGTGATATGTGAATATCACCCCAAACATATTGTATAATTAAACAGAAGTACTTGATAAATGTCCAAAAACCTGGCTCAACTGTTATCTATGTTACATTACTTATCATTCTTTTACATTATTGAATATTTGCTAATTTGCTTTTAAGACATACTGGTTATGCAGTTATTTGAAATCCTAGAAGTATTCTTTAAAGAAACACATTAAAAACATCTATTATTCCAAGGTTTAAAAAATATATTTCACATTTAAAAGAGACAACCATTTATTCCAACTCTAATGAATTAGAAATTTATGCTACATAAATTATATAAATGTGTTATATAAATACAATGGGTCAAAATTTATCTTGGATTGCAAGCAAGACTTAGCCAATGGTCTGAACATGATCTAGTTTCTTCCTAGGCCCCCAAATGAAAGGGGATGGGTGCCTGTGCCTATTCGCCATGTTTTTGTCTGGGAGATAATGCTCAAGCTGTAAAGAATGAGCACTTTCATCCAGATTAGCACAGATCCCAGAAACTATGATGAAAGAGGTACTCTGGACCACAGCCACTGAAGGATAATGGGAGACTTTAGTTTATATGACGGACCATTCATTTAAACTACCGCCTCTACTCTAGCTAAACTGATCAACGGTGAAGAGAAAGAATTAGGACAAAAAGGAAGCAAGACATTATCATGCTTAAAACATCAGGGTCTCGGATAGGAATCAAAATGATCATTATGATACTTGCCTAACATGAATAACAGGCTGTCAATTTTCACTTTAATGTGGATCAACTACAGCAATGATATTGGTCAAATATCTCCCATTATATATAAGTGGAGATTATTACGCCCCCAAAGATACATTGATTCTGATTCTTCTGATGGCTAAGAAGTGTCCCTACAGCCATTTCTATGAGCCAAGATCAAAGCGAAGTTAGTTCAAATTCAAGTATTAATTTTGCTTGCCAAAAAAATAAGCAAGCAGATTTTTGAATACCAGGTTTGGAGGGAGAAAACATACTGTTTATACGAAGAGTTTACAAACAACTTATTAATGATAACCACATTTTATCATTTATTTTATTCATTTAGATAATTGCTAATGATACTGAAGCAGTCAATATTACTGTAACCTTCTTTCAGCCTATCTACTCTAGATAACGAATTACAAATTGATTTCTACCTACCAATTTCTCTTCATTTTATTCTATGACATAATCATGTCATTAGTTGAAAATTCTTAGGGCCTGATTGGGTTTTCTAGTGTTAACATTTAGTGTAATTAGATCCATCCTTCTCTTTCACAATTTCTCTATGCTCTTTTTGACTACACAATTCCAAAAAGCAGAATTGTTTCTCCATGAGAAAATGAAATTGATTTTTGATGACAAAGTAATAATTTGGTTATACTTAAATTGTGTGTGCATGCTCAGTCGCTCAGTCATGTCCAACTCTGTGTGACCCCATGGACTGTAGCCCACCAGGCTCCTCTCTCCCTGGGATATTCCAGGCCAGAATACTGGAGTGGGTTGTCATTTCCTTCTCCAGTCAATCTTCCTGACCTAGGGCTCGAACTTGTGTCTCTCGCATCTCTTGCATCGGCAGGTGGAATGTTTACCACTGCACCACCTGGGAAGCCTTAAATTTCATAGCTGAATGAATGTTATTTAATTGCAGAAAATTACATATCTTTATTACTTTTTAATCAGCCTTACCACATTCATTGACATTCGATTAGCCCAGTTCTACTTCCACTGCCAAAAGGAAATGACTGGATAAAAGCATGGAGATAAATGTGCAACATGTATGTTGCAGTGCCATTTAAACCAAACAAAAACTGTACATTATGCAAATGTCCATTAGCATGGGACGTAAAATTTGTGTAGAAAAAGTTTAAATGAAGCTAATGCAATTCAATTCTACTTTTGTAAAAATATGTATATAAATATAGAAAACACAGAAAGCTATATACCACCATTAACAATGGTTACATTAAAGGGTAATAAAGACTATAATATATATTTTCCCATTTACTCTTTAATTTCCTAAACTTTTGGCAATAAACATATGTTTTATGAACGATCAAGCCAACAAAATATTGATAATAGATCAAGTCTAAGAGTAATATTCAAGTTAGAAAATCATGAATTTTCTGAATTATCTCATTAGGACTGTTTGTTATAGATGGAAAATTCCCACAAAAAGAACCAGAAAGGCAACACTACATAGAACAGTAAAAGATGGTGATGGGGAAATGACATCTGCTCTGTACATTATTCTTTTACATAATTGTCAAAAGAAAAACAAAATTATTACTCAACTATTCATAATAAGACTTACATTATCTGTTGATTTTTTTTATTCAATGAATGATTTCAATAGATTCCTCACCTAAGTGTTAATTTAGATTTTTGTGGAAACTGCTGAAATAGTAATGTAATGAAGCTGGCTGTGTAATTCCCAGTTTACATGTAACATTATTCTTAATAACAGATAGGTTTTAGCTATATCAGTCCAACCCCAGTACTTGTATACCTATAAACAGCAACCAGACAACATGCCTCTCATATGAATAATCCCTTTTTTCCTTAGCCATTTCTCAAGCTCCCTGACTTGGATTGTTTCTTTATTACTTTCTACCTTTTCTACTACATATTATGCTTAACAACTGTACCCATTTATTGGATTGTACCATGTTCTATTCAAAGGCAGATGTGGCATGGTCTTAGAGCTCTAGGAAAAATAATTTTTAGCTCTGGTTCTGTGTATCCTCACACATCTTCAAATATAATTAACTATAGTGAATTCTTGAAATAAATTTATTTCTCTGTTACTAAGATACTTATGGTTGACAGATTATAGGGGGATATGAGTAGATGGTATTAATATTATGAAATGAGGCAAGTATATGGGTTACAACTTCAAGAAATCTGGCAGCCCCATTCCAGAGCTAAATGATATGGTATACAGACATCAAAATAAGTGAAATATATCATTGTGTGTTAATCCTTTTTCAAACTTATTTTTCTATTTCCTCATTTGAGTTTCTGGCTATGGTTTTAAAGCATTAAGTTTGGTAGACCTGAATTAAAAGTCATGTGAAGATACAACAGTAATATGAAAAATAATTATATACTTTACATTGGCTGCAATGAAAGTCTTTCTGAACTAGGAGATAGAAGGAGCTTTGAAATAAGGAAAACCAGGGATTCAAGTGGTTGCTAATATAAAAGTATAATCCACTAACATGGGAGAATTAAATAAGGTACAAAACTTTAAGAGACAGTGAGTTTGGGATACAAAGAAAAACATTCTAATAATCAAAGATATCCAATAAGGAACTGGTAGACTTGTGAAAAAGTGAACTCAACACCAAAAGAGATGTTTATGTATTATTGCACAGGCTAAATAATTAGACTTCAAAAATCACAATACATTGTAACTTTACTATGCAGAATGGATAGAAAAGTACAAATAGATGACAACAGATGAGCTTTGTAGTAAATGGATGTGGTCTGGTACAACTCTGAATACTTGTCCTCCATCTTTCTTCCTCCTCACAACCAATACATGCAAGTGTTTCCTCCAGGCTAAGTGTTATTTCCCTAATATTTCATGCTGTCTTCTTACAAAACACTCTTGTTTCCAGAACTTCCACTAACAACTTTCTGCATGACTCACAAATCCTCCTTAACTGTCCCCAATCCCTGTCAAGAAGTTGTGGCATATTTTCAATAGTTCATTCATCTGTACTAATAAGTATTGAATAATCAAGCACCAGTAATTCACTGTGCTAGATGCTTCATATTGCATTCCTTTTATTTATATTTTCATTCTTACAACACCCTAGTAAGTAAACTATTAAACCCATTTTACATGTGAAGAAACTGAAGTGAAAAGAGATTAAGTTTTCTTGGTCAAGATTATTAATAGAAACATGTAATTCTTCAAGCCAGAATACTGGAGTGGGCAGCTGTTCCCTTCTCCAGGACATCTTCCCAAGCCAAGGATTGAACCCAGGGTTCCCACATTGCAGGCAGATTCTTTACCATCTGAGCCACCAAGGAAGCCCAATAGAAACATAGTAAGTTGCAAAGCCAGAATTCATTCAAATCTGTTTGATTCTAAAGCACAAGGCATTATGACAGCAAACATCCTCCTCTAAATATTCCATTGGTAGTACAAATGAATGCAATACTTCATTCAATAGCAACAACAAAAAGTTCCCCATCATCCTCTCAAGTTTTGAGTGTGGAGTCACCTACAACAGTTCCCCCTGTTTTTAATACACATCTATCCTGAAGAATAGGGTGATGAGGATGAGGTGGCTGGATGGCATCACCGACTCGATGGACATGGGTTTGGGTAGGCTCCAGGAGTTGGTGAGGGATGGGAGGCCTGGTGTGCTGCAATTCATGGGGTCGCAAAGAGTCGGACGCAACTGAGCTTATCCTGAAGAATGTGTGTGCTTAGTCATTTCCAACCCTTTGCAACCACATGGACTGTAGCCCATCAGCCTCTTCTGTCCATGGGATTTCCCAGTCAAGAATACTGGAGCAGGTTGCCATTTCTTACTCCAGGGGATCTTCCCTATCCAGGGATCCAATCTGTTTCAGGTAGATTCTTCACCACTATGTCACCTGGGAAGTCCATCCTAAAGAACAGATTCTGGCAATTAATACCTCTTCTCACTTCCTTTGTCTGTCGTTGATACGAGGTTGTTAGACTTCAGAGTCCTAATTGCTCTTTCTACTACTAGTCTTTTGCAGGTCCAATATACTGCTATAGCATAAAAGTGTTCTTTTCCTCAAAACACTTGAAAAGCTCACCAAAGGCCTAACTAAAGAGTCAATTCCTAAAATAGGCCCTGTGCCAATATGGCCATCTCTATCTCCTATCATTTCTCTGTAATGTAGTTCTTACACTTCAGAATGTGTTAGAATCATCTGGAAATACCAGTTTTTGATCCAGTAGGTGTGAAGTGAGGCCCTAGAATCTACATTTTTTTTTCCCTCAAGTTCTCAAATAATGTTGATGCTGCTGGTCAGGAAACAGTTTGAGAACGGCTATTCTAGACAATGAGCTTCTTGAAGGCAGTGACTTGCCCATGTCTAGAATATTTTAATATGTTGTTAAGATTAGATATTATAACTTATAAAACCACTAAATATTGATGTGTGCCTTCCATGTATTATGGGTGCAATGGTGCTTGCAGCACAGCCTGTGACTCTTTAAAAAGCATGATGAGCAGGGTAGAGATGAGCAGCTCAATAAGCTTTTATGATAAATTAAGAGAAGTATTCCAACAGAATGGATAGAGTGAAATGGGAGCCCCTCAAAGGGCAGCTAACCCATTCTTGAGGATTCAAGAAAGGTTTTCTATTAGCCTAGGCTGAATTTCTTAGGAAGTGGATAGGTGAAGAGAATATGGAAGTTGAGGGATTGAAGAAAGCCCTGAGACAAGTTAAAACCAGTTTGAGCAATCCTCAGTAGTTCAGTACGGGTGGAACAATTGGTTAAGTTAGTATTATGTTGCCCTCCAACACTGTGCTTTTCTTCTCAGAAAAAGTACCCTTCTATTATATAAATATATGCATTTTTCCATTCCCACCTATAAAATCTTATGTATCCATAATGGTACTTATTAAATGCAACACCCATCATACAGCCTCTTATAGCTAGGATCTTATTTTCCTCATGTGATCTTACATCTCTCTAATGGCATTTTTCATGCACTGCTGCTTATTAAAGCTATATATTTTTCCTCATGTCTTTTATCTACCCTCACAAAACTAGATATTGAGGGTTTTATTTTGAGGATAAAAACTGAGTCTCATTTTTCTGGATATACCTGTAATCAATGCCTTACAAATGGCAGAGACTTAATGAGTATTTGTTGATAACTAGTGAAATGACACGGTGACATGAGAATGTGAATGTTTCAGAGATAATGAAGTGCCTTGAAAGTCCAAAGGGAATTTAGTTTTGTATATAAAACTAAGATGTAGTATTAAGTTTTCCTCTACATATAATATACTTGATACTAAAGCTATAATAAACATTCTTTACCTCAAATTACCAAATAAACTTTCTTAAAACTAACATTTGGAAAAAAATTATAGAGTAGATACTTCAGATCTAAAGTCACAGTGATTTGATTATGACAAGAAAAATATTTTCCATAATAATATATACTATCCACAATAATATATATCCATAGTAACAATGGATATGGTTGCTATTTGTTGTAGAAATATTCTGCTTCATCATACACATTATAGAAACAGTAAGGAAGGTTTTCCAGAAAAATATAGTCCAGGTTTTACTTTCTCAATATTTAATAGAATATTTTATTCACACTAAAGTTCATGGACCTTTAAAAATCCAGCGATACATCTCATACCAAGTATGTCATATTATTAAAGATAATATGTTTTTCACATATTATGAACTACAAATACTATCTTCCTGATTGTCCAGGTAGCAAAATTCAGTGTCTGTAAACAATGGCAAGTCTTACTAGTTTAAATGTAATCCCCAATTTGAACACTGAAATGTATTTTATATATAGTACAAACAGGATTAAAATGGTCCAACAGAATTTTTAAGGTATATCAAGAGTTTAAAGCCAGATGCTCTGCTTTCTTGTAGACAGGGCTTGTAATTGCTTTGATGGGGCTGAAGCAGATACCAAGAGTTCTTAGGTAAATGGCAACATAAGTGAGCAGGTCCTTGGACAATGGGTTTCCCAGATTAGGTACACAAAGGGTTTAGGGGTTGGTGTTAAAGAGGTGAGAGTCTTCCTTTCCTCTTTGTACACAGAGTGAACAAAGTTGTCTCTGATCCCTTTAGGACATTCTCTAGCCTATCTGATTCCTAAACAATAGGTGGTGAATTCTTTGACCAACAAATGAAAAGACTCTCTATGGTTCCAAGTAGCCAAAGTTACAAACAAGCATAAAAGAATGTAAGCCTATCAACTTAGACCTTTACCTCTGTTACTTCTGTATTTGGAATTATAAAAAAGCATCTCTAGACATACAAGTAGGAAGATAGGACATTCTTAAAATATTTTCAAAGTTATTACCCTTCAGAAGACAAAGTAACAGATCCATTCATTAACAATTACACACACTCCTGTGTAAACACTGGCTCTTACTCATGGTGGTAATGTATAAATGATACCTATTCACAAAGTAAATTTCAAAGAGACTTGAAGTGTGCCTATATGAATGTCTGAGGATATGAGTCACACCATACCCAAATGTTCCTCTCCTCTTTTTAAAAGCACTGAAGAGATAATTCAATATACAACCCATCACATTCAGACTAATGACACCGTGTATTTGCCAAATGTTTTGGGGCTGAGATATTACAGTACTCTGTTCTACATTATTGAGACATTTCAAAACATTTCAGAATTAATGAATTTTGATACACAGTATCTTTCAAAGATCCTAGAATCACTAAATTTGAGTACCAATTTATAAACTTCACCTAAACTTATTTTTTTCACACAATACATTTGTGTGATATATTTGGAGATATCCTAATTTTGCTTTTGCACAATCATTCATTTAGTGAGTAGAAACAGAGAATTACCCATGGTTCAAATAAAGTAGCATACAAGCTGAAAGGTATGCATTTGGTTAAGGAACTAAATGCAAAAAAAAAGTGACTTTAAATTCCAGCATAGAGGACTTCTCTGGTAGTCCAGTGGTTAAGAATCCCACCTGTCAACAGAGGAGACACGGGTTTGATCCCTGGTCTAGGAAGATCCCACATTCCATGGGGCAACTAAGCCCATGTGTCACAACTATTGAGCCTGTGATCTAGAGTCCATGATCCACAAGAGAAGCCACTGTGATGAGAAACCCACACACTGCAACTAGAGTAGCCCCTGTTTGCCACAAATAGAAAGCCCATGTGCAGCAACAAAGACCCAGCACAACCAAAAATAAATAAATAGGTAAAATAAAATTAAAAAATTCCAGCATGGAGTAATTTAAATAGGCAATTCAGAGTATTCAGAAATGACCCAAGGTTCTATCTATAAACGAAACCTCAGTACTGATTATTTTTTACAAACATGACTAGAGGAGATAATCTTGGGAAATGATGAAGGGAACAAACATTCAAAAAGAAGAAATTAAAAAGTTTTATTTGCATTACAGGGAATACTCCACAATTTTATGTTTTTATTCACTGAGCCACTCTTGATCTCATGGCCTCCTTAAGCATTTATACAATGAAATAAGACTTTATCAAAGTGAAGTCGCTCAGTCGTGTCCGACTCTTTGCGACCCCATGGACTGTAGCCTACCAGTCTTCTCTGTCCATGGGATTATCCAGGCAAGAGTACTGGAGTGGGTTGCTATTTCCTTCTCCAGGGGATCTTCCAGACCCAGGGATGGAATCCAGGTCTCCCGCATTTCAAGCAGACATTTTATCAAAGCATTTGTGTTTTAAAGGCATGTTTTTTATGTGGTTTAATTTTACTGTAAAACTTGGACCATGTTGAGCTCCTCACAATTTGAATTTACACATATGTTTTGGTAGCTAATATTTTCATGGGAATTTCACAGATAGTCACATATATAATATACATGTGTGGGTGTGTATATGTGTTTTATTTAAGAGAAAGCATAGACACCACAGTTTCTCGCTGCTGAGGATGGACAGGGAGTCCAAGAGAGAAAACCAACTTGAAGACTACAAGAAGTAACTTACTTTTCACCTGTTGTACACCACCTTCCTGGAGTCGTTCTCTATAACCAAGAAGTTCTAAGGGTTAAATCAGAATTTCTTGATTAACTCATGAGGAAGCTCATGGGAGGAAGAAAATAATACTCATGATTTTTTTCCATTTAGTTCTACAAATCACCCACATTGTTTTTTACCAAAGGTGATACATTTCCACATCCTGTTACTTGCATTAACTTCTGTTACCTATCCTGTTACCTATATAAACTGCACTTTTGTATCTTGGTATCTCTGCTTCTGGTATAGTTGAGCCTCTTGAGCAACTCAATATACCAACTCAGTATGGTATTTGGTAATATTTTGGTCTCTGAAGGCCAAAAGTTTATTTTGAGGGGCTTCATGGTTAACATTTGTATATGCTATAGGAAACTAAATCAAAGCCCATTTTATTCTTATTTCATTATCATTCATGGTATTCTTTAACTTCTCCAAAACATAAAACTAAATGAGTCTAAAAGCCTCTACTAGGGAGACACTGAGAAGGAAGACAATCACGTAACAGTAAAAGAATGTGGGGATGAATCTTTGGTCATATCACAGAGCTTCACTACCCCCCAAATGAGTAGGATATTTTCAAAGAACCATAATAATCAAGTTTTTAACTAAAATTTTTATAAAGATACTTGCATGGGTTAAATGTTAACTTAATTTTATGTTTGCATATATACGGAAATTTTACATCTCAGCCATTCCTTCCTATGTTTCATTTCTGTTCTCCTTGCAAAGACATTGAAAATGTGTATTTTAAAATAAAGAGTCTTAGTCACCAAAGCTAAGGAATGAAACAAAACATTGTTATCTAAAAATCTATACATCCTATTTGTAAGAATTCTGAGAAAGAATAAAGAAAACATCTATATTTATGAAAAATTCAACTTAAACTTAATTTAGGAATCCAAGCAAAAATGTAATTAAAGTAACCAAACCCAAGTATTCATAAAGAAACATGTTTAAAAATCTACAACTTTTCTATGAATAATTTTAGAATGTCATTTACTGGTAGACATTTAACAGATATGTGTATTTCAAAATACTAGCAAGTATTGCAATAGATGTCTGCATTTATCAAAACAAAACCAAAGAATGTGCATATATGCATTGATATAGCTAAATAAACAGTAATCTACATCTTTATTAACAAAAAGTTTTAGTTTAAGAACTCCATAATGGTTGTAAATACTTTCACTGTAGATGTTATCTTCAGTAGTCATTTTATCAGAAATGCAACAACTCAGACAAAAAAGGTAATTCTTTGTCAGTTCTCAATGGGGCCCCATGAACTCTCTCTGCCATTTGTCTCAATTTTAAAATACCTTTTATTGTCCAGTATTACAGTAATAAGATGAGAGGAAATATGAAAGTGATGAGTAGCTACATAACCTAAAATTTCAGCCACAATGTAGCTGAGAATGTTAATTAAGTGAATGAAACCTATATTTGAATCCCAGGGCTAAATAACTTAAAAAGAACTTAACATTATTAAAATTATCTCTTGAATTTCCTATTTTATGATGCTCTAATGCATTTCCCTTTCATGCAGTAATTTTTATCTTCATCAGGCAGCTGTCATCTACTAATTGCCCACCTCTATTATAGACATAAAGTAAATCAGGGAACTATGACTGACCGACTTCTGCCTTTTTGATAGATATAGGCAAAGGGATATAGTTATTGACACTGATTTACAAATGAGCTGCACACTTAAAAATCCAGAGTAGGAAAGAACATCAGAAAATAGATACATTTTAAACATACAAAATAATCACTTATATGGATACATTTTAAAATTCCATGTAAAATAATTAACCTATTAATTGTATGTCAACACTGAAAGATGTTTCTAATAATAAACAAAATTAGAGCTAACCACATTTAAAACCAATTAGTCTTTTCCTGGTGGAGCTAGGAAGAATTGTATAAATTAGAAAGAAATAAGTCAGGATGCAGTGATTCACAGAAAAAATAAATTGGTTCACAGGAAGTTACCAATATCAAGTATCATACAACTTATCTTCTTTATATAAAGACTTAAGATAATTTTAGTTTGAGAACAGAAAAATCATAAAGTATTATATTAGATAATAATGAATTGATTTCTCTAGGGATAATAAAATATAATTTATATAAATATGTGGCAGTTCAAAACCAGTTTCCACACATTCTCATCAAATCCACAATATTCAATGTATAATAAAAGAAACTATATCTTATACAAAGTAGAATCTGAAATAAAATTTTACTAGGAGGAACTGAAATCTTTGATGCATTATTTCTTCTAATTTTTGTTAAGTGTCTTTTCATGGTATTTTCCCCTTCCAAAAGAGAATAATTCACTTGCTCTGTTTTAGAATACCAATTTCTTAGAAACCTAACAGAGTTATTTTAGGATATTATAATAACCATTTATTAAGAAATATGTTAAACACCACATTAATATACTTAATCTCTGTACTCCAGCAACATCTTGTATTTACAGGGATAAGAAAGGAGGTGCACTGCAAATACTGCCATTTTGAGTTTTCAATAGTTTTTGTTTTAAGAAATTATAAGATAAATACTTTCTCTTTTGAGGAAGGAGAACAGAAGAAAATAGGCGAGAATAAAAAAAAAACCTGAAAAAGGCGAAGAATGTAGGAGAAATAGTCAAGTGAGAAGAGATGAGGATGGTAAAGTAAAGAAAACTAAGTTAGAAGAAAAACCTAAAAAAAAAGACAACAATACATATTTTAAAAAGAGAGAAAGCATACTGGTGTTAGCCAATATTGTGGTACTGAATCCACTCAATAAACTATTCCTTCCAGGCAACAGATAAGAGTTGGGGGGAGGGATTGTTGAGTTTTCGTGAGTCACCATACCCTCCATCCATTCTGATTACTTTGGCTTCCCTTTCAAACAATACTCGCCTGTTGTTCTGAGGTTGAAGGAACAAGAGAGTGAAGAGAGTCACAAATGAGAGAATAGAGTGAGAGTAAGAGAATAAAGGAGACACTGCTGAGAATTATATAAATGAAGTCAGAATGACCTTTCCAGATAACTCAATAGTCCTTTCTCTCGGTCCCTTCTCCCACTCCCTATGATATCACCTGCATTCTTGTTCAGTAATGTTTACCATTTAGGGGGTAACAAAACCCACTAGTTTAGAGTGTTCATCTTCCATCTCTTACTGATCACTGTCAAACACTCTGACTGTTTGCTGTAGGCTATCTTCTTCTTGACTACCCCAACCTAGTTATTTTCCATTCCAGTAGGCTTTATAGCCCCATCCATTGAACCCTTTCTTGCCATAACATAGTCACCAGGTTCCAGAAAACTTTAATAGTGAATATGTTTTAGTATACACACAAAATAAAAGGAAAATTTTCCAAGGGCTAGATTCAACCATCACATACTCCATTGTTTTCAACTGATATTCTTAAGAAGAAAGTGTCTGTTTTTAGTATGGATAGACCTTTATAACACTTACACACCAAAAACAGCAAAGACATGAAATTTTAACAGATTCATTAGGAATAGGCCCAAATAGATTTAATAATTTATAAGTAGACTCATCAGCTAAAAAAAAAGTGTTAAAAGTGCATCATGAGGGCAGAGTTGCTGGTTCAAATTATGCCGAGTATCTCCCAGAGAGGAATGTAGTGGCAGATGAAGTAGAAAAAATCTTGGGAGATTCCAGCAGCCTTTGAGGAGTTGGATCTTCACTGGCAGGGAAGATATGCAATAGGACTCAGTCTGCTTTGCTTGGATGTTCATGATTTTTTCTTCTTCCTACCTGGCAGCCAGTTTCTCAGTCACAGAAGTATGTTGATTAGAAAAGCTTAAAAGCCACTTATAATAAAGAATATAGCAACGTGAAAAAGGACATAAAACTTCCAGTTTCATTTTAAATAATAAAATATATATATATTATTAAAAAGCCAACTATAAATACACACACATATCTAATTGAACATCTTGAAGATATACCATACTAGCAATTTCAAAAATAGTATTTGAATTCATCTGTGATTATTCAACTTTCTCAGACTCCTAGGGGAAAATTTCACATTGCTTTTCTAGGTAATTTATAATAAGAAAAGTAGTCACATTTTATATTGTACATTACTACCTACAGCAGTAGGAAATTTTATAATTATAGAAAAATACTAACTGGGCTACTAGCATTTAAAACATAAAATTGAACACTACTCTTTTCATTGAACCTATATTGGTATAGAATAATATTGGCAATATCTCACTTTTCTGGTTAGTTAAATACTGGATTAAAATATGTATTTCAAAAGCATTAGGCAATACTTTAATGTAAATATATCATAACCAACCCCTAATATCCCAGGTTATGAATGCAGGGACAGAAGGGGTAACTGTAGACTGCAAATAACTTATACTTGTTTCAACTAATTTATTGATCTATCAAACCTTTCATAATAACAAAACTAAGATAATGTCCATTCCCCCACCTTTGTATGTTGTCTCTTAAGTAAAAGCCACTGCGCAGACCACAATGGGGGCAATAGCAAGAAAGAGAGGACACAGTAGGGTGCATTTAACGAAAGATACCATTCATGCACAAATATGCCTCAATTTGAACAAAAAGAAGGCAATCTACTAATTGATCATATTATTAAGGAAGGTCACTTTGATAGAATTCAACATAATTTCCTGTCAGATGATGTCTCTATTATCAACCAAAATCAATTTGTATGTTGCAGTAGCAGTCTGCTAAGGACTTGGACTCCAATTGGCCCAACTGTTGTAGTAGATAAAGGGAGGTTGGAAAGTTAATTTCTGTGGAACTTCTAACACATGCCTGGCATTGTGCTTTATGTATCTTGTCTATCTTGAGGAAGGGAGTGAGTGAGGATGTATCAGTAAAGTTAAATTTCAACCCCATGTATAATTTCAATTAATCTGAACCACTACCCAAGTTATGTAAGTTCTCACTTCCTCTATTCTCTACCCTTGGCTCTGTGTAACCTCTCCCTGAATCTTAAGATTTACTTACAGGATTGTGGGAATTCCTCCCCTTTTGTTTGATAATGTTACAGTTTGAGTTTGGGGAGGGAGTATAATAAAACTGAAGTAAGAGCATGGACCTTGGAGTCAGTGAGCTTTGAGCTGTGGGTGGGTTAAATAATAATTCAGTCTCCACATACACCTTCTTCATAGGATTATTGTGAGGAATAAATAACATAAAATATGTGAAAGACTTAACATGATGCTTGGCACACTGTATGAACTCAGAAAGTGTTGGCTCTGGTTATTATTATTGAAAAGATAAATAGTTACCATGACTCACTTAAAACTATAAATCAATTTCAGAGCAAAAACTGAAAGCAAGTTCCTCCAACCATCATTCTGAGTAGTTTCTAATATTTTAGAATATTCCTGCAATAGAAAGATGTGTTGACACATTCTCACAGTATTTAAATATCACCAATCCATATAGATTTTATTGGTTCACTTTAAGACTTTTAAAGACTTTCATATTCAACAGACATGAGAATTTTTGCTCCTCAAAGAGTATCCTTTTAACAACTTTATTTCTCATTAGAGACTAATTTCTATCCCCTTAGTATTGACCAACTGGAAATAGGTCAAACTATCCAACAGATGTCCTAATTGCTAAGGTCACATTGTACAAGTGGAGGCAGCGTGAACATCAAGAGGAGCTGCCAATCTACTGAAGCAGCTATTTTATCCCACTGCCCAAATCCTCATCCTAGAAGACAAGAAACTTTACTCAGGACAATCACTTTGTACTATATAGTTTCTAGTCATGAGAACTTACTCATCATCAAAACTGTCACAGAGTGGAAAGGCTCCATTGATGACCAATATTCTCCATTAATTAGCCTCAAATAGCTAACAATAATTAGTATTAACTTTACACCTCACACATATAATTTTTCATACTTTCATTAATTTTTAGTCACTTAGAAAATGAACTTACTGAAGAAATAATGTAAATTTTAATTATCAGTGTTCAGGAGCCTCTCCAAGATATTACAAACTTCTCATTCAAATCAAATTTAAAATAGCATCTGCATTAATATCAGAAAAACTGAGAAAGATCAGACTTTTCACATGAGTCTTTTTATCCTCCAAATATAGCCTTTCTTCTATGACTAGAACAGGCAAAACCAAATTTAGTTAAAAGGTACAGTAGGAAATAATTACTTACTCTGAAGACTCAGTGAGTACTAAATAGAACATTTACTAGGAAAAAAATGTTTTTCTTTTAAAATGTGGATTATAAATCAATAATCAGATTATTTTAATGTTAACTTCACTTTTAAAAACCATATATTTTATTTTGGCAGAGATAGGGCAATTGAGATAGAAACTAGCCTGAAATGAAACTCATATAATGTTAATTTTTAAAATCTAAGATTAAGAAAAATTGCCTTGAAAATCTACCATAGGCACAGAATGTCACTGTCATTCTCAGCCTAGAAAGGGAATCATGAGGTTCAAAAAACAACAACAACAAAAAAATGAACTTATTTAGTTAAGTGCAATAGTTTTAAAACTTAACCTACAGTTCTCTTTTGGGAAATGAACAGCCAATTCAGCTACTAAAATTTAAAATAAAAAAAATGACATGAAAATAAACCAATCTTCCAGATACTTTAATGAACAAATCAATGTTAAAGTAGATAAATGAATGTATGGTGTTATAAAACATATCTACTAGGTAACTTGATAATTTTTTAAAATAAAACTTAAAAGTTTTTTGTATGCACTGTCACTTTAATTTCTATTCCAAAATGGTCATCCCAGTTCATGGGGTAATATTATCCATACAGAATTGTACATCTAACATCAGCCACCACCAATAAATCCTCATGTTATTTTAAAACAATGCCTTATGAAATTTCTTAAGATAATTAATAAAAATAGTCATTCAGTTATTTTTCAAAAGGTTATTTAATTATTTTGTACACAAACAGGCATTTCATTTCATTGTATTCTTTTAAAGACTTAAGCAATCTTTGTATTAGTTCCTCCCACTGACTTGTAAGGTAATTATACATACCACAGTCTGATGATTAACTTGAATCACTTCATCGCCAGCATGGATCTTCTTGCACCGATCTGCAGGTGACTAAATTAAACATAAAAGAAATGATAAAGAACATAAGTTTTATCAATCATTTCCTCTCTATGGAAACACTACCATAAGTTCACCCCTTTAAACTAGATCAAGAGCTTAATTGTAATCTTCAAAAAATTAAACTAAAAAAAAGGTTACTAATATTTGATATTTAATTCAGATGACCATTATATCTACTACTATGGGCAAGACTCCCTTAGAAGAAATGGAGTAGCCCTCATAGTCAACAAAAGAGTCCAAAATGCAGTAATTGGATGCAATCTCAAAAACAACAGAATGATTTCTGTTCATTTCCAAGGCAAACCATTCAGCATCACAGTAATCAAAGCCTATGTCCCAACCAGTAATGCTGAAGAAGCTTAAGTTGAATGGTTCTATGAAACTCCAATACTTTGGCCACCTGGTGCGAAGAACCGACTCACTGGAAAAGACCTTGATGCTGGGAAAGATTGGAGGCATGAGTAGGGGACGACAGGTCAATGGACCTGAGTTTGAGCAAGCTGCAGGAGTT
The DNA here is from genome assembly GCA_007570785.1 of Antilocapra americana. Classification (NCBI taxonomy): domain Eukaryota; kingdom Metazoa; phylum Chordata; class Mammalia; order Artiodactyla; family Antilocapridae; genus Antilocapra; species Antilocapra americana. Next base: position 204,364 of record ML662331.1, on the reverse strand, counting down.
GGTGATGGACAGGGAAGCCTGGCGTGCTGCAGTCCATCGAGTAGCAGAGAGTCGGACACGACTGAGTGACTAAACTGACTGAATATTTGATATACTATTTGTATTCTATGTAAAACTAATGACAGAAAGCAGGAATGTAAGACAATATATAGTTATTTATGTTGTATAAGGCCATTATGTTTCTAAGACCACTAGGGAAAAATGATAATGGCAAACTGTAAACAGGCAACTGGTTCAAAAGCATATATGTCAAGACACAATCTTTTAAAACTTTGGTCTTTTTCATTTAATACAAATAATTCACATTAACTTCAGCAAACAAATATTTTCAGGTACATCTTTATGATCAGCACCAAAGCTTTGCTAACTAATGATTATATCACTAATTTATTTCACCATTAATACCATCAATTCTGAATAAATGAGAAAAGCAAATTGAAAGGATAGCCATTGGCTCAAAGTTACATTAAATAACATTCTTTTCAGTATCTAACTACAAGAGAATCCTATTTTTTATGTTTCACGCAGCATAATACATTGGCAAAACCACATTAAATAAACTAAAATGCCAACATTTCTACAGGATGTAACAATTTTTATCATTTTTCCTCTTTATTCCCCAAAGAGATTAAAAACAAAAACAAATAAGGAAAAAAAAAAAACCTAGTAAACTAATATTGCCAAGTTTTCTGAAGTTTTTTAGGAAACTAAAATGAGATTTAAGATAGAAATTTCATAATAGTGTAGGTATGGATAAAGAATTTAAAATACTGTACTATTTTTTATTTTCCCTCTAATGACTATTGATTATGCATATTAGACATTTTAATGATAATATGTATATGGGCTTTTGAATATACAGAAAATATATTTTATGAAAAAATAAATTTGTGAATTTATATGTGTGTTAATTTATCAAACACAACTATAAATACTGTAATACAATTCATTAATATCTATTGAAAGGAAAAGAAGGATGATATGGTGATGGAACTTGCAAAGTAAAATGCTACTTTTAAGACACTGGAATAGGAATTTTTAAAAAAATTATTTACAATAGGCTAGAATCCAAGGTTAGATGGTATCTCAGGGAATTCCACTTATTGAAGGAGTAACACAGCCACACAATTAAGAGGATAGTTTACCTAGGATGTGAACCCAACTCTAAGAATACTGTCACAACAAGAAAAAAACAAGCATTTATTTCACAGCACCTGCCTACCAAATCAGACAAGACCATGTACCATTTCTGAAGTTTGTAGAGAGAGTTTATCCAAACCCCTAATATTACAAAGAAAAAACTAAGAAACTAGGGTACAGCAAAACAAAATAACTTGCATACTTAGTGAGAAGCTTTACTAAGACTCAACACAGATCTAATGATAAATGATTTAGGGTACCAAAAATAGTGAAATACTTTCAAGAAAAAAGAATTAAATGATGAACTAGTAACATATCATTTATATCTGAACTACTCATAGAATCAATCCTTTGGTCACTCATCCATTTATAAAATGTTACTAATTAATATAAACAATGTATAGTGCTCAACTTTTTTTTTAGACTTCATACAATGTAGAGAGAGATATGTTTTGATCAATTCTTCAAGATACAGTTAGTTCAAAATAACCATTTCTATGATTCCTTCCTTGTTTTTATTTGGCAGCATTTATTATTTTTTCCTTTGTCCATCTATGCAAATTTCAGTACTTATTTACACAGATAAATCATTACTTGTATGCCTTAGGGGCAGCAAGTTAGCTTAATTTAAAAATTTTTTCAATACCTAATCTCAAGTCTGGAACACAGCAGACATGAAGCAGAGTTTTGTTAAATGAACAAATGATCAAACAAATGATAAGAGGAATGTATGCATGAATGAGAATGATCCATCAGTGACAAGAGTATAGTTTACAAGTATCTCACTGCATTTAAAAATGCTAAACAGTTGATAATATGCAAATAACATATTCTTGAGCTCATTTAACTCATATTTAATCACAATGCGATGCCAGTACAAAAGTGCAACTGCTCTTTCTTTATAGTACAGTCTTTCATATTTATTATCTTATTTAATTTTCACAACAACCTAGTGAGGTATACAGTACAGATGATATATTATCTATGATTTATAGTTGAGGATGGAGAAGGAAATGGCAACCCACTCTGTCAGGGAACATTTGGCAGGAGGTTTCCTGTGTGTTGTTTTCTGATGTCCCTTAACCATCCCTAAATATTCAGAGATTAGTGGAGAGGCACACCTTTCCCGGGGACAAAAGAAATGCATACATTCTCAAAGTAAAGTAAGCATTTACAGCCTTCTTCCCTCTCTGATATGGAAAGTGAGTTTTACAACCCCCCTCTCTTTGAGATGGATTCTAGCCTTATATTTCCTGGATAAGTTGTAAGATTTTTGATCTTTATCTTTGCTGAAAAGGCTATCTTGTAACACAGTATATATATATATGCCCACATTATGCTGAATAAACGCCTTTACTCCATCAGAGTCTTGGTCCCCATGTCTCTCTTCATTTCTCTCTCTCTCTCCTTTCTCTCTTCCTTTATTTTCTTATTGTTGACTCTGTACCCCCAAGACCCGGACCATTAAAGGGCCATAACACCACTCCAGTATTCTTGTCTGGAGAATCCTGTGGACAGAGGAACCTGGTGGACACGACTGAAGCGACTTAGCATGAATGCATGCATAGTTGAAGAAATTAAAGCAGTGAGTGAAAATGACTGGCCAGAAATTACACTGCCAACAAAATCAAAATTGGGTGTACAGCCTATGCCTAGCAATTCTGACCTACTGCTTGCAGTGATTCTCAAACTGGAGCATGTCTCAGAACCACCTGTTAAAAGAGAATCTCTTATTAAAAAACATACTGGTCTCCAGAGCTAATTCAGTAGGTCTGGGGTGGGGCATTCCCAAAGGAAGCTGGTGCTGCTGATCCAGGGATGGACTTCACTGTGAAAACTGGCTGATCTATACCGTGCTGCCCCCTCACTGAATGAAATTCAATTATACTTCAAGTATTCAGGAAACCTGACTTATCTGATGTTTCTTTCTTACACGATTTAAGTTTCCTAATAAAACTACATCATTTGTCAGATGGAGGTGGATTCTTTTAGATGTCACAATATCTTGTCATGAATCAGAAAATACTTAACAAATCTCTGGCTTTGAACACAAAACATCTGATTTACTTCATTTCAGGTAAATAGCTATTCTAAGCTAACAAAAATGACTGAAATTCTCCCCAAACCAGCACTTACTAACTCAATATGTCTTTTTAGTTATATATTGTGATCTGTTTATTTCCTCAGAAGTCAACTGGAATTATGTAAGCACCATAAGTTGGTTAACAATAAAAGAAAAAACATACTCCAAAATTTGAAATGTTAGAATACTTACATTTTCTGTAGTTCCAGTGATTACATGGAGGCCATCATATGTTGATTTAATATACATACCCTAAAAAAAAAGACAGCATATGAAAACTGAAATATTTTCAAGGATATTATAACCTCATTTACAAAAAGAATTACCCTATCAAATTAAAATTGCCATTGCCCCAGGGATGAATCCATGATCCAATAAGGCTGTCTTTAAACTTTAAGAAATTCCTATCTGAATGTTCTGGCTTCTGAAGTTTGCCTGAAGAAGCCTGTACTCAGCTTAATCAAATGATTACTTGAAAAGTTAACTTACAAAATGCATCATGGTAATTCAATATCCTGAAGAACACAGTTCACTCCCCTCAAAATCCATACTACATGTGCTGTGGCAAAATAAAAGCTACAATGGGAAATTCAAATATCGGGATATTATTAGTTTATTATACTTGATACATACTACACAATAAAAAGTAGGTTTCTATAGAGCCACTACAGAACTACTGGAGACAGAAAAATGATAAAATATTGTTTATATAAATTTGTTTTCTGTTCCTCTTTTGTGGTATCCTACACATTCTGTTTTAATCTTATTGCTGAAGTTTTAATAGTAACATCCAATCACCTCTCTATCAATAATTAAGAGGTGGAATTCCCTGGCGGTTCAGTGGTTAGGGCTCCACACTCTCATTGCTGAGGGCCCATGTTCAATCCCTGGTTGGGGAATTAGATTCCACAAGCTGCACAGGGTGGCCAAAAATAAATATTTACAATTAAAATCATAATAATATTAATTTAGAGTGAATGTGTGGCACCCCCTCCTCCCAATAAAGAAGAAATTCCATTTCCATTTAAACAAAGTGATTTCAGAAACAGCTTCATTAAAGATAAAATATTGTCTAGAAATCTTCAAATTATTCAAGTTTTAAGAACAAATGAAACATTTAAGTTATGCCAAGAAGTGTGACAGGACCCTAAAAAAAAATTTCACAAGAAAGGATTCACATTTTAAATACTGAAATATTTTCATTTAAATAAATCAGAAAAAAATTGATGATGCTCTGAATGGCCTTTTTTCCTAAGGAACATTCTGTTAGATAAAAAATTTACTGAGTTTTACTTTGAAACTACTTTTCATCTCAACTATTGACTTCAAAAGTTAAAAAACACTAACTCCAAAATAAACCTGAAGCTTGATATATAAGGGACTTAATAACTAATAACAATTATTTCGGAAAAAGCAGACATTTAAATAATTATGTGTAGACAATTGAAGTGTTAATTTCCTATACCTGGATGTTAGTATATTTTGATATCTAAATGTACTTGTGTTTTCACTAAAAATAACTAAGAAATAAAACCAAGAAGCAATAAGTTCACGGCATGGAATTATTAAGAAGTCACTGGGTAGGTTTTAATTCTGAAAAGTCATTTAAGTAATGTCATATGTCTAAGATGTTAGTATTAGTTCAGAAAATGTTTGAGCCTGGATCTCTTAATGTGAAACAAAATAAATGTAATTTTACAAGATGTTCATTTATCTGTGAATTCTAATTTCTTATATGAAAGTTCATCATTTTATATGGAACACATAACTAACCTCAACAAACATACAGATAGAAATTAATTAAGAAATTGGTTAGTTCTTGGCTATAACCATATGGTAATATTCAACCTTATACAGGTGACAAGTGTATAACATGCTTACTTTTAAAGTTAGTAGTTAATCCCATTATTTACTGGAAGGTAATACAACAGGGCTACTTAGAACGGGACAAGATTCTTGCAATCATTTTCCCCATGGAAGTTAACCGAAGGACATCAAATTAATAAAGGATTTTTAAAGTACATTTATAAGAGCTAAACACTAAATTTTGTTTTAGTTTTTCTACATAGAAGGACTGTGAGAGGATTAAGTGGGAAAAAGTGAAATAAAACAGTATATCAATATATAACTTGGGCATACACAGCAATCATCACTCATCATTATCTATCACTATCATCACTAACAGCTACTTGTTACAATCTGCTAAGGATTGGGTTAGTGTTTGACATTTATTTACAATAGTCTGTGTGGTACACACTATGATTATCTCTGTTTCAGCAATAAGGAAACTTAGTTACTGATAGACTGGGCAGGTCTGCCAAAGGAGGTGAAGCTGTGTTTCGAGCCCAGACCATATTCTCAACCATGAGGCTCCTAATTTACAGATTTATTAATAGAAGGGTGTTCACCTTCACTTTCTTTATTAGAACAGAATATTTGGAAATTGTAGATACTGAGTCAAACATTCACTGTTTAACATCCATTTTAAAAAGATGAAGACCTCTCTAGCACACATATACTAAGTTCAATATGGTTATAAAAGAATAACTGGGTTTGACCTTTTACAAATTTATTTTCATCACCTATATCTCTTCTGACAATTGCAAGTAAAAGTTGATTATATTTCTCTCCACACTTCTTTCAACACTGCATTACTGATTATGAATTAAGGTGTTTGACAAGAGCTCTATATAATTTCTTAAATGATTAAGTCATAGAGAAACTCTAGTCTCCTAAAATAAATATTTAGAAAAGTCATTATATTCATCAGGATAATAAGAACTCATGCAGATAATCTAGTTATAACTCAGGAAATGAAATCTGTATGTAATTACTACACATACCAGGAACTTTTAAAATGGCAATTGTAAGCTAAAGCAAGTTATCAATTAGTTATAGGAAGAGGATTTCATCATTATATATAATTAAATGTTGTATAATTTATATTAAAGCTATTTTTTTCAGATGGACAAAATATATTTTTAAAATGCTTAAATAAATAAGGATCTAGCTATGTATACAGACTTCAGTTTTAGCAACTTCATAGTTATGAGCAATAAAACAGAAATAAAACATATTTTTAAAATGCCACATAGAATGAAGATATTTTGCTTTATGTAACAAATCATTCATTGTAACTGCTTTTCATAATCAAGACTGACTTCTTCAGCTTTTTAATCTTTCTGGTGGTAATAACAAGAAAAATGGCCAAAAGTCAGGCACAAAAAGAAAGTAAGAGAAGAAACAAGTTACTTGGATGAGCTTCAAACTAATTATCTTCTGAATAATGAAGAGTTCACAGAAATACATCTGATCACTTGGTCACCTCTCAGAAAGGGTCAAACAGCAGGAGGACATGTAATTCAAATGGCTCTTTTTCTGAGACTGAGACAAATCTGGTTTTCCATTTCATCAAAATCTTCATTCTTCCTTTTTTTAAGCAATTAATTAATTCTGGAGCTGACTTCAACAGCTCCCTGTCTTCTGTTCAGCTTGCCAAAATGACATTTGCTTCACTGTCTTCAAATGGCAGTTAACCAATGGAGCCAAAGCAACCTCACAGTCAAATCAATGGAATAAAGCATTTTAGGAGTGAGTCCAAGTGCCTAAACAGCAAAAGAACTCTCTAAAGCAAAGAGGCTTCCCCAAGGTTGCTCCCTAAGCCCTTTCCTCTCTATTCTTTCCATTTCTTGGCTCTGATCTAGTTTTGATATGTTCCAATAGTTCTCATTTTCCTTCCTTTAACTTTCTGCTAATTATGGTTATTTAAGAACATTTTAGAAGGTCGCTTGATATATTTTAACCATTACTAAGCACAATGCCCACTATTCCTTATAATGCTCAGGACTCTCAAAATAAGAAATCCTAGGAGATTTGACTACTTAGGTAGAAAGTTGATGAACAATCTATCTAGTTTATCAGTGCAAGAATAAAGCCCATTACCTTTTACCTATGAGAGATGTTCTGCTTTGAAAGAGGCAGAAGACCATCTGCAGATGTTTTAAACTGATTAAACTTCATTAAAGCTTGGTCTTCTCCCATGTCTTTCTATTTCTTTCCTTCATTTAAACACTTCTGTGGCTAAGCTCATGCTAAATGTCACCCAAATCCTCAAATCTATTTCAAACATGACTGACTAAATTAAACCAAGTGATTGATTTTTAAAATGATACCTTGAGTAAAGTTATATAAGATTTCTATTTAGTCATCTCCCCTTTCACATGAATCACATGAAATGATTTTACACATAAATCCCCTTTTATTAATATTCAACATGTTAGCTTTTTATTTTTGCCCCTTGGAAATATTTTCCCAATGAAATGCTGCTGATTACCCTTTTAAATGGATTCTCCTCTAAGTAATTCTAATTTTAAAGTCATCCTCCTAAACTTCTTGTACCTCCTTTTAGCCATGGCAAGTTTAACTGTGGGATAATGGAACAACTTTGGTAAACTGCACCTCATTTAGATTTACCTGAATTTAATCTCTGCTTCTGTTGTATATTTCCTTAATGTCATACACGGCAAACTGGTGAGGATCTGTGATACCGTTTTCTCATTTGCAAAATGAGAAAATTAATACCTACTCTACAGAGTTGTGAGGATGATACCTGGTAAATGGTAGGTACTCACTTCTTCCTTTTCTCTACCAGCTCTCTTCCAGAATAACTGAATCTGGTTCTTGGCATTTTAAGTTCATGACTATTCCAAAGAGCACATCCAGCTCTATGTACTTGAAATTTAATAAATAAAAGACCTGTCCAGGGTTATACCATCATTGAAAATAAAAATCAAGGTTTCATCAAGTCCATAAATGAGCAATGTGTTGACTCACTTCACATGGTTATTTTCACCTCATTATTTCAGTGGAAATTAAGAGGGAAAAATCAGGCTTTTTTTCTCAGAACAATACTGTCCTAAGAACTGCAAATTCATAGAGCTACAGGGACCTTTAAAGAGGATCTAGTTCATCCCTTCCTGCCCCTCACATTCTACAGATGAAAATATCATGGCCAAGGAGATTTAATTTATTTCCTCACCTCTCTCATATCCCACTCACAGCTCTATTTTATGGAAGTGATTTGTATCCAGGTTTTATGTCTCCTAGTCTAATATTACATAGTAGCAGTTCATAATTTCTCACGGTGCAAATCATGCTTAAAGAACTTTCTTTCCTTCAGAACTACTAAAAGCAGAGATTTTAAAGAAAGGAAAATCTTCAATACTATGGGTAGAAAGATGCTTTAAATAAAGCCAGACTTTGTAAAATATAACCAAAAGGTATAGTAAGAATTTAAAATTATAAATATCACTTCAAATAAGTTTATAAACATTAAAATAAAATTCTAAAACTAATCAAAATATAGCTAATAACACTTATAGGTTACAATGATGACATACTTTGGCTATATCTGAGACGCTGATTTCCATCTTTCCAGGAAAATACAGATACAAGCCACAAAGACAGGGAGCTATGATTACCCAAAAGTAATTTGTTAAGTATCCAGAGAAAAGTCGCTCTATAGAAAACAGGACTTCAAGCCAAAAAAATCACTGGTGACCAATGAACGCACTGCCCCCAGAAACAGTTATACACACACACACACCCACATACACCACACACACACACACACACACACACTTACACATACACCACACACACATATACAATTGAAGAAGGAAGGTCACATAAAAAGTTAAACCTGCACAGGGATCTATAAGAATATATTATCCGAATTACACTGTTAACAGTAGTTTTTAAGATTTCTACTTTCTAAAATATCCTTATTAGTATTCTTGGAAAATTCACCTATAGAGAGAGTAGAAAACTGTAGCACCAAACTATCACGAAATAGTTGTGTAGTAGGTAAGATGTTCTCTAGTCAGTTTCTTGGTTTTTATTTTTTTTTTGTCTCTCATTTATTAATAGTAATATTATATGCTTTCTTTCTAGAAGCTCATTAAAAGAAAAGGTATCCCTTGGGTTAAATTTAGAATCAATACAATTTTTAATCAGGTGAACAAAATATAGATTATCTTTACTATGACATAATAAAAAATACATCTCATAGACGTTAGCCTAGTTTTAGCAATATCTACCTAATTACTCACCCTTAAAGGAAAGAAAAGATGTGAATTATAAAGAATATCGGGTTTATTTAGCTTATACAACCTAAGGGAAGTGAGACCTATTAAAAAGAACAAACAAAAGCAAAATAAACAAAACACCCATTTGCATCAGCAGGTAACACTGTGGTTTTTACTACAAAATTCTTAAATTTCCTGTAAATCTATGGAACTTTGATAAAGGTTAAAAATGTAACTAAAGCTAATTTATTTACCAAAGTAAACAGGCTAATTCAGAAATCACTATTTTAAATTTTCATTTTCTTTTATAAAACTTTTTATCATGACTAACTCCCACCACTTCAATTCCTCTAGGGGGAAAAAAAGCATTCACTCTGTTAAAATTAATGGATTCTCATATTTTGAGGCTGCCCACCCATACCAGTAGCTGTTGTTGATGGATGGTAGCTTTCATAAACATGGTTTCTCTTACCAGCCCTTCACTTGGTTTGATGTTTGCCAGCTGAATCACTTCAAGGTGGGCAGACTGTGAAACTAGAGGATCTGATGACAGGGATATGATATGGTCACAGACTCCAGAAAGAGTTTTACACTGAAAACAAACAAACAAAAAATTATGGTCAACACATGTTGTAAATAATATATAAATCACTTTTTACTGTAACATCTTTTACAAGGAAAAAGAAAAAATAGAAGAAGTACTTGGCATTTTATTTTATAAAATCTGTATTAAAAAGATATTCAGGTTAAGAAATATACACACATAAAACACATCTATATCTAAATTATAAATATAAGAACTACCCATCAATATTGGAAGATCTCTTAGAGAAGGAAATGGCAACCCACTCCAGTATTCTTGCTTGGAGAATCCCATTAACAGGGGAGCCAGGTGGGCTACAGTCCATGGGATTGCAAAGAGTCGGACTTGACTGAAGTGACTTAGCATGAATGCATACATCAAAATATTCAAGAAAGTTATGGTTATGTTTTGTTTCTATTATTTGATTCATCAGATCTAAAATGGAATGATTGTTTCAAAACAATCTTAATAACCTGAACACTTCTTGATACCAGCCACTGGATGGAAGAGAATTCAACAACTTCAAAAACCTTGAAGGTTTTTTAACTTCATGATCAGAAAAGTTAAAAAAAAAAATCCAGCCAAAGTCCAGGGAAAATGAATCTCCCAAATCTGCTGAGTGAACTCCTCCCTCTTATTTGTCTAGACTCTGCTGCTCAAGGTTACCTTTCTGTAAAGTACCCGCTTCCTCCAGGCAAAGTTTGGCACTCCCTCAAACCCACTTTCTCAACATTCTATGAACTGTCTGAAACTGTATAACTTCATTCAGAAGCCCTCTAAGGCTGGGACCATGTCCTACTCATCTCTGACTTCTCTTCCTCCCCTACCCCTGGGAGACAGATCCTAGAACATTTGTTGTCATTGACTAAGGACACAAAATTAGTGCTTAAATTAGGATAAATCTATTCATACCTTCAATCCATTTCCAACGTTTTACATTTGTTTTGTGACCACTGCATTACTCTACTTAAGGGTGTCAGTTCCCTCAGGGCTCTTTTTCTTTTTTTTTATTATTGTTTTTGCCATACATTGTCATGATATCACCATGGGTTTACATATGCTTCCCCTCTGGGTCCCCCCTCCCTCCTCCCTCCCCCCCGGGAAATCTCGCTGCACCAGTCCCGAGCATCAATCCTGGGCTGGCGATTGATTAGACACATGACAATTAACATGCTTCAATGCCCTTATTTGCTGCATTCTGTACATGGTCCATGACCTCAGTCTCTGCTAGGTTCAGCTTTCTCACCCCACAGAAACTGCCTGGCTAAATTTCTCCCCCTTACTGCAGCCCTATCCTTTGCATCTGGTTCTCATGGCTGCATGTTACCATGGCTCTCAACCCCTAAGAACAGAACATGGACAGCATGGAAAGCATCGGCTTGGTATGAAGAGATGTAGGCAATCACCACACTGTCAGTTACTTGCTGTGTGTCTGTGCGCAAGTTATCTTATATCCTTGAAGTTCAGTTTACACATGTAGAAAATGAGGTAATAAAAATTACTTTATATGTTTTACACAACAAATCAGGTAAAGTCTAATATGGTTTCAATACAAAGAAGATATCAAATAAATGTTTATTCTCCCCTTGTTGCTTTCTGTAAGCTCAAAGGGCTTGGTTCTCACTCATGGGATGAATTATCTTATTATTCTTAACTCCACGGCCTTGCTAATGATGTTACAATCAGTAGTAATCACACTGCAGGGTCATAATGGGAAGTTCAAACCTCTTTACTCTCTCTGATATTCAAGTTTCAACACTTTCAAGAGATACAGTGAAGGTATTTACCCTGAAGAGCTGCTAAGCAAAGTGCCAACAGGAAGACTACCTCTCAGAATTGTAGGGAACTGCACAGGGCGAGTGTCATGGGCATATGACTTGTGCACAAGGGCCTGCATTTAGTATTACACTCTGCTGGTGCCATTTTGGCATTCATAATTATTTTTGAACAAGGAGTTTCATATTTTCACTTTGCACTGGGTCTCACATATTATGTAGCCCATCCTGGGACCGTAGTTTCTGTGTTTTTTTCTAAATTTCTTCTGAAAATTTCTTTATTCATCAGCAGCCACGAGGAAAAAGACAGAATGGCAGCCCTTTACAAAAATGTCTACGGTTCAAACTGCTACTGTTTGATGGGAAGAAAAGCAACTGGGGCAGATTTAAATCTTTTAACTATTCCTTTCCTTCCTTAAGTGGTTTCATTTTCATTCTTATTTTCTATCTCAAGAGGTGGGGGGCGAGACGGATAACAATGTTAATATGAAGGGTTTCTATATAGAATGCTTGAATTGCATGATAATCTGAAAATAAATAGGAAGATAAAGAATATATAAAAATGGCTCAACATGTGCGTACTGCAACAATCAAGGCCTCATATAACACAGTAGTAATGAGCAACAGTAGCTCTTCTATTCAAGCACTGGAAGCATTCAGAAGTAGAGTAGGAAGAAAGGCAGAAAAACTACATTGTAGGTGTTTTTTTCTTTTAAATAAACAATTAAATCTACTGTATTAAGTTGCAAATCATTTTTTCAGATTTCTCTACTGAGTAATTTTATTTGTCAAATGCCTGCCATGTTCTAGTTCTGCTGGGAATACGAAAGATGAGTAAAACATTGACTTTACTAGCAAAGCTATCAGGATTTAACAGATTAAAAACTTTGGAAAAAATAATAGAAAGACTTAGAAAAGAAACTTTGCTAGAACCTTGCTCCCTGTTTGAGAGATAATGTACTAGAATCTTTATACTGCAGCATTTGGCACTTGGTTCAATAAGCCAATTAGGAGGTATACAAAATGGCTTGGTTTCACATGCTAATTCTACACTCATTACTGTATCATACATCAAGCCACTGCAGGAAACCACATTAAGGGTACTACAGTAAAGTTCTAAGGAAGTTATCTTTTTTTTTTATTTGTTTACTAATTTACTGAATTTGAAGTAGGGTTTAGAACTTTTTTATTTTTTTTAAAACAATTTTAAGGGTCATTTTCCACTTACAGTTATTATAGAATATTGGCTAAATTCCCCATGTTGTACCACACATCCTTGAGCCTATTTTACACCTAACAGTTTGTACTTCCCACTCTCCACCCCTAGATTTCTCTTCCCTCCTCCAGTGGTAACCACTACTTTCTTCTCTATATATCTGTGATTTGGTTTCTTTTTTGTTATATTCAGTAGTGTGAATGAAAAAATACTGTCTGCCATATCCACAAAGGATGTGGAGGCCACCAAGTCCTTAGCCACTGCAGCCATCCTCAAAGGTGCACCCCGAGGAAACTGAGGATGGGAAAGAAGAGGGTGCTGGCTAAGGTGTGTATCAAAAGAATTAATTTCAATGAGTCCAGACTCCTGCATCTTCCCATACATGGACAAGTACTAATTTCGTTAACTTGAGATGTTTGGTTTTCTTTAATTAATGGTGATCTTTTGATGGTCCCTAGTTTTTGTTGCAAAAACCCATATATACCCTGGTTACTCCCTCACCTCTTAGGAGCTGTCCCTCAGAACTTTTTGGCTGAGGCTGCCTATAGGACTTGAGTTCTCAGACAGTCCACCAAATAAAACATAATTCTTAACTTGTAGGTTTTGCGTTTTATTCAGTTGACACTAGTCTGTTGTAGATTTTAGATTCCACATGTAAGTAGCATCTAAAGTATTTGTATTTCTTGGTCTGACTTATGTCACTTAGCATGATGCCCTACACGTTCTAGTAAAAAGTTAATTTTTCCCTTCAGTGAGATCATAGTATTATGCCATCATATTAACACACAGTATTATCTATTGCTACCTAACACTGTATCCAAGAAAAACAAAATTAACTATAATATACTAAGAAAATACATTATTTATTATTAAAAGTTAACATCAACACTACATAGCATCTACCATGTGTCCTGCACAACAGTAAATACCTCATTATTTCATGCATCTTTTTAACAACTTTCTGAAGTAGTTATTATTATAGTCAGTTTAGCAGATGAGAAAACAAGGCTAAATAAAGTCACTGTCTTGGCAACAAAACAATCTGACTTCTTAATCATTATGCTTACCATCTCTTCAATCCTTAAATCTCCATTTGTTGCTGATTAGTTTCCTTTTTTATTGTTTAAAATCTATGTTATTATTAAAGGGATGTTATATAACATGTTTAAACTACATAGTATAATGAAATATGAGGTGTGCTTACAAGTGTTCTTGCAATTTATACTGCAATTTAGATAAAAACTATTAGACTTGAGAGTATGAAAGAACCAGCTCTCTGGGAAAACTTGCAATTTTAGCAACAAAAAGACAATTCTATTCTAGCTAGAAGATAACTGGTAGCCACTTGCATAAAGGAGATTCTTTCACTATTTTTGCAATATTTGTATCAAAGGACTTTAAATTCTATTTATCGTTAGTTCTAAAAATAGAAACAATTTTTAAAATTTAAAATTAAAGCCTAGTAAAATAATACGTCTTTAGTATAAAGGAAACATAAAATGGCAATGAGCATTATAACTGATCCTCTGGATTCTGTTTATACTACCCCAAATGGTGAGAAAAGATCAGTGACTGAATAACAGTTGAGAGACATGGCTAGCTGGGATTTAATAAACTTTTAAAACAGAAGAGTGTCATGGGCTGGATTTAATGGTATTGTCATTTTTTTTTCTCTCCAGTTATTTATATAAATTTCAAATCTGAATTAATATAATTATAGAGTATATTCTCAAGAAGAAATGGGACCTTTTCATCCTCTATCCTACACACATAGTATATTTTATATAGGTTTGCATATGGTATATGGCTGGTTCACCCAAATCTAAAACTTCTTAGGGGAAAAAAATATCTGAACGTAGCACGTTTAGTATAAAATAGTGGTTTTTAAAAAGTCATAAAAGCAACATTTCAGTCATTGTGAAGATTCGAAAAACAGCAATCTTACAATAATATACTAATAAAAGAGCATTATTTCAGTATCTCTGATGAGCATTCTTTCATTATCACTGAATCTGTCAGACACTTTTTAGATTAATATGTGAAATAAACTATAGTATCTTAAAAAGGAAATGGAGAAAGCATTCTAAGTGCAAACAACAGTGAATAGGGAAGGAGTAGGTAAGAAGTTTTAAGTTAGCCTCTTAGCCTGGGAGCACATTCAGCCTGACATGATTAAGCTACTTAAAGTATTTTTATTTATGCTTTTCTAAATAAGCAGAATACTGGATAGCTGTTCTTCTGAGTATATTGGAGGAAATGAATGGAAATTATCTTTAGATTTAAAAATAAGAAATTCATTTGACATAGAAAAGATCCTCAGGTTCAGAAGTTTAACAAAAGGATTTATACAAGGAAATTTCTACTTTCAGGTATACACATATATAAAACGGACAACAGTGTAAAACTAAGATAAAATGAGGAAACAATAAACAGATGAATATGCATTTTAAGATGGGAAAAATTGTGTGAAAGCTACAGTTTAAGAACAGCAAAAATAGTCCAGGTTTCTTATCAATAATATGGAAAACATTAACCAAAATTTAGTTTTGATAAATAATGTATACATATTAAAATAGTTATTGATATATAAATAATATTTCAATTAAAACAGTCTAGAGGACAGAGCATATTTTTATTTTGTTTGGGTTATATATTATTATACCTCAGTATTATAAATCATGTAACTGCCAATTTAGGATATTTCCAATATAATTGGTTAACAAGAGGCTTTGTTTTTATAAAATAGTACAAATGTAGTCCAATATTAAATAGTGAAAACTCCAAATTATATAAGCTTCATTCAGAAATACAGTGTTTATAGTACTTGCCAGATCTATGCTGAATTACCAATTTTGCACTTACAATGACTCCCTAAACCTACTTTGAGCTTCTCAGGTGGCACTAGTGGTAAAGAACCCCTCTGTCAATGCAGGAGACTCAAGAGACACAGCTTCGATCCCTGGGTTGGGAAGATCCCTTGGAGGAGGGGATAACAAACCACTCCAGTATTCTTGCTTGGAGAATTCCATGGACAGAGGAATCTGGTGGGTCACAAAGTCCATAGTGTCGCAAAGAGTTGGATACAACCGAAGCGACTTAGCACACACAAATCTACTCTACAACACAGGGAATTCTACTCAATATTTTATAATACCCTAAATGGGAAAAGAATCTGAAAAAGAGTAGATATATGTATAACTGAATCACTTTGCTATACACCTGGAATTAATACACTGTAAATCAACTATGAAGTGAAGTGAAAGTTGCTCAGTCACGTCCGATTCTTTGCAACCTCATAGACTATACTGTTGATGGAATTCTCTAGACCAGAATACTGGAGTGGGTAGCCTTTCCCTTCTCCAGGGGATCTTCCCAACCCAGGAATTGAATCCAGGTCTCCCGCACTACAGGCAGATCCCTTACCAGCTGAGCCACAAGGGAAGCCCATGAATCAACTATACTCCAAATGGAATAAAAATTAAAACAGGAGTGAACAATCAATTTAAATTGATATTAAAAAGTATTAATTACATACACATTCCACAACATAGGAAGAATTTCTTACTCATATGAGTAAAGAGAACTGTACAAGAAATCTTTTTTAAACTTTAAAAACTAATAGAATAAAATTTCAATTTTAAACCAATTTAAAAATTATATTTGTATACAACAAAGATTAAGAGTCTCAAAGAGCTTCAGAAAGCAACTGTATTTGCAAATAAATAATAAAGGTCATATGAACTTTGTTCCAAAAAGACCTAGAAAACTCTGCAATCCCTTTAGGTTTCAGACTCTGATAGTGGGGGAAAAGCAAAACAAAACTATTGGCAAAATGTAGAGAAATCACCACCACCACTACTTTATTAAGCCGTTCACTCATTTAAAAAGCACTGAGTATCTGTTACATGATGTAAATGTCACTACTACACTTAAGGATTTCTCAAACTGAAACAGTGTTTCTGATGATGTATTTGGCTTGTTCTTAATATCACTGACATTAACCATGCTGTCCTTGTGTTCCTGATGACAGAGAAGGAATAACACTTTAAAACAATAATCATCAAAGAATGATGAGGTTAGTACCAAACAGTGAGAAAACATCAGTCCCAAACATACACCTACTTTGACGAGAAGAAGTGGATCCATGATACTGACAACTACTTTCATGAGACAGCCTATTGTTATTCAGTCACTAAGTCGTCTGTCCGATTCTTTGCAACCCCATGAATTGCAGCATGCCAGGCTTCCTTGTCCTCCACCGTCTCCTGGAGTTTGCTCAAACTCATGTTCACTGAATCGATGATGCCATCCAATCATCTCATCCCCTGTTGCCCACTTCTCATCCTGCCCTCAGTTTTTCCAGCACCAGGACAACTACTTTCCTGAGGCATCCTGGTCTGAATTAAAGCTGGGACATGAACCTCCATTGCTCTTTTGTTTTCTGATAGGGAAACAGTCA
Organism: Antilocapra americana; assembly: GCA_007570785.1. Taxonomy (NCBI): domain Eukaryota; kingdom Metazoa; phylum Chordata; class Mammalia; order Artiodactyla; family Antilocapridae; genus Antilocapra; species Antilocapra americana. The sequence goes on along the minus strand of ML662331.1, from coordinate 187,022 downwards.
GATGGAAACCAGAACTGAATCTGGGAAAATCTCCATCCTATTTACCTCCTCTCCCAGAGGCAGGAAGTAGAGCCAACAGGCTTATAGGGAGTTCCCAGGCAGATGAGAGGGGTACTCATTAGAATGCACACTACTTTCCAGGCTAAAGATTAACAAGAGTCTGGAAATACCCGTGGTTCAAGCAAGATGTAGGTTATTAGGAAGATGATTTCATTTTATTTCAGAGTCAAATAGCAAGAGTGAAACAGTTCATTATGATTGGATGAGCTTCTGGAAAATCCAGGCACTATAATATACAGTTTATGGACAAATGGGGAACAAATAGCAGATACCTGGGAGCAATGTCTTTACTTTTAGTAGAGAAGTTCAAAGTTGCCATATGTGATTTTATGGAGAAAAGAGTTAATCACATCGTACCAGTTATTAGTTCATGGGCTCTCAGCTCCAAATTCACCCTTCAGTGTTTGCTCTAAGAATAGACAGGACCTTTGTGCTCTACAGCAAGGACAATGTTAAGTTTGTATCAGTAGAGGGTGCTGGAGGGATAGGGAAAGGAGAGGGAGGCTTTTCTTCTTCCCTTTGTGCAGTGTTTTGTTTTACTTGCTTCTGGTACGAGGTCCATTAGCAGAAGTGTGTGGGGACATCCATGATGCCCAGACTATGTAGTCCCTCAGTGACCTCATAGCCTCAGTGTGGGCTCATTGGCCACCATGCTGTAGCCCTGTCAGCATCACACTCACAGCAGCAGCTTCCCACTCGCTCTGTAAGGACTCCTACCAGCATCACTTGCCTGTATCCTGGAAGGATGTTTCCTGCTTGTCTGGACCAGCTCTGGCTAGGCAACGCAGTGAAGCCACAATGTGTTTGTTCTAACGAGCTCTTACCCTCAGCATGGAGGAACGGTGTCCACTTACAAGCTGTCCTTCCTTTGGTACTCTGTCTTAGTCCTAGGGCATGCTTTAGAGGTGTTCTTCCACCACAGTTTAATAATTATTTAGATTAAACTTCCCTTGTTTAAGCAACTGTGTTATTTCTGTCTCCAGATGGATTCAATTATCTTTTTGAAGAAATCGTTACGTTTACAGTGACAATAACTATAGTTTTTTTAAAAAAAAACATAGTGTCTTTGATCACATAAAGAATGATCTTAGATTAAGACAGTCCTTCAATCATCTCTTTATGTGGCCATACTGTTTTTTACTGAGTTTGTGAGTCACCAAAGATTTATGGCATTTAGATCTTTGAAATCAAACACACTCCACTTCGCCAACTTAATCTGAAAGGCTAATTCAGTTTGTTTATAGCTAGTAAGTGCCAGAATGGGGTCAGGACTTATTTAACTCTCAAATTGCTGCTCTTTCTACTACATTATTTGGCCTCACTTGACTTAACAACTGAAACAAATACTCTTTGATAAAGAGGACTGTACATGCAGAGTTAATCTGAATATGAAAGCATTTTACAATGCATAATGCATTCAGCAAATGTTATGTTAGCAAAAAGATCCATAAATATACCAACTTACATACTGTGTATCCAAATCATAAAGACAAACTAAAGACACTGAATACAAATCATTTTAATTTTTTATGTGTGTTCACATTCCCATTAGTATATACACATTTTCTTTTGCCCCATAAAAGACTAATAATATCTTCTAACTCCATCATATTCTAGCTAGATTTCTTCATTCCTACACAGGACATCAGCTGTGGAGAATTTACGTTTATAGTTAAAATTATAAAGCATCAAAGTGCCAAAAGCTGAAGATAATCTAATACAACACTCAAGAAATCAATGCCTATTTCAATAATAGAGTTAATGTGCTTTTTCAGGGTGACCACAAAGATAGTGAAGTGGGCCAAAATGGAAGGGTCACATTAACTTTCAAAATAAAGAAGCATCTTAATGCTTTATATCTACAAAACCAGCATTAGAATTCATGCTTTAATGAGATTGACCATACTTTGTATGTTTAAATGCTCCAGTTACAACCACAATGTCAACCATACAAAAACATTCAGTTTGCAATGGCTCAGGATCACAGATTTAAGAGAAGAGTCTACAATTGGGGAAGCTGCCATTTTACAGCATCAGGGACCCAATATAAAACTATCTTTGTAATATAGTCATTAGACTGTCACTGTTTTGAAGAAATATCTAAAGATAAAATATTAAAGATGGTGTCTTTTATTTTATTATGGAGCATGTTGCTACACTAGTACTGACATGTGCAAGGTTTGGAGAGATTAGGAGGAAACTATGCTTAGATAAATGACATGATATAGGTGGTAGGGCAAAGTCTAAAATGAGTTTTTAATTTTCTCCTCCAGGCTCTTCTCCTAACCTAACTTGGTTCTATTCAGTTTTAGCCATTTCTAGTCTAGATAGCAGAGAAGGGATAGTACTATCACTTCAAATGGAGTTTAGGGATAAATAATGCATAAATTTAAAGGAAGGAATAAAATATACACGAAATATTTGTGAAATAAAACAAATAGTTAACAGGCCAAAATAAGCCTAATTCATGATCAAACTTAAATAAGAAATGAAAAAAAATTATAGCTTGGAGAGAAAAGAGAGGAGAGAGAAGAGACAGCATGCCTAACAATGCCCTGTAAACTGTAAAATACTATTCAATGAAAAGACAGTGTTAAAACTAAAATGATAAACAGGCATTTACTTTATTCCTCTCATCTTTATAAAAAAGATGGGTGCAATAAAATGCTAGTACAAAGCAAGTACGATAAATAAGACCACACTGCTGGTTAATGTAAAAGGTGTATTTGAGCTCAGTACAGTCTGATTTAAACATTGTGACTTTAACAATCAATGCCTGGCCTGGGATTTTCATGAGTTTATCAAAGCTGACAAGTGTTCCCAGCTCACCAAGGAGAGCAGCAGAGCTGTGACAAACAGAATAAGTCTGCTAAAGCACAAGGTCTGAAATGGCTCCTTAGGAATACTCTCCAGTTTTATAGATGGTAGTGAAAGGTAGGAGTGAGGAGAAAGCAGGGCACAAAACTGAAGAGATTTCCAGATTCCCTGCAACTGATTTACTGTATGAAATAAGGATTTGTGCAGAAGAAAAACAGATGGGCTCCAACACGCCAGGGAATGTGTACCTAGGGACAAAGCTTCACTGAGAGGGAAAGATCAAATCAAGAGAGGTGAAATAAATTACTCTTTATCATCAGGTGACAATCACTCAGATATACAGTACACAAATATCTGCATTTCCTTTTGTCCTTTATGGTTGCACTCTGCTATCTATATCACTACATTTAATGGCAAAATTCCAAGGAAATCCAAGTTGTCCCATTTCCTTTTATTCAGTCTCACTGAACAAAAGATAGCTCTGTCTACCACTGAAATCAACCAATGCTCTTTTGTACGCAGATTTTGGTCTTCAAAGTCTGTTACTTTATCATTTTAAATATAAACAACTCTCTCCAATTTTAAGGATAAAAAGGTGAACAGGAAATCTAGGCAAAGGGTTGTCCAAATCACTTTTGACAATCTCACAACATAGAGAATAAAACTATCCATTAAAGGCCATCAGGATTATAAACATAATAAATGTTTACTTAATTTTAAAAGTAACAATAACTGAAGAAACTTGGGATGACATTTGAAAGAAAAAACAAACAAAAAGCAGCTATTATCTTACCAAATAAATAAGCAAATATTAATAAAGAATATTTTCTCTTTCAAATTAATAAAGAATATTTTAATTTCAATTTTCAATGGTGATTTATTTTGTGTTTATAATGTTTTTAGTCTGAATTTTAGTTAACATTATCATTTAGAATCTTGCCATGAATATTGTCAAAAGATATTTTTGGTATATTCACAAAATTTAAGGATAATTTATTCACAAATCATATATTCACAAATATAACTTCAAATAGTATGAATAAATATTTCATGCTTTGAATGTACTATAGTGTACTGAAGCATTAACCTATTATTGCCTATTTTTCATTATTGCATATAATGCTGCTATAAACACTTTCCATAGAAAATGCTATTGTGCTTCAGAATCTATTTTTAGACTGGATTCCATATAGGAATACAGACTCGGGGCCCACAATGCCTGAGTTAAAATTCTGTCTTAAATCCATTCCAACTATGTCACTGGGGAAAGTTGTCTAACCTTTTAGTGCTGCAGTTTCCTCAACTGTAAAATAGAGATGACACTAATAATAACCACCTCATAAGGTTGCTATAAGGATTAAAGGAGTTAGTTTATACAGAGCATTTAACATAGTGCCTGAGGCATATTTTAAACACTACATAAATGTTAGTATTAATGTTTTTGAATCTTAAAATTAACTAAAAAAGGTTTTATGAACTTACATGCCTAGCAGCAAGGTATGTCCATTCTCATTACATCAGATTCTAAGTACCATTTGGATATTTTTAGTGTGCTACTGTATAAATTTGTGTATTCATGTTTATGAATCTACAGATGAAAATTTGTATTTCATTAGTTTTATAGGAAATCCTTGTTTTCTGAGGATAACTGCCACTGGAAAGTAATGGTAGTCTTTGTGGTTTAATTTAGAAATAACAGACCTTGTCTCTTTAAAACATAACTTTAATGATATTTGTATTATTTTTTGATTTATCATTAAAATTTTCATTTAGAAATAGTAGTTAGAACTCATATACTTTTATATTGCTCACCATCTGTTATAGACTTAAAGTATGTATTCCTCCCAAATTCACGTACTGAAGCCTAATCCCCAATGTGATGGTATCTGGACGTGGAGGCTTTGAGAGGCAGTTAGATCATTGATTTTGAGCCCTCTTGAATGGAATTAAGAGTCCTGACAAAAGAAACTCCAGAGAATTCCCTTGCCTCTACCACTATGTGAGGATCTTCTATGAATCAGGAAACAGACCCTCACTAGATACTAAATCTGCTGCTACCCTGATCCTGGATTGCCCAGCTTCCAGAAGAGTGAGAAATGTTTGATGTCCTTCTATATTATAGGAAACCAAGAAAGAGACTTCTCTGAAATTTTAGTTTTAAAGAAAGTATTCCATTGTAAAGTTAACTTTGTGTTAAAAAGAAAAAAAGAAAAATAAGTATTCAAGCATCATATACCAAGTGGTACACTACACATTTTGTTATTTTCTTAAAAAAATAATTCTTCTTGTGAGAAAAACAATACTCAAGTATCCAACCTTCTAGTGAAGGCTGGGCCATTCTTGCATAAAAAGTCCAAGACAGGCAGTAGAATAATAACATGAAAATACGAGTGTTTTCTGAGGTGAATTGATTGGTTAATGCCAATCTCTGTCTCAAACATTATCAGCATACATTCTCAGTCACTCAGCTGTGTCCATGAGATTTTCCAGGTAAGAATACTGAAGTGGGTTGCCATTTCCTACTTCAGGAGATCTTCCCGAACTAGGGATTGAACCCACGTCTCTTGTGTCTCCTGCGTTGGCAGGTGCATTCTTTACCACTGTGCCACCTGGGTTGTATCCCTGGGTGGGGAAGATTCCCTGGAGAAGGGAATGGCTATCCACTCCAGTATTCTTGCCTGGGGAATTCCAAGGACAGAAGAACCTACCAGGCTACAGTCAATGGGGCTGCAAAGAGTCGGACACGACTGAGCAACTAACACTACTACTACTACCTGGGAAGCCCCAATCATTATCAGACAAAATCTTTAAATTCTCACTAGCTGAAATGGAAAATAATCAATGTAAATATTATACTACATTCATTTCTAAACTTCTTCAATGTTATTTATGTTGTCACTCCTTTCTAATAGAGGTGAACTTAGTAGGGCAGATGATCATCAACCAAGAAATGGATTTACAAAGAAAAACAGCAAACTTCATTAAGATGCCTTTTTACCAAGTATAATGTACTCATACTCAATATTTTTAGCAATAAGACAAAATACATGCAAAGTCATTAGTTGATTCAGTAAATATGGCCAAATTAAAATTTAGAAGGTTGGTGAATACAGAATCAGAGTAAAGGCAGTTTGATCATTTTATGAAGTATTTTATCCAAGTGACGAGAGAGGTGGATCATCTCTATTATAAAACCAAATATTTTTCTCTGATCTCCTTTTGTCACAGATCAAGAGTGCAAAATTCTTATTTCAAATTTCCTTTTCTCAAAATTCTTTATTTTATGGCATTTTATCCTTGCTACATACTATAGTCTTAAAATACTGTATCATATTTTTCTATTAAGTTAAAAAACAATGATTATAACTAATACAACTTATTGTGTTTTGATTCTTTTGTACTTTCCCTATAAGATATACAGGGCTCACGTTTTCACATGCTGTAGCTTTTTACTTAATAACTAGTTAAGCAAAGGAATACATACTTTGTAACGAAGATGAAAATAAATCCAAGTATACTTACCACATGAAGAATTTTATTCTCTGTTTCATAGACAGTACAATCCTGAAAAAAGAAACACATACATTAATTAAAAAAATTATACATTCCTTTTAAAATACTTTCTTAGGAACTGTACTACAATTTGAAAAAGTCTTGAAAACTCAAGCAAAAACAGCAGTTAGAATGGGAAAATGCCTGGAATACTGTATACTAAAACATTCACAATGATTTGCTCTGATGGTCAGTTATAGGGATATTTCAATTTTGTTTAACTGTGTTTTCTAATTTTACTAATTTTAAACACACATAATAAAGGACAATATACATTAAATAGACATAAAAGCAACTAATGGAAAAATTACTATAATCATTTCCTGTCTAAACTCATACATGTAATAAGTGTATTTTGTTGAAATATGTCCAACATTTCAAATACTGATTTATTATATATTAGAACATTAAGAAAAATATTAACATTAATTTCAATAGTCATATAAAGAATCTCAAAAATACATTATAATATATTAAACATATTTGCAATATGCAATTAAAATTAATGTATCCTACCAATGAATATTAAGTTTATAGTTCTTACATAAATTTGTCTCTGAAATTACAAAAAATTATTTAAAAAATTCTCCACTGTCTTTTTATCTACAATTGCTAGACTTATAATAAACAGTAATATAGCAAAGTGATCTTTGCTTAGAAACTCTGTGTTTCTATGGAACAGTATACTCAAGGAATTTCTAAAACGGGCATGATAATATCAGTAAACCAATAGCGATGTGTGAGAATCAAATGAGGAAATGAAATAAATGGCTCAGTACTATCTGACATACAGTAAATGATAAGTACATTTTAACTATGAATTATTGTTGCTCTGCATGATTTAAGAATTTTAAACTAACAACTTTTACCTCAAAATATAAAGTTAATTGATTATTATTTTGCTAGATAATTTTGAAAAAATATATATATTCCAAAGTACTGCATATTTCAAGGAGTGAGACTGCATTTCACTTTTCTCCCTGAATTTAATTTTGACAAAATGGAATCTTGTTCAACATGGCTTTTGGTAACAACATTTCACCACAATACCTTGCCAGAAGAAGCACATATTCTTTTGGGGGCTAAATTTTTTTAACATTAAATTTGTTCCAATTCAGTTCACAAACTAATAGAAATACTTAAGGACTGGGTCTTGTCATTCAGAAGGGCTCCTGTGCCAAAGGAGAAGTCTACGACAAACAATCACATCTACGTCTATATAATCATATAAAGTCAATTCTTTATTAAGTATGAATGAATTATGTGTACAGAGGAGGCAAGGTGTAGATAAAACATTTATATTTGGAAAGTGCATGTGTACTTACATCTGAATTTGGAAGAGTCCAATTTTATAGATTTAACTTCAAACACAATTATACCGGGAAGAGATAACTTGGGAAAAGCTGGGAAGTTGCCAAGTTTCCCCATACTGCCTCTACAGCTAGCTTCAGCTATAATGGATGCAAGTTTCATTAATTACCTACCTTTCTAGAATCAAATGATATGGATCAAATGTTCACAATTCAAAAGGATTCCTATCAGGGAAAAAAGTAAATATGATCTAAATCTATATTCTGTTGTGATAGAATAATCATATGGAGAATAACTATTTCAAGTTTCTTTACAATATACTTTATTTGTACATCCCTAGTATGACATAAAAAAAAGAATTGTTAAAGAAAATATTATACTATTTTAAAGCTTGGGTAGTATAGTCCATGGGGTCGCAAAGAGTCAGACATGACTGAGAGATTTTCACTATGTTCACTTATACTATTTTCAGAAACCACATTGTTGGTAGTAGTGTTGTTAGTTTGTTACTATTTTACTGAAACTGCTATGTATGTCTTACAGGATGAAGCAAGTGAACAATTACATGGCAGTAGTCAAGTGGGCCTTAGGAAGCATCACTACGAACAAAGCTACTGGAGCTGATTGAATTCCAGTTGAGCTATTTCAAATTCTGAAAGATGAAGCTATGAAAGTACTGCACTCAGTATGTCAGCAAATTTGGAACACTCAGCAGTGGCCACAGGACTGGAAAAGATCAGTTTTCATTCCAATCCCAAAGAAGGGAAATGCCAAAGAATGCTCAAACTACCACACAATTGCACTCATCTCACACGCCAGTAAAGTAATGCTCAAAATTTGTGAACTGTGAAATTCCAGATATTCAAGCTGGTTTTAGAAAAGGCAGAGGAACCAGAGATCAAAACTGCCAACATCTGATGGATCATCGAAAAAGCAAGAGAGTTCTAGAAAAACATCTATTTCTGCTTTATTGACTATGCCAAAGCCTTTGACTGTGTGGATCACTATAAACTATGGAAAATTCTGAAAGAGATGGGCATACCAGACCACCTGACCTGCCTCTTGAGAAACCCGTATGCAGGTCAGGAAGCAACAGTTAGAACTGGACATGGAACAACAGACTGGTTCCAAACAGGAAAAGAAGTACGACAAGGCTATATATTGTCACCCTGCTTATTTAACTTATATGCAGAGTATATCATGAGAAATGCTGGGCTGGAAGAAGCACAAACTGGAACAAAGATTGTGGGGAAAAATATCAATAACCTCAGATATGCAGATGACACCACCCTTATGGCAGAAAGTGAAGAAGGTGAGTGAAAAAGTTGGCTTAAAGCTCAACATTCAGAAAACTAAGATCATCCGGTCCCATCACTTCATGGGAAATAGATGGGGAAAGAGTGGAAACAGTGGCAGACTTTATGTTTTGGGGCTTCAAAATCACTGCAGATGGTGATTGTAGTCATGAAATTAAAAGACACTTACTCCTTGGAAGGAAAGTAATGACCAAACTAGACAGCATATTGAAAAACAGACATTACTTTGCCAGCAAAGGCTATGGTTTTTCCAGCAGTCACGTATGGATGTGAGAGTTGGACTATAAAGAAAGCTGAGCGCCAAAGAATTGATGCTTTTGAACTGTGGTGTTGGAGAAGACTCTTGAGAGTCCCTTGGACTGCAAGGAGATCCAACCAGTCCATCCTAAAGGAGATCAGTCCTGGGTGTTCATTGGAAGGACTGATGTTGAAGCTGAAACTCCAATACTTTAGCTCCCTGATGTGAAGAGCTGACTCGTTTGTAAAGATCCTGTTGCTGGGAAAGATTGAGGGCAGGAGGAGAAGGGGATGCCAGAAGATGAGATGGTTGGATGGCATCACCGACTCAATGGACATGAGTCTGGGTAGGCTCCGGGAGTTGGTGATGGACAGGGAGTCCTGGCATGCTGCAGTTCATGGTGTCACAAAAGAGTCGGAGATGACTGAGTGACTGAACTGAACTGAACATTTTATCACTTTTGGTGACACTGGTAAGTAATTTTATCATGGGAGAAAGCAGACACATACATAAGAATATCAGTAAAAACCTTAGAGCCTCTTGATGTATTATGTATGTATATATGTATGTATGTTTTTCTTAGCTCTGTCCACTGAAAAAAGCATAGAAACAATGACCAATTTAGTAGTAAATGAACCCTCCACAATTGGTGCTATTCAGATAACCATTTCACAGGCTTTCTTGGAAAATGGCTAATACTAAGCTAGGATAGGAATTGTACAAGAGGAGCATGAATTATATTGTGACACAAAATAGAAAGAAGCTATTAAAGATTACAAGGATTGTGTCAGTAAGATTCAGAAGTCAATATAAAGAGATTCTATCTGGGCAGAGATGGAGCAATTTGAGTATCTAAAAGGATAACTATAATGGACAGAAATAGTAAATATTGCTAAATATTACATATATTAATATGTTTGAAGATAAAACTTAAATATACTAAATATAGCCAAATATATTTAGTAAGTTTAATAATATTGAATGTATTAAACCAATTGGATAATGTATGATAGATATATACAGCTATTTATCTGTACAGCTCTTGATTCTGCAAATATTAATCATTTGTTTTAAGGATATAAAGATGAATAAAACATGGCTTAGAGAAGCACAGTTTAAGATAGGCATTCACGTAAATAAGTAACAATATGTAAAATTCTATAGTCTTCAAGAAGTTTTATATTTTAATAACTTTAGAACTATAAATGCCACAAAATTACACAAATCAACATATAAAAGGTCAATTAATTAAAATTTTGAAATATTAGCATATTTCTTAATAAAATTCAACAAAACCACTGTGTTGTGCTATGAGGCATCCCAGGTGGTGCTATGGTAAAGAATTGGCCTGCCAATGTAGGAGACGCAAAAGACACGGGATCGATCCCTGAGTCAGGAAGATCCCCTGGAGGAGCAAATGGAAACCCACTCCAGTATTCTTGCCTGGAGAATTCCATGGACAGAGGAACCTAGTGGGCTACAGTCCATAAGGTCGCAAAGAGTAGGACACAACTGAGCACACACACACAGCATACATACAGCAGGTATTTTGGGAAATTCATCTCATTAGTAAGTCATTTTATTTCCATCAAATGTGATTTTAAAATATTTGCTTCTGAAGTGGGAGTTTTATTAACATTTAAGGCCAAATCCTTTCTTGAAAGATCATACCCCAAGTTTTAAAAATAAAAATAAAATTGCACTAGATATGAAGAAATCTCCATTTTCTGAACTTATGTGCACTATGGAAAGGTACACCTCTGACGTTCTAGTTATTTTTAGGTTAGGATTAAATTTAGATTTTTAAAATTGGATTTAGAGCTGTGCCACTATACACTCCCAGGAATTCTCTTTAGTAGCTCATGCTGTCTTTTATGGTACATGCAAAATAATACTTGAATTTCTTCATCCTTTTTGTGTATAATGGTTTTACAAATGATGTGATGCACATTTAAATGCATCAAATCCTTCATAAGACAATATTTATAAAATGAAGAGTGTTTCTTCAGTTTTGATCACTTTTTTCCTTAGGAAAGTAAGATCACCCCACAGGATCATAATCAGTTATGTTTTTAGTGAAAGCAGAATACATAAAAAAATTCTATCTTATATTTTACTATAGACGCTAAATACTTTGTCAGCTGGGGATTAGAATGTTTATTACAAATAATACATCTCATCAACTATGTATTATAGATAGTTACAAGAACAGTGCATAGGTCATTAATTGCTTTGCTTTCAACTAATATTTAAATAATCTAGCCATGTAAAGCTTTGATAAGGGTACTTACATACTAAATACCTCACATATTCTATTATCAAGATATCAAAATTTCTACACTATGCTGCTTCACTGATTAATCCATGGAATGAGTTAGTGTTATACTGTTACTCAATCATTCATTCACTCAAGTCACAATGTTGTTGCTTAGTTGGTAAGTCGTGTCAGACTCTTGCTACTCCATGGAGTGTAGCCTGCCAGGTTCCTCGCCCCATGGGATTTCCCAGGAAAGAATACTGGAGTGGGTTGCCATTTCTTCCTCCAGGGGATCTTCCTGACCCATGCCTCCTGCATTGGTAGGCAGATTGTTTACCACTGAGCCACGAGGAAAGCCCCAAGTCACAATACCATTCACCAGCATTTTTTTTTCTTTTTTGGCATCTTCTAAATGCAATTCACTATAAGGCACTATTGGGTGATCAAAGATAAATTAAACTTGATCCCTGGCCATCATTATTTCATTATTTAGTAAAGAAGTAGGTGAAACTATTCAAATAATAATACAAGGTAAACAAGATAAATGCTAATCCTATAAAAAAGGAGATAAGTTCTGACTTCTTAACTCTGGAATAATCTTCTGAAGGAGATGATATTTTAGCTGAGCTTAAATAGCTTTTAAGTCTGGAAATTGGGGGTTCGGGGGAAAGATCATGCCAAATTACATGAAGACACTGAACAAAGGCACACAATCAGGATAAGGAAATCAATTTGGGTAGAGCCTAAGATACATGAGGTGAGTGCAATGAGAAAGAAAATCTAGAAAATAGTCATATTGTGGAGAGTTACCAATGATAGGCTGGGGGAATTTTGTTGTTTTAAAGGTAATAAAAGCTTTATTTTTGTAAAGCAATCTATTTTGAAGCCCCCTCTACCCTGGTACCTCAGTTGGTAAAGAATCAGCCTGCAGTGCAAGAGACACTGGTTTGATTCCTGGGTCAGGAAGGTCTGCCAGAGAAGAGATAGGCTACCGACTCCAGTATTCTTGGGCTTCCCTGGTGGCTCAGCTGGTTAAAAAAAAGAAACTGCCTGCAATGTGGGAGACCTGGGTTTGATCCCTGGGTAGGGAAGACCCCCTAGTGAAGGGAAAGGCTACCCACACCAGTATTCTGGCCTGCAGAATTTCATGGACCGTATAGTCTATGGGGTCGCATAGATTCACACACACTGAGTGACTTTTACTTTCATTTTCCATTGGGGTAGCAAAGACTTCACTCGGTCACTTGACAATTTCTTGTGACTTTAATTTGGAAGAGGCTGAAGTCAGGATAGCTTACACTTAGTGCCATGGTTGGTATTAAACAGCAATGTGAATGGTAAGCATGAGTGTGTGTATGTTTTAACAAAATACAGGGGTGGTGGGATAAGACTATAGTTCAAATTCTCTGGTCTAGCTTAACATCTCAAACAGACATCTCTTTCTTTTCTCATAGTTCTTTTTCTCTTGTTCCTTTCCTTTAGTTATAAGAATATCTTTGGTGCCATGTCTCAGAGGGAAGAATCTCTTCAAAGTTGTGTTATCTTTCAAAATATACCAAGTAGACATTTTGTCTCTGGCAAAGATGAAATATGCAATTTACTCTGCTAAAGGAAGTGCTCACAAATGTTTGAGTATGGAAAGACTGCGATCAAATCTATGTTTCATGAAAACAATGAAGAAATAGTCATGGATTTGGAAGGGAGCAAAACTGGAGGCAGGGAGGTCAGCTGGAATACTTTTTCAATAGAAAATATGATATGTAATCAGGGCTTGAACTGAGGTGATGATGACGGAAGAGGAGATGAGAAAAGGTAGATGAAATACACTTAGCCAGCAATGAGCTAACTCGGGAACTAATTGATAGGTACAGAGAATAATGGGGAGGAGAAAGTTAAACATTACTCTGGGGTTCAAGTCTGAGCAACTGGATGAATAACACTGTGGAGATGATAAGAGGAGAGAATTTAGAGAAAATGAAGTAATTCTATTTTGGACATGTAAAATTAAAAGTGGCTGAGAGGCCATATATTGGATTGGCCAAAAGTTCATTTGGGTTTTTCCGTAAGATGTTCTGTAACATCTTACAGGAAAACAATTTACAGAAACCCAAACAAACCTTTTGGCCAGTCCTATACAAAGCTGATCAGCAAGTAGCTAAAAAAAAGCTGAATTGGATCTAGAATAGAATCCAAGCTGGGAAATATTTACATTAAAGAGAGAGTTAAAAGCACAAGAAAGATGAAACAACAATGAATTCATCAACAAAGAATATGTATACTGAGAAGACAGCTATGGACAAGATCAGACAATGTTTAGAAGTCAGATGGTGCTTGCTTCAGCATCACATATACTAAAACTGGAACAATACAGAGATTAGCATGGCCCCTGCACAAAGATGACATGCAAATCTGTGAAGCGTTCCATATTTTTTGGCTAATTCATATTGAGTTTTGACAGAAAACAAGAAAATTCTGTAAAGCAATTATCCTTCAATAAAAAATAAATTAATTTAAAAAAAGAGAGATGGAGGAAGTTAGTTATGTGGTCAGGAATAACTAGTGAAAGTGTTACAAGGACATCTAATAAAAGTTATAGTGATAACAGAGTTACAGTAAAATAGTCTATGTCTGTGCTGTCTAATTCAATGGTCATTAGACATGTGTGGCTATCAAGCACTTTAAATGCCTTAAATGCAAATAAGGAACTGAATTTGTAATTTTCTTTAATTTTAATTAATTTACATTTCGATTGCCACATTCAGGGAATACCCAGGGTGTCCAGTGGTTAGGTTTCCATGCTTTCACTGCCTTGGCCTGGGTTCAATCCCTTGTAGTGGAACTAAGATCCTGCAAGCCACATAATATGGCCAAAAAAACACCTGCCACATGCAGCTAGTGGTTACCATATTAGCAGCACAAGTTTAGAGAAGTATACTCAGTCCATCCAACAGCTGGAAAAGCCATTTGTTGTTTAGTTGCTAAGATGTGCCCGACTCTTTTTGCGATCTCATGGACTGTGGCCCGTCAGGCTCCTCTGTCCATGGGATTTCCCAGACAAGGATACTGGAGTGGGTTGTCATTTCCTTCTAAAGGGATCTTTCTGACCCAGGGATCAAGTCTGCATCTCCTGCATTGGCAGGTGAACTCTTTACCACAGAGCCACCAGAGAAGCCCAGAAAAGCCATTTACCAAGAAACAAAAACATAAAAAGCAATATCTGGGAAGAAACCATGAGGAGATTTAATTCCCAGTCATTAACCAGATCCTTCATTTTTTTCCCCTTCAGCAAAGGGCAGAGTTCAGTCTACTATGACATCTACAGTAGCCACACAGTACAATAACACCAATTCTCTCTGTGAGATAAAAAACACAAGAGCATGAAAATGAATTTCAAGTACCCATCACATAGCTTTGTGGGCACAGAGAAAGCACTGCCAATGATAAGTGATTTGCAATGGATGAAAGATAAAAGTTCAAACTAAATTAAGGCTCATCAGAGACTGAAAGCTGACTGAGTACTTCAAGTGAAAAGAAGAATGTCCACGGTAAATGGACAGGCATTAACATCCTTCCTGAATATGTTACCAAAATGCCATAGCTTAATTCTCATTTCAGATAAATGTCCTTGGCAAACAAGGCAGAAGTATAATAACCCAACAATTACTTCCTTGGCAGTCCCTTCACCATTGTGACTGACTCAATGATCACAAACTTGTTAGTCTTCCTGACGTTATTTCAGAAATGAGAAGAATGTTCCTGAAGGATGGAATCTATTGAAATTTTAAAATGACCCATTTTAAAAATTGGCTAAGGTTTTCATTAGGTTAAATACAGTTATGAATTGTAACATAAAAAATGCAATAAACCAAGAATAGGAGGGGAATATGGGTGGGCATGACCTTAAAGACCATCTTAGTCTTTCTCTTGGTGAACATAATTATATTCTTCTGCATCTTGGATCATATTCCTCTCCAAAATTCTGTTCCACGTCTCCCACATGAGTTTATCTAAAATGAAACTCCACTTGACTCTAATCAATCATCTTTTACCTACAATGAAAGACTAATGTTCCAATAGTTGGATGAATGTGGAAACTAACATATACAGACTTGGAGGTATAAGCAAAAGTGAGTTTTTTTCAGCATCTAAGTGGCTCTCCAACAAATCCAAAAACCACTGAGGCAAATCCAACAAATCCAAAATGGTCTTGAATGGCCAATCAGATAACTCTAACTGTATGCATTTTATGTTTCTATCAGTGATCTAATTGTTGGTCTTTCCCATTAGATTGTCAATATTTTCAAAAAAGGGACCCTATATTCAACTGCACTATCTCTTTAATCTCTCCAGGGGCTCTGTATATGCTATAAATGTGAATTCATCAGTTATGATTATTTTATTTAACATTGGTTTTATAGGTTAGGTATAAAAACAAAACTTTAAAGCCATATGTTAAAAACAAAACTAATTGCTAAACAAACTAGCACAGTAAACTTAGTTTCTTCACACTATTATTTTGTACAAAAAGACTGACTTTCACAGTTTTAAAATCATTTTAAACATGAATTTGGTATTAGACTTCAACTTGCATGATCTCAGCAGATATTTTCAACAAAAAATAATTGGGGTTTTCTCAGCACAAAGATTAGCATTATGTAAAAGATGTCAAGAATTTTATATTTATTCAAAGAAGCTAAAATTTCTTTGTAATAATAAGTCTCTCTAGCTTCCACATGTTCAAGTTACTTACTATAATGACCATCTAATATATCACAAGGGCTTCATGATAGCTCAGCTGGTACAGAATCTGCCTATAGTGCAAGAGACCCTGGTTTGATTCCTGGGTAGGGAAGATCTGCTGGAGAAGGGATAAGCTACCCACTCCAGTCTTCTTGGGCTTCCCTGGTAGCTGAGATGGTAAAGAATCCACCCGCAGTGAGCAAGACCTGGGTTCAGTCTTTGGGCTGGGAAAACCCCTGGAAGAGGGCATGGTAACCTGCTCTGGTATTCTTGCCTGGAGAATGGAAAGAAAATCTATAGCGTCTAAACCTGGGAGAGAATTTTTCCTTTGTGACAAATCCAACTGAAGAGTTCAAGCAAAGATTAATACCACATCCCATTGGAAATAAAGATATCATTTAAACATTAATTCTTTAATTCAAGATCATACATCTGACTGCCAGAAAATAAATGGAAGTTATAATATATGTGAACAAATTCCAAGTATTAGTTTAAAAAATTCCTTAAGCTCATGCATCTATGCCCTGTTTATCTGCTTAGATTGCACTTTCATAGACAAAATGGAACTGTTTCTTTTAGTAACTATGTCCAACATTTGAAAAAGTGACATCTACCTGAGCATTCAATAAATATTTTTAGATCAATGATGATGATATTTAAATCATAACAAATACTAAATTGTCCAAGTAATAATACTAGCTTATACCTAGGCTGAACGTTGTACACCCTCAAAATAGATATTACATGGAATCAGTATCCTTTTGGCATTTCCTAGTCATAACACTGAGAGATTGTCAGGCAGAATTTTATGCTTTGAAAAATTTCAAAAGTCTCCCATTCCCACCAAACCTACCACACTATATTTCAATAGACTATACTTCAAATATCAAGAAATACACACATGCATACAAACAGAGCACTGAGGGAAAAGAAGAAATTCTTCAAATCCAACCTTTACCAAGCTGTTTTCTTGATATTCAGAATTTTAGCACCTAGTTTTATTGTCTCTTTCCTTATATTCAAATAAACATTATTGTCCTTAAAATTCTTGTAAATGCTATATTGAAATTGTTAATAGGTTCAATATTACAGTAGACTTGTATTATGATTTCTAAATATATACTTTCTTTTCTTAAGGGAAAAGTAAATTTACTGAAGCCACCAATGTTGGCCATGGACCTATGATTTACTTTGTTCAACAAAATGTGTGTTGAAGTGCTATGTCTTATTTCCATGCAGAAACTTTAAGTACCAGTTCATAGTCCACCAGGCTCTCTTTTCCCTCTGCAAGCAGTATTCAAGAAGAGGCTAGTCTGAGCTGTGCAATGAAGAGGATGTAGAGAAGTGCTAAAGCAACCCAGGATGGACACAGAATATGAGCACTGGACATGAGCATTATTAAAAGCCACTAACATTTTCAGGTTGTTACCACAGTATAATCAACCTTATCTTGACTGATAAAATCCTCCATCAACTAAAAAGAAGAAAAACAGAACATTCACTCAAATGAAGACCTAACCAGCACAGAGTTTAATGCAATAACTATTTCATCAATTTTACAGGTTTTATTTCTTCATTTCAGGAAATGTGAGGTGCTATGTCACTCCTCACAAAATGTAATTCACAATTAACCTAAGATTACATTCTACTAACCTTCATGCAAATCCAGTCTTTTCCCATCTTGTACTTTAGCGAATTTTTACCTCATTTTTTTCAATTTGATTTATGCTCACTTGTCCTAATTACTTAATTCTAACCAGTTCTTCAACCTGCCCCTGTTGATTACAATTTCAATCCGTTATTTTACTTGTGTTAGGGTCTAATTTCTTATGAATTACCTAACATCGGTGGTTATTCTGACCTAACCCAAGAGGCCAGGGTTATAAAAATTACATCAGCAGTTGGGCAAAATATCTCAGAAAACCAGTGCCTTTAACTAGCAGCTCTATATTTTCTTTGATTTCTTGCTTTCCTCTAAGGTAGATATGAAATCTATATCACAGATTTTGTGTAATGATTCAACTATATAATCCAAATAAGGCATAACATGATTTATAAAAATGCTAACATATTTTATCCCTTCTTGTTTTAGTAAGTCTAGTTTCTGCCTCTGTCTGTTGATACCATATTAGTTTCTAGCATGGGTTCTCCCGCTATTATGAATGTACAAGGACCATTTTTGTTAATAGCATATGTATTTGATGTTTTGAAGAACAAGTCTAATCCTTTTGGAAATGAATTTATGACCCAAATAGACTATGAACTGATAGCAACAGTTGTATATTCAAAACTTTAGCCTGTTTTATTTATAAAAGTGTGGGCTCTGGGCTGATATCACCTATAAATAGTGGGAACTCCTGATCCATCATTCTGAACCATTCATACCGTAGCAAAGTCCAGGAAACCTGCATTTTTAACAAGCTTCCCTGGGTGAATCATAGTCCCTGGACCAGCCATTGGGAAGCACTGTTCTTGATCACATACATTTTCTTCCTACCTCATGTTCATCTCATTAAAGCAGTGTGACTACATCATAGTGATTATCAACTTTGGCTCTATGTTAGAATCAATTGAAGCATCATTTAAAAAAACAATTATAACCCTACCAGAGAGTCTAATTTAATAGGTCTTGGATGGGACCCAGATATCTGTGTTTTTAAATAAAAAGCTCTTTACTTCTTTCCAAGGTGAAGCCAAACTTGAGAAACAATGAGCAGGAAGTATTACAAACCATGTCAAAGCAGTTGGATCTAAGTTCTGGTCATGTCATTAACTGACTATGTCACTGTCCCTCTCTAAAATCCCATTTATCCATTTATAAAATTGAGATAATGACATTTAGTTTACCTATTTCACCTGATTATTGTGAGGGATAAGTCTGATAAGTTCTAAAAGCATTTTGCCAACCTCAAAATAGAAATAATACCATTGCCTGCCTATTATACTTTACCCACTGTTCTTGCTAATAATTTTTAAATGTCATAAGGAATAGGATTTATCCAGATGACATGTCTTGAGGGAGGGGTTATAAAGGTGAACTGAAGAGCCAAGGGCAGAATACATTTCAATTTTAAAAAGCAGGTAGGGAGACAGGACAGGAAAGCATTCATGCAGATAGTTTAAATGTGAAGAACCAGGAAGCCTAGTGAGATATTTAGTTGGGTATGGAGGCCTGTGGAAAATAGTGAAACATGAAAAGGGAAATTAATAGTTATGGTATTAGTAACTGCTGCATAGTGCTAGGGTAGACATTTCAAAAGGATTTATAAACTTTGCAGATAACACTTAAATAAGAGCAAGATACACAACAAAATATTTACAGAATCAGAAAAAATAATTTACCTAATCAAACCTTTTGATTTTTCCCTTTAGGTACTTTGATAACTACTGCTTTGACAGTGCATAGTCCAGTAATATGACATTCTATATTCTTTTATGGCTCAGGTTTTCAAATTTGCTATCAGATCAAAAGATGGAATTTTTAAGCTACAAAAGCATTCTAAATGATACTCGGAAATGTATACATGGATTTATTTGGGAAGGGTGGGAAGCAGAATGGACAGTAGTAACAAGAAGTTTTTTTATCTCCCAAACCAGCCCTCCCCTCCAAGTTTCTGATTCCTCTCCACTATAATTCTTAATTCACCAGCTTATTACCAGTTTCACAAGGAGACAAGTGCCATTAACACTGTCCCCCTCCTGCCCCCACCCAACTCATATCCCTGGAGTTACAAACATTAAAAGAGAAGAAACAGCAGAAGCAGCCTTAAACTATTCTTTAATTTATTTTTAATTGGATAATTGGTTTATAATGTTATGTCGGTTTCTGCCATGCAATGATGTGAATCAGCCAAAAGCATATATATGCATACCTCCATAAGTCAGCCATAAGCATACTTCCCTCTTAAACCTTCCTCCCACCCCCACTCCCATCCCACCCCTGTAGGTTGTCACAGAACACCAGAGAAACTCCCTGTGTTATATAGCAACTTCCTATTAGCTATGTGTTTTACACATGGTAATGTATATGTTTCAATGCTAGTTCCTCAATTCGTCCCACCCTCTCCTTCCCCCATTGTGTCCACAAGCCTGTTCTCTATGTCTGCATCTCTATTCCTGCATTATAAACAGGTTCATCAGTACAATTTCTCTAGATTCCATATATACACATCAATATACTGTATTTTATTTTCTCTTTCTGACTTACTTCATTCTGTATAACATGCTCTAGGTTCATCCACCTCAATAAAATTGACTCAAATCCGTTCCTTTATACGGCTGAGTAATATTCCAGTATACATATATATAATATATATATATATATATATATATATATATATGTCAATGGATATCTAGGGTGCTTCCATGTCCTGGCCATTGTAAATAGTGCTGCTATGAACATTGGGGTACATGTATCTTTTTGAATTATGGTTTTCTCAGGGTATATGCCCCATAGTAGGACTGTAGGGTCATACAGTAGTTTTAGTCCCAGATTTTTAAGTAATCTCTATACTGTTCACCACAGTCAGTCTTAAAATATTAAGGGCTATATCTGTAATAATCAAGATATACCTGGATTTTATCAACTTTGAAAAAAGAAACCAGTATTTTGTTTAGTTCTCTCTCAGGTTTTCATCAGCCTCAGAACGAGTTACAATGATTACATTTAAAATCCTGTAACCCCCTTTTAGGTGAAATTTTAAAGAGAAAATGAATCCTTTCATTTTTTCAACATTTATTTGCCTGGCACTGGAGATATTCAGGTGTAAAAAGCAGAAAAATTGCCTTTACCAAGTCTCCTACAGCAAATCTTTTCTTAAATGGATTAGTATTACATTGGGCTTGATTCTTTAAAAAGAATCAACACAGTAGATTACAAATGGGAGCATATCAGGGATTCTCTTCTGAAAACCTGACCACCTAAAAGGGTTAAGAATCGTGTAATCCATCTTTCTATTTCCTTATATGTAATAGAGCAACAATGCTAAATGTTCTATCTTCTTGGGGTCTTTGCGAAAATATTTTTAAAGCCTCTTGAAAGGTGAACTGTATAATAAGACAGTATGACAAAATGTAGTATTTCAGAAAATAGGAAGGCAATGAAGTATATTACATGAATAAGCAATAAAACTTTGAGAAAATGATGTGGTACATTTCTAAAGATAAGCATGTGTATACTGTATAATCCAGCAATTACCCTCCTACATACATAGTTAAATGTAAGTATTTATACAAATATTTATGGGCAGGAGAATGAAAAAACACTGAAGTATATACATATAATTAAGTATTATATGTATTTTTTTAATTGTTTTTGCCATACATTGTCATGATATCCGTATTATATGTATTGAAAGTGAATGAACTACAGTGGCTACACAAAACATGAATTAGTTCAGAATACACTATCAAATAAAAAAATATGCAAAGTGATACTATTTGTACAAAGCTCAAAGACAAGCTTAACTAAATGAAATGTTTAGAAAATGTATGAAATTACTTTACAGAAAAAAATATGAAATAATAAACACCCTTAGAAGAGGCAGGGTAATGAAAAGAAAGAGCACAATTATAACTAAGACAATATTGGTAATGTTCTAGCTATTAAATGGCCAATTTAAGAGTATTTGATTTATTTTTATGCCTCACAATATATATATGAAAAAAATTCTCTTGTGTATATGTATATATAACATAAATTTTAAAATATAATAATGAGAAAATAAATGTCTGAAAAATAGTATCCTGTCATTTATTACCTAAAAGAATTTGATTAGTATACTAATGGAACCACACATCAAGTTCTTCTGTTATTATTAATGATGATGCTATTGAATATCAACATTTTTCAAAGTGTTTTGGTAAGACACAGTCTAGGTTTGTAAAAGAATAAACCTATAAAAAACAACCTATTTCATTTTATATAAGTTTTAAAGCTTTTTTTTCACAAAAAAAGTGTCAGAAAGCTGGAAGAATAATAAATTATTATGTCCAATATTCTAAATAGTGCTTTCCTAAAGTCTTATTAGCATGTAATAATTTCATCACTTGGTTACTTTTTGTTCTGAACCTTCAGAAAATTTGCAGCTATCAGTAATCATTTTTTTTAAATATCAAGAATGAGGATTTTTTTCCTCTGTGTATTTATATCTATTCTGATTATAATGCTATGTTCCACTCCTTAAAGAGATACAAGCACATACACACAACATAATCTCAGCTTTGCAAATTCTATAAATTTTTGGTTTCATATTTGTCTTCAGAAAAAACATTGCTCAAGCTATCTGGACACTATGCTTAATAGCTGTATATCTACTATCTGATTCATTATATATTAGGATCATAAAGAAAAGTTTAAAAAGGAAATGGTTTTGCTTCTCACTGTCAGCTAAAACAACTAAAGAAAACTTACAGGAGTGAGTATTGACCTAAAATATATTGCTTAAATATAAAATAAAAAATAATCATCTTTCATATTGCCTTCAACTGGTATCCTAAATACTGCAATTCATATTGTTTAAAAATTACATATAAAGTTTGTCCTGGTTTTTGGTCTGAAATGTCCCAGTTTCAAATCCCAAGAGCCCAATTCCATTTTTCAGGTCACCTAGAATGTCTGTTTCAGGAAGGCTTAAACACTAACCCTGAGAATACAGCAAAAATAATATTGAAAGCCATGTTTGAGATGAATGATAAACTATCTTGGCTGAGCTTTCATATAGTTTAATACTTACTACATGAACCATAAAATATGTAGCCTGCCTACCCCAGTATACATGTATCTCGCTACTACATGAATCTTAGTATCTCTTTTAGAATACAAACTCTGTATAACTACTATTATACATTAGCCTTTTACCTTTACCTGTTTTGAATTTTCCATTTTCAACTCTAGGTTACCTGAATATGTGGATAGGGATGGCAAATTCACAAATAATCAAAATTAACTTCTGTATTCCATTTGAACATGGACATTTCAAACTATCATTCAGAATATGAAGCACAGTTTCCAATCGCCTTAAATTCTAAAAAATATCTGAAATTAAACCAAAATCTTTTTTTAAAAAAATCACTCATTTTAGAACCATGTCTTTCTTCACTGCCACTCAATACCAAAAGTAAGCAGAGAAACACTCCTTTAAATTTTGTGTGAAACAACAAACTGACTTGAGGGTTTACAAAGATCTTTTGCTATACAAGATAACTAAAATTGCCATTTATTAAGCTCCCACTAAAATGCCTGATCATGAACTAGATCAATTTCCAATAGTCACAGAAATTCACCTATAATAATCCAACAAAGTGATCCACCTTATAGATGAAGACAAAATTAAGATATCAAGTAATTTGCTAAAGTTCATATTGTTTGTAAAAAGCAGAGCCATGATGAATTCATATCTACATTATGTCAAAGCCCACTATACTATTTTGCCATAAAATAAAAGAGTAAATAATATAAAAGGTCAACTAGGAAGGTAAAGGAGGGAAGTTAAATATGATAGCTATTGTCAATAAACTTATAGGTCAAATTTTTTTGTGTAAGTCCTTAATAAAACATTAAAAATTAAGGCTATTTTTACAAAATTCTATAATTTTTTATTTTATGTTTTTTTAGTATTTATAAATACATGCCCTAACAATTTAAACCATAAATAACAATTCAATTAAGTCCTTAAAAAGCTCTTATTTTCTCCTGGGAATTTACCTGGAGTAAATAACAACTGGATTAAGATAAAACAGGTTAGATTAAATTCAAGGTGGCATTCTTTTCAGAAAGGATTATATACTCAATATGTTCACACTTATTTTTATTTAGAAATGTATAATTAAGAATAACTAATAAATAGTTTACTTTTACTGATTTGTATTTAAAACAATGTAAAAGTAACAAAATTGATTAACGAGTACACACACATAATTTAGAAGATGTCCATGAAAAAGAAATATTACTAATGTTGACCTCTGAAGACGATGTTTCCGTTTTCTTGAATGAAGATTTAGAAAAAAAAGAAAATAATTAGACAGGTAAATATGTGGGAAAATATCAAACAAATGAACTGGCAGAAAGTCAGAATAACAACTTAATTAAAGACACTTATTATAGGAAAGATCATAGCAGTGGCACAGTTGTTTCTCGTGCTTAAATTGACATGACAGTAACTATTTGAGGTTTTCTGTATTTTTTAAACAAGTATTATTATCTTATAAACATTTTTAAAGGACAGAAGACCTAATAACTATGGATAAAATTAAAAAAAATTATGGCACAACAGTAAATGAAAAAGACCATTTTCAAAATACTTATGCATATTTATATGCATGAAACAACGGGGCTAAGCCTCAAGTCTCCCAGGACTCATCATTCACACCCTCTGTCCCCTGCCCCAAGTATTCTAAGTTCCACCAAAGCTGAACTTTGCAAACTGATACTTTTATGACCATTTCTTAATGATATGACAATCTAATTAATCACTTTTCTGTGTTTGAACTAGAAAAGTATTTAGATAGAATAATTTTAGGTTAAGCTGATACCCATTAGAGTAGGCATCATGGCAAGTATCTCAGTGCTGAGAAGTGCGTGGGCACCTGTCTCACTTTTCTGGTTCAGGTGCTGACAGTGCTCTAAATGGCTGCAGCTTCAGTTATTTGTGAGAATTCTTTCCATTTAAGATTTTAAAACCAGTTTCCCTTTTTCTCAAACGTGTTATTATAATGAATCTTATGTGGGAAAGAGGTGCTCGGGGAAGAATCTCTTTTAGAGACTTCAACTATAATGGTCTAAACCCATCACAACTGAAAATAAGAAAAACAGGTACAGTAAGATTAAATAAATTCTTCCAAACAGAACTTGTTAAAAGAAACATATCTTTCTCCTCTATTGCTTGTATTACTTAAAATATAAGTAGCTAATATCAAAAGGCACTTTCCACTTACTTCACAGTAACACCCCTTTGTGTTAAGAAGGGAAAAAAATCTATTTGTGACAGTTTATTTTTAGATATTGATCATCTCATCTTGCTGCAAAGGGAATAAAAATAATTAAAGTTGAGTGAAAAATAATTTGAAGTACAGCATATTTCAAAGCATAACTATCATCATAACTGTTCAGATGAGATTTCTTGAAAGCCTAGTAATAAATGCATGCCCTAGATATTTTTTTAATCTACACTTTGCTTATTCAAATTGGCCTCTTTTACTGGCAGCTTAACTTTAATTCAGCCTTCAGATACTGCATACAAGTCCAAGTGAATGCAATGATTACTGTGTACTTAATGCCTGAATGAGACCATTAGATGGACACTGACTGTTTGTAAACTATATAATTTATTTCAAAATATAATAAATATTCATTTAGGCTGTGCTCGTCCATCAAACTTAAGCAGTATTTCCTCAATATACATAACATTCTTTTCATATTTTTCTAACTCAAATTCGTTTTAGAAAATTTGAAAAACACAAAAAAGTAGTCTAAATAAACTAAATTTCATCATCAAGAAGGAAACAGTTAACAGTTTTGTTTCATTATTTTAATTATCATCCTCACTCCTATTGCGAAGATAGGAGTCAACAGACAACAGAGCCCAGAAAGACTTTGTATCAAAGGTAAGTCATCACATAATAGGAGAAAAACAGTAGACTATTTAAGATATGATTTATAAACATTCATTTCATACCTATAATTAAGTTCCTCTAAAAATATGTTTTGCTAGCATTATATAAAAGCACATGGTATTTCTGTAGTATTGTTGACTTTCATCCTAGCATTGGAAAATGGTTGTTAGGATCAGTAATTTTATTTTAATTAATGAATAAACTGAGATGCAAAGTGATGGGTATCTCTGGATATCTCTGGGGTTCTTAATATGAGTAGCAGAGATAGAACTGCAGCTTTTACACAGGAGGTGAAATAAAAATGAGTAACAATTCAAGTATTTAATTCAAGACTTTCCTGGAAGAGTATAAATCAGCATGTGCTAAACCATATAAGATAACTGGGGCTCAGGTCAATTTATTTTAACAAGTAAGTAATGAGCACACATTGTTCCTGTCTTCAAGGAGATAACAATCTAATGGAAGAAAGATAACTATGATTCACAGAAAAATTTAACTGACAAGATATAAAAGGCATGTAAAGTATGAAATTTCTATCTTTGCCCACACAAAAAGAATTAGATCTAAGAAATTAACAAAAAGGACAAAATGGGATCATATACGATAATCAATGCAGAGAAATGACAAAGACCAGGCTGAAATTGAAGAAAGTGGAGAAAACCACTAGACCATTCAGGTATGACCTAAATCAAATCGCTTATGACTATACAGTAGAAGTGAGAAATAGATTTAAGGGACTAGATCTGATGGACAGAGTGCCTGATGAACTATGGATGCTGGTTCGTGACATTGTACAGGAGACATTAATCAAGACCATCACCAAGAAAAAGAAATGAAAAAAAGCAAAATGGCTGTCTGAGGAGGCCTTACAAATTTAGCTGTGAAAAGATGGGGAGTGAAAAGCAAAGGAGAAAAGGAAAGATATACCCATTTGAATGCAGAGTTCCAAAGAATAGCAAGGAGAGATAAGAAAGCCTTCCTCAGTGATCAATGCAAAGAAATAGAGGAAAACAATAGAATGGGAAAGACTAGAGATCTCTTCAAAAAAATTAGAGATACCAAGGGAACATTTCATGCAAAGATGGGCTCAATAAAGGACAGAAATGGTATGGACCTCACAGAAGTAGAAGACATTAAGAAGAGGTGGCAAGAATACACAGAAGAACTGTACAAAAAAGATCTTCACGATCCAGATAATCACGATGGTGTGATCATGCACCTAGAGCCAGACATCCTGGAATGTGAAGTCAAGTGGGCCTTAGGGAGCATCACTATGAACAAAGCTACTGGAGCTGATGAAATTCCAGTTGAGCTATTTCAAATCCTGAAAGATGCTGCTGTGAAAATGCTGCACTCAATATGCCAGCAAATATGGAAAACTCAGCAATGGCCACAGGACTGGAAAAGGTCAGTTTTCATTCCTATCCCAAAGAAAGGCAATGCCAAAGAATGCTCGAACTACTGCACAATTGCACTCACCTCACATGCTAGTAAAGTAATGGATAAAATTCTCCAAGCCAGGCTTCAACAATACGTGAACTGGGAACTTCCAGATGTTCAAGCTGGTTTTAGAAAAGGCAGATAAACCAGAGATCAAATTGCCAACCTCCGCTGGATCATGGAAAAAGCAAGAGAGTTCCAGAAAACATCTATTTCTGTTTATTGACTATGTGAAAGCCTTTGACTGTGTGGATCACTATAAACTGTGGAAAATTCTGAAAGAGATAGGCATACCAGACCACCTGACCTGCCTCTTGAGAAACCTGTATGCAGGTCAGGAAGCAACAGTTAGAACTGGACATGGAACAACAGACTGGTTCCAAATAGGAAAAGGAGTACGACAAGGCTGTATATTGTCACCCTACTTATTTAACTTATATGCAGAGTATATCATGAGAAATGCTGGGCTGGAAGAAGCACAAGCTGGAATCAAGATTGCAGGGATAAATGTCAATAACCTCAGATATGCAGATGACACCACCTTTAGGGCAGAAAGTGAAGAGGAACTAAAGAGCCTCTTGATGAAAGTGAAAGAGGAAAGTGAAAAAGTTGGCTTAAATCTCAACATTCAGAAAACTAAGATCATGGCATCTGGTCCCATTACTTCATGGCATATAGATGGGGAAACAGTGGGAACAGTGGCAGACTTTATTTTTCTGGGCTCCAAAATCACTGTAGATGGTGACTGCCGCCATGAAATTAAAAGACACCTACTCCTTGGAAGAAAAGCTATGACCAACCTAGATAGCATATTAAAAAGCAGAGACGTTACTTTACCAACAAAGGTCTAGTCAAAAGCTATGGTTTTTCCAGTAGTCATGTATGTATGTGAGAGTTGGACTATAAAGAAAGCTGAGCACTGAAGAATTGATGCTTTTGAACTGTGGTGTTGGAGAAGATTCTTGAGAGTCCCTTGGACTGCAAGGAGATCCAACCAGTCCATCCTAAAGGAGATCAGTCTTGGGTGTTCATTGGAAGGACTGATGTTGAAGCTGAAACTCCAATACTTTGGCCACCTGATGTGAAGATCTGACTCACTGGAAAAGACCGTGATGCTGGGAAAGATTGAGGCCAGGAGGAAAAGGGGAGGACAGAGGATGAGATGGCTGGATGGCATTGACTCGATGGCCATGGGTTTGGGTGGACTCGGGGAGTTGGTGATGGATAGGGAAGCCTGGTGCGCTGTGGTTCATGGGGTTGCAAAGAGTCAGACAGGACTGAGCAACAGAACTGAACTGATAAATGGTCAAAGTAGGGGGAATATAAACAATTATGAGAAATGGTAAAAATTTCTCAAGTGAAGTGGTATTCCCTAGAAGTCTTAAAGGATGGAACATGATTTTGGCAGGCAGAGATAAAAAGATATATGGGGAATGTTCTGAGGCAGCCTCAAAACATAAAAAGATGAAACTCACACAAGATCTATTTTACCAACATTAACTCATCCACATTAACTAGGGTACAATTATGATACAGAGGAGAATTAGAGAATAAAATTAAAATTATGTTAGAACCATACTCGAAGTCCTTTGAATTCCAAAGAGAGGAATTTGTAATCAGTTTGGAGATTAGGGGAAAATTGCTGAAAGTGACAGAATCAGAGCAGGGCTTTAGGATGACTAGTCGAAAGTGATCCATTCTATACTTGTAAGTAGATTAAATCAGAATGTCATTAAGATGTGCTTTATTAAGAAAAATTTACATCTAATATTTCCTTTAAGGAACAACAGTAAAGAGTTAAAGTAGATGAATTGTGACATCAAGTCAGGTACATACTGGGATGGGGTAGACAAGGCAAGAACCAAGAACATTCATGTACAGAGAACTTTCTGTTTGGAAACATCTTAAAAGTGACGTGTGGAACAGGACATGTGATGGGGAAACAAGGGTGAGATAGAAAGAATAGTGAAAAATGTTATGAGCTACTGAACTTTAAAATATAAATAAATAAATGGGTTATATCAGGGCAAAATGTCCTAAGAAGGGCAAGGCATCCTCTTCAAAAGAGTGTACAGTGAGTGGAGGGTACAGCAAGTCCTTCTATGTCCTCAGTATATTTGGAGTATTTCAATTATTTAGGGATAATTTCAGTAATTCTGCATTTGTTCAAGACAAAATGTACTTAAAGTCCAAGCTGTAGAAACATCTCTCCCTATTCTACCTAATGTTTCCTGATTTGTAAATAGCAAAACTCAAACCCATTATGTCTTGAAGTGAGCTTCCTAAAGAGAACGTTGAGCCAAATAGTGTAGCTCTTAAAAGGTCCTGTTGTGAGCATGAACAAGCCTCTGAGGGCAATATCAGAATGGCATATATTTTCTATGAAGTAGATGTCTATAGCAGGTGTTCATACATTTTGGAAATGAAAACTGCATCACTTGTTGCTTAGATGGTAGGTTCTTAAAATAGCGGCATGGGTGGGTTAGTCATATTCTACACAAACTGCACTTCCACCCCCGCACATGCCTCTACAGGAAATTTTAAGTCACTGAAAACCATTTCAGCTGTTCTGAATGTAACACCTGAAGGTTATCGTGACAAAAGTATGTTCTAGAACCTGTGAATTCTAAACATAGAAAACTGTTCATTTTTGACTTTATAGGTAATGTTAAAATAAATGTAGCTTTTTAAAAGATGACTTTGTTTAAATCTAATAACATAAGATTATTTTGATATAGGAAAAAATTAGGTATGAATGAATTCAGTGAAAATGACTATACCTGATTCTCCTTCAATATTTTCAAGAAAACTTTTCAAAGTTGCCATTTAAAAGAATTGTAGTCTTTGTTTACAAGGCAATAGTGAGCCAGTTACTCAAAAGTTAACCTTAAAACAGCTATCTAGATTCAGATGTTTAAAAGAGATATAAGAAATTAAAAACACCCACTCTCTGTCATAATTGTGCATGGAAATTACATTATTTTAGACAGTGACATTAGATAGACTGCATTCTCAAAGAACTGACAATAAGTATAAGTCTATTATACAGAGTGAAGTAAGCCAGAAGGAAAAACAACAATACAGTATACTAACGCATATATATGGAATTTAGAAAGATGGATACGAGAACCCTGTATGTGAGACAGCAAAAGAAATGCAGACGTATAGAACAGTCTTTTGGACTCTATGGGAGAGGGCAAGGGTGGGATGATATGGGAGAATGGCATTGAAACATGTAAATTATCATATGTGAAATCAATCATCAGCCCAGGGTTGATGCTCAGGACTGGTGCACCAGGATAACCCAGAGAGAGGGAATTGGCAGGGAGGTGGGAGGGGGGTTCTGGAAGGGGAACACATGTATACCCATGGCAGATTCATGTCAATGTATGGCAAAACCAACACGATAATGTAAAGAAAATTAAAACAAATAAATAAATAAAACAAAAAAATAAGTATAAGTTTCTCATGTATAAAAGTTAAAAAAAATAAATTCTTAATTCTCCCATTTAATTCCACAGTATTTGACTTGTCTTGGGTCTCATGCATAAATGAAAACATTAAGAAATACATATAATATGATTATCACAGATCTTGTCATGTAGCAGACAGAAATAGTTTGTAAATTATTGTATATAATTATATACATAAAATGAAAAAGGATTATTTGCATATAGATTACTCCTGAACACATATCCAATATACTATGAATGATTATTACACAAATACTGTACAGTAGGTATCCTTAAAACACAGAAAATTTCTTTCATAGTAAAAGAGAAGAAACTAATAGTCTGCTATCCACATCTCAAGTCTCTGGTCAAGTTTAACAGCTTTTAAAAGTCGCTTTAGAAAACATTTTTTTGAAGCAATGTCGCTGATAATACAGAACTACAGTAAAAATTACCCATAGATTATATTACTGCTTTTTCATTCCTACGCCCAAGAACAGTGTATGAGAACCAGAATCACCTGGAAAACTAGTAAACATTCAGATTCCTGGGCATTCCCACAGCAAATTTGGAGTGTGTGCCAAGAATCTGAATTATTAACAAGTTTCTTTGTGATGATAATGCTACTGGTCCAGGAACCACACTGGACACACTGGACTAGCACAGCTCTAGAACACAAGTCAGCAAACTGTGGCCCAAGGTTGAATTCAATCTGCTGCATGTTTTCGTAACACAATTTTTATTGGCACGCAGCTATGCCCATTCATTTCACACACATTTTCTGTGGCTGCTTTTGCAGAATGACAGCAGAATTGAGCAGTTGGATCAAACACCATATAGCCTATATTATAAAGCCTCCAAAACCTTAAATATTATTTGGCCTTTCACAGAAAACATTTGCTGACCCTCACCCTCAAATGCCACTCTCCTCCCTATTATCCATAAATTTTTTGACATTCAGAAATAAAATTTACTGATATCAAATATGAAGACACGTACTGAGACAAGGGTATTTCAAATCTCATAAAATATTTATCATCTTCATCAATGTCTGTGACTAATAGCAATGAGTTACTGACTTTCTTACTGCTATGACAGAATGATGAATGTCTCTCATATTCCACAATTAAAAGTCACAAGCTTTCTATAGACCTGCAGTTTCAGAGAAATGGTGCTAATAAAATCTATATAGTACAACAGAAAATACACTTGAAACATTAAAATTTGTACTGATAAAATTTCTTATTTGAGAAAATATAGGCAATATAGGAAATTATTAATTATCCTTGGTAATAAAGACAAGGAGTAGAAAGATAAGTCAAATCATTAATTTCCTCAATAATCTTCTGTATCATCACATTTTATCCTCTGCTTTACCTATTTCTGCATCACTGGATAGGTTAACAAATAATGAGAAAGTAGTAGCAGCACTATGTTGACATTAGGCTTCTACAGAGTGGTGCTTGCTGGCCTTACACCTCTCAGATATGTTTTGCTAGATTTAAACAAATTTTTGCAGGCTATGTACTAGTCAATTCCTTCCTCTACCATTTCTTCATATCTTATGACAGGACATTTGTATAAGCTGCTGCACTCCTGGACACATTTGATTTGGAGGTCCCTGGTTTAAATAAAAGTAAAAAAACTGGGTCATGTAAATAGATCACTTAAATGGTAAGAATAATTAAAGGCTATTATGTATACCTATATAAATAAAACTATAGTTACTTGTATTAATAAGGAACTAATGGCATCATAGAGCAAAAGTCTCAGATTGCTATCCAAATGAGGCAATTTAATTTTGTGAAAGGAAATATAGTTTATTCATCTGCACTAAAAGTGTGAAACTAACATACTTACTTATTATTGATATAATACTGTCTCTAGAGGTTCAGGCTACTTTTACATCTACTGGTAAATAAAACCCTTGTTTACTTACTGGGCTATTATATGCACAGTTTTTCAATGAATTACGTATTTGATTTCTACTTAACTATTTGTCTTTGAATGAGAAAAATCCCAAACCAGTATTTTATAAATGCTTGCTAAATACAAGTTCTTCTCACTGTTAGAATATAATAGCTAATAAATTAACAGAAGGAATTTAAGCCAGCTAATACCTGTTGCACGATCGTTGTTAATTCCAAGCAGAGCTGTATCACATTATTCCTTGTAACTGAATAGTCTGTGACAGCAGCAAATGGTGATCTATAAAGGGAAAAGGAAAACTGTAATTAATCGGAACAGCTTTCGAAAGTCCCCCAAATATAACAACGTAAAATAAGGTTTTGAATAATGTGAAATCAATTGTTCTTAAGTTTGCATAGTGATAAAAATATTCAGAACATACTTAAGGGAAAAAAAAATAAGAGAAATGCCTGGAAAAGAATTAAATACAAGAAATGATGCTTGCTTTCCATCAAACAACTTTCTCTTTTTTTAGTTCTTAATACTTAAAAGTTGTCTGGTACTCACAAAGTCTATTCACTACATCTAAAATAAAATAAAAAATGGCATACTTAAGCAAAGACATTTGGGGTTATTTTCAAATGAAGCTAACATTGTTGAGTCCAGTATCTTCTACAAATAGTCACAATCTAGAGCTTAGTCTCATGACAGCTATCACTTACTGAGGACTTACTGTGTGCCAGTTACTCTTCTAACTGCTTTGCTGCTGCTAAGTCGCTTCAGTCGTGTCCGACTCTGTGCGACCCCACAGACGGCAGCCCACCAGGCTCTGCCGTCCCTGGGATTCTCCAGGCAAGAACACTGGAGTGGGTTGCCATTTCCTTTTCCATCTAACTGCTTTACATGTACCAAATACTTTTCACAACTCTTATAGGCACTATTATTGTTGTTTGCTTAGTCACTAAGTCATGTTCGACTCTCTGGGACCCCATGGACTGTAGCCCACTGGGATCTTCTGTTCATGGGATTTCCAAGGGAAGAATACTGAAGTGGGTTGCCATTTCCTTCTCCAAGACAGTATTATTTACTCCCATTTTACATATGAGACACTTGAGGTACAGCAAGCTTAAGTGAAAACTAGTAAGTGGTTGAGCTAGTATTCAAACAGAGGAAGGCTGACTCCCAGATTCCATACCACAGAGACAGAGTTAAACACTAATATACCAACTGCTGTGAGTTTAAGTAGCTTTTCACTTGTACTAAACTAATGCTTTATGTCCTTCACATCCTTTTTCAAACAATTTGGCATACAAATAATATACACTGGTACAAGGTTTAGATTTTCAAGAATGTTACAGACGGTAGCAGTCTTCCCAAGCAAGTGTTTTGCCACCAAGTGAATTCACAGTGGCCTTCCCTTGTGCTCAGCTGGTAAAGAATTTGCCTGCAGTGCAGGAGACTTGGGTTCAATCCCTGGGTTGGAAAGATGCTCTGGAGAAGGTAAACGCTACCCACTCCAGTATTCTGGCCTGGAGAATTTCATGGACTTTATAGTCCATGGGGTCGTAAAGAGTCAGACACAACTGAGCAACTTTTACTTCCATTATTCCTTATCCTCTTTCTTTTCCATGAATGCCAGTTAGGTTTTTATGGGACCAGAGATTACATGGGAAGCCCAGTTTAAAGAAAACAAGATCACAAAAAGAAAAGATACAGGGGTAAAAATCTAGTTAGATAACCAGAACTTAAAAAAAAAGGCAATTTATATAAAACTGCTTCCTGGTTACAAACTGAATGTTTCTCTTATAGAAAAGCTCTAGAACTCAAGCACCTCCCATTGTCATAGGGGTCCATATGAGAGGCTCTTTATTAGTTAATAGTTTTAAAAATCATATTTTTCACTTACCTATTTTGGCCATTCTAATAGCTATAGAGGGGTATATCACAGATTTAATTGGCATTTTCCCAAAGTTATATGTATTTTCCCTTTGTATTTATTATCAATATTTAAGAGCTATCTAATTTCCCTGATAATTTTCCAACTGGTTTAGGTAGTTTATGTTTTTGAAGGAATTGATTCATATCATCTAAGCTTTCAAATGGTGCTGGGAAAACTGGACAGCCACTTGTAAAAGAATGAAACTAGAACACTTTCTAACACCATACACAAAGATAAACTCAAAATGGATCAAAGATCTAAGCATAAGACCAGAAACTATAAAACTCCTAGAGGATAACATAGGCAAAACACTCTCTGCCATAACCCAAAGCGGGATACTCCATGACCCACCTCCCACAATACTGGAAATAAAAACACCAATAAACAAATGGGACCTAATTAAAATTAAAAGCTTCTGCACAACAAAGGAAACTATAAGCAAGGTGAAAAGACAGCCTTCAGAATGGGAGAAAATAATAGCCAATGAAGCAACGGACAAACAATTAATCTCAAAAATATACAAGCAACTCCTGCAGCTCCATTCTAGAAAAATAAACGACCCAATCAAAAAGTGGGCCAAAGAACTTAACAGACATTTCTCCAAAGAAGACATAAAAATGGCTAACAAACACATGAAAAGATGCTCAACATCACTTAGTATCAGAGAAATGCAAATCAAAACCACAATGAGATATCACTTTACACCACTCAGAATGTCTGCAATCCAAAAATCTACAAGTGATAAATGCTGGAGAGGATGTGGAGAAAAGGGAACTCTCTTACACTGTTGGTGGGAATGCAAACTAGTACAGCCACTATGGAAAACAGTGTGGAGGTTCCTTAAAAAACTGCAAATAGACCTGCCATATGACCCAGCAATCCCACTGCTGGGCATATACACCGAGGAAACCAGAATTGAAAGAGCCACGTGTACCCCAATGTTCATCGCTGCATTGTTTACAATAGCCAGGACATGGAAGCAATCTAGATGCCCATCAACTGATGAATGGATAAGAAAGCTGTGGTACATATACACAATGGAATATTACTCAGCATTAAAAAAAAATTCATCTGAGTCAGTTCTACTCAGGTGGACCGAACTGGAGCCCATTATCCAGAGTGAAGTAAGCCAGAAGCAAAAACAACAATACAGTATATTAACGCATATATATGGAATTTAGGAAGACGGTAACGAGAACCCAGCATGCGAGACAGCAAAAGGAACACAGATGTATAGAATAGACTCGTGGACTCTGTGGATGAGGGTAAGGGTGGGATGATATGGGAGAATGGCATTGAAACATGTTAATTATCATATGTCTAATCAATCGCCAGCCCAGGATTGATGCTC
>ML662331.1:128047-150929 GCA_007570785.1 Antilocapra americana | reverse complement strand
AAAAAAAAAATAACTGTAAAAGACAGTGTGGGGAAATTAAGAAGATGTGCCAGTCAGTCTCTCTCATTCTCTCGCTCCATGTTCTGTAAACAATGGCTTTGCACAGTTATGTAACAGCTGAGATCACTTATAGCACTGCAGACGCATGTCACCAAGGTACTCACTTGGTCAATGGGCTACCTTGTGCGGTACGCCTGTATGAGCTTCACCAGGAAAGCCCTGGCTACTGCAGCATTGGGGCTACATGCGAGTGACATCATGGTTATGTTACATGAAGTTATCTCGTGGCTACATTATGGTTATGTTATGGCTGTTGCTATGGCAGCTGTGTCAGGCAGGAGAGAGGCTGTGTTATGGCTATCATGTCAGCCAGGAAAGAATAAACGCATCTGCAGTTCCTATGGCTCCTCGAGAATTCTTCCAGTCTCTTAGTTTATACCTTATCTACCCTAAGTTCAGTGAACAGTACAAACATTGTGAACAGCAGGACAACTGGCATCACAAACAGAATCAGCTACGCACAGTATTGTAAACTATAGGTACAATGTTCTATATCACGTATCTAGAACATTTTCATCTTCCTTAGCTGAAACTTGATGCCCATGCTTGTTGATTTTTCTATTTTCTTGAGAAGAGAGCTTACATAGCAATTTGTGATCTTTTTTCTCATATAAGCAGTTTTTACAAATTTCCCTTTCAGAATTGCTTTAACTGTGTCCTACAAAAATTGCTTATTATACTGTCATATATAAAATTTGCATTATAATTGTATTATAAAGTGTATATTATATTGTCACCCTGCTTATTTAACTTTATATGCAGAGCATATCATGAGAAATGCTGGGCTAAATGAAGCACAAGCTGGAATCAAGATTGCTGGGAGAAATATCAATAATCTCAGATATGCAGATGATACCACCCTTATGTCAGAAAGCAAAGAAGAACTAAAGAGCCTCTTGATGAAAGTGAAAGAGGAGAGTGAAAAAGCTGGCTTAAAACTCAACATTCAGAAAACTAAGATCATGGCATCTGGTCCCATCACTTCATGGCAGATAGATGGGGAAACAGTGGAAACAGTGGCTGACTTTATTTGGGGGGAATTGAAAATCACTGCAGATGGTGATTGCAGCCATGAATTTATAAGACGTTTGTTCCTTGGAAGAAAAGTTATGACTAATCTAGACAACATATTAAAAAACAGAGACATGACATTACCAACAAAGCTCTAACTAGTCAAAGCTATGGTTTTTCCAGTAGTCACATATGGATGTGAGAGTTGGAGTATATAGAAAGCTGAGTGCCAAAGAATTGATGCTTTTGACCTGTGGTGTTGCAGAAGACTCTTGAGAGTCCCTTGGACTGCAAGGAAATCCAACCAATCCATCCTAAACGAAATCTGTCCTGAATATTCATTGGAAGGACTGATGCTGAAGCTGAAACTCCAATATTTTGGAGTTTGGAAAAGATCCTGATGCTGAGAAAGATTGAGGGCAGGAGGAGAAGGGGATGATAGAGGATGAGATGGTTGGATGGCATCACCGACTCAATGGACATGAGTCTGAGTAAATTCCAGGAGTTGGTGATGAACAGGGAGTCCTTGTGTGCTGTAGTCCATGGGGTCGCAAAGAGTCAGACACAACTGAGTGACTGAACTGAACTGACAAAAATTGTGACTTATCCTAATTTTCATTCTGTTCAATGTATTTCTTTTTTTATTTCCCGTGAGATTTCCTCCTTTTATCCATAGATTACTTAGAAGTGTGTTGTTTGATTTCTAATTTGACTGTATTATAGTTAAAGAAAACATTCTGATTTAAATTATTTTAAATGTATTGAAGTTTGTTTTATGATGCAGATGTAGTGTACCTTCCTGAATGCTCCATGGACACTGAAAAGAATCTGTATTATACATTTGTTGGATGAAATGCTCTAAAAATGTCAACTACATCTTGTTACCTGGTGTTCTTCGGCTCTTCTAATCATTATGTTCTGTTTTGAGAGAGGAGGTGAAGTATTCAATTGTAATTGTGGATTTATCTATTTCTTCTCTTAGTTCTGACAGTTTTTGCTTCAAGTACTTTGAAATTGTTGCTTGATATTATATAACTTAGCAGTTTGTTTCTTCCTCTTCTTTTTAATGTGGACTATTTTTAATGTCTTGATTTGTTACAATATTTCTTCTGTTTTATGTTTTGATTTTTTGGCCCCAAGACATGTGGGAATCAGCTCTCTGACCAGGGATAGAACCTGCACCCTCTGCATTGGAAGGCAAAGTCTTAACAACTGGCGCATCAAAGAAATCCCTGTTTCTTCTTTTTCAAATTGTTTACTATAGGCTCATCTACTGCAGTTTGGTGTTTTATTTTTTAATTTAAATGTAATATTCACATAGTACACATTAACCCTATAGTTCTCATAATTGTTTGCTACAAGTATTTTTCCAGTTTGTCATCTATCTTATACTTGGTCATATTTTTCAATATTATATAGTCAAACAGTTTATTTCTTTGCATTTTATTGCATAATTTAAAAAATTAATGTCTACATCTAGAAATCAATTTGTCTATATTTTCTCCAGTTTCCTTATGAACTAATGCTTCTCGTTTAAATAAACAATATACGTAAAATTATTTTATTGAACAGGTAGTGCTCCATCACAATTTATTTTAGAAAGGCTTAATCAAGTGCTCCAATTCCATTTATTTAATGACCCTTTCTTTTTTCAGGGAAAGTTAAGTCACTCAGTCGTGTCTGACTCTTTGCGACTTCATGCACTATACAGTCCATGGAATTCTCCAGGCCAGAATACTGGAGTGGGTAGCCTTTTCCTTCTCCAGGGGATCTTCCCAACCCAGGGATCCAACCCAGATTTCCCGCATTGCAGGCGGATTCTTTACCAGCTGAGCCACAGGGGAAGCCCTCTTTTTCCAGTAGTTTTAACATATTGTTTTCTAAATGATTCCTTATATCACAGTCTATTTTGTGCTGTGTTCCACTACTGCTTATTACTATCTCAAAACAGTATATTTTTCCAACAAAATTTACTAAAACATAAGGAGTCATTAAGAATTCAAATAATGTTAATTAGAGCAAAATATATGCAATTAATTAATCTGTGTTCTCTGTTAAAAAATTAAC
Source organism: Antilocapra americana (assembly GCA_007570785.1). Classification (NCBI taxonomy): domain Eukaryota; kingdom Metazoa; phylum Chordata; class Mammalia; order Artiodactyla; family Antilocapridae; genus Antilocapra; species Antilocapra americana. The sequence goes on along the minus strand of ML662331.1, from coordinate 147,791 downwards.
TACTTTAATTGTAAGCAGGATCCAGTTTTAAACAAATTTATACTGATAGTAATTTTCTAAAATGTGTGATTGCAGAAATCATTGCATAGCTATATCTAAATTTATTAAAACTCATTAAACTTAAAGGGGATTAAATTTTATAGAATATAAATTAGGCCTCAAACTAATTTTATAGAATATAAATTAGGACTCAATAAAACTCAATAAAACTATCTTAACGATGTAAGACAGAAGTACTTCCAGGAAAACATCATTTTAAAAAAACACCCCAAGACCATTTTTGCTGCACTGAAGCATAAAAATTGGCATTTTAATTAAGAATTCAATGTGCTTCTGGCATGATTAGAAAGAGCTTGGGTTCCTAGTTTTGCAAAGGTCAAAGACTGTTAATAAAATCTAAAACTTCATTCAGAAGTGATGAAGTATAGCATGATTTCCCTATAAATTCTTAAAAAAAATATATATATACATTTGATCTGTAAAATGTACCAAAAGAAAAATCTATTTGATAACTGAATGCCTGTAGCAAACTGAATTCTAAGGCATGTTTTCCACTTTCTTGATCATTCATATTTCAAGTATGATCAGTTTCTCACTCAAGATAGTGTCCAAAAAAATGGAAAAAAAAATCTAAACATATAGCAAAGAAAACAAAAATTTTATCTTATAGTGAATCCCCCTTAAGTTTTCATTTTAAAGGTAAATCACATATAACCATACTGACAACCATTCTTAGCTAGCAGATATTAATATTTAGTATTATGATCTTGGCTATACACACACATAAATAAAAGAAGGCTGACAGGTTCCAACTTTCATGAGTTACCAAAGATGAACACTCAATCATGACTTAATGAGATAAAGAAATGTATCATTACAGAATAGCTGAACATTATCAGTTTGAAAACAAAATTAAGAGAGAAATTTGTTTCTCAGTCTCAAGAAACCCCAAGTTAGAGCTCAGGCTACTTAGGAAAAAATAAGTGGCTGACTTAAAGGAAATTAAATTCATGGCATGAAAACTTTTTGATGCCAAAATTTAAAAGCTTTTTAAAAAAGATAAAATCCTTGGCTCATTAACAAATGGCCATTACAGGAACTATTCTACTTAGATCTTAAAATATGCAACTATCCTCAAATCTTATGGATAATATAATGCTTATACTTCTTTCTAACGAAAAAGTTATTGATACTATAAAGAACGTATTTGTTGTACATTCTTTTCAAACAAAAGCTTTTATGGAAGGGTTATTAATGGTTCAGAAATCCTAAACAAATTAGAAGCTAATAAGAAAAGCTAAGAGTTAATCAGGAAATCTGAAAGGCCTTAATATTTTTCAGGTTGATACTGCTGAGCCTGAGGGGCAATCACTGCTCATTTCTGGGACAAGAGGTGCCAAGTGGGAGCAGTGAGCACACAAGAGGAAATAAGACCAAACATCAAGTTATCTGGTAGTGTTTGGGGTAGTTTTCTCTGCCTCTATAATTTTTCCCTGATATAGAAATAATTTTTGCCCTATAGTTCCTTATCATGAAAGAAGAAATTAAATTAGTTCAACCACTTTTGTAGATAAAGGAAAAGATTTCAAAGAATACATTTCTTTCCTTAGCATCCCAACCTTTATGTCTTAAATATTTAAATGGTTTTCAATGATATAAAGATATCTCATTGATCTCTTCAAAACAGAATGGTCCTAAAATATACAAACAATTAGAAATAGGTATTAATGCTAAATATGAGAGAATAAAATAAACTTTCACTATAAATAATAAAATAAACTTTTTCTATAAATATTACTTTTCAACATTTTAAAATAAGTTTATGGCACAACATGGAACATAAATTGATCTGTAAATCTCAAAGTATAGATTCATTTTGGCAAAGCCATATAAAACTGCAAGAAAGATGAGGTGTGAAAAATACCAGGATGTAAGTTAAAAATAGACAAGTAAACCATGAATTGAAAATAAACAATAAAGATATTAACCAACTGTGATTCCTATCTGAGGCTTTTCCTCTGGGAAAGTCTGTTGTTTCATTCGTCAATATTTAAAATAAGAAGAAAAAAAAGGATTTTGTTAGCCTTAGATTTTATTTAGGAAATGATAGGAGCTGGTTTTTGAAAATATGCGTTGTTTATTTCAAACATTTAAAATATTATTTAAATAGAAGCTCCACTGAAATTGCGGGTTTTGTGATTTGTAAACATTTCCCCTAGCATTCTAATGCTTTTGCCTTAAAGATTCAGAAGGCTTTCAGTGATATTAAAATATTTATCATTGATGTCTTCAAAGTAGAATGAGAATGAGAAATAAACCTTCTAGAAATAAAATTCTACACAGCAATTTGAAGCGTCAAGGCCAGAAACAGAAAAGTGGTATTTCTCTTTAGCATTTGAAGAGAAACACCCAAGTACTGCATTCCAAAGAATTACTTCCCCAAAATTCTGAATAATCAGTCCATATTCAAAAGGAAATATAACAAAGGAACAAGATAAAAGTGAAACAAGAAGGGCTTTGGTATTACAACAAACAGATTCAAATAATAATTTTCACAATAGTGAATAACTTTAGGCGAGTTACTTCACGTTTCATATGTAAAATGGTGATAAGGATACCTGTTCTGTGAGAGCTCAATGAGTCAATACATGCAAAGCATCTAGTTCAGTATGGAGTTTTCCTATTTTTTCTTTTCCTATCTTCAAGTGACATAAAATAAAAATTGCAATAAAGTCATCATATTGCTGTGCATGAAAGTTCCCCCAAAATGTAAAAAAGGTGTAATGCCAAAAATCAAATTTTAAAAATTAAGCCAGTTACTTAGCATCAAAATAACCATACTCAACTGACAGAATTTGTTTTTCAACTAAAGCATTATATATATCAGAGGAATAACTCAAGTTTAAAGTCCAATGCTGGGCAACATTTGATTGCAGTGACCATTTCAAATCCTCCAAATTAATCTATGATGACAAGTCAATATAATTTCTATGGAACTTTTATAATTAAGTACTTAAGCTCTAAATTCTTCAAAATAAAAATTAAAAAGACAAGATACATTCTTACCTTATATAAAGAAAGCACAAAAACAGATCAGTTTGGGTCTAGAACTTAATATGAACTAAATTTAATCAGAGAAGAGATAAAGAGTTAATCATGATTTTACAAATCACTAACAAATTTTGTTAGCATTTTTTTCTTTCAAATTATGTAAAGGGAAATAATATTAACATATTTCTCGTATCACTTTGGTGAACAAGGTCAATGATTTGCAGAATATTAGTGTTTATAAGAGAACTTCAAATTCTCCAGATCTTACATCCTTATTCTAAATAGAAAAACAGAGGTTAAGGTTCAATATTATCCAGGGCCAGAGGCAGAATTGAAACTCATCTCTTTCTTATTATTAGCCCCTTTGTCTTTTATACTATTTCATGATGAGTTTTGGCAGGGATTCACAACAGCAGTCATGGAGAATACCACTCTTTTGGCTTTTCTAGCATTGATTAACGCGCTTAGCTTCCTGTGTAGTTTGTAAGATATACTGAAACAAATGGGCGTGCGGAGTGTTGTCTTGTGCTCTAGCTGCTACCTAGAAAACATTTTTTCATTGAAAGGAATAAAAATATAACTTAAATACACATCTGTTAACAATCTCTAATAAAAATCAGGAAAACTTTCCAGGCTACTTGTCAGGAAAATAAACAGTGTAAATATTTTACCTGGCACAGTTACAGATAAAATTCTATTACATTTATAATTGACTTTGGGACCTTTTGAAATTCATATTGGGCTTCCCTGCTGGCTCAGATGGTAAAGAATCTACCTGCAATGCGGGAGACCTGGGTGTGATCCCTGGATTGGGAAGATCCCATGAAGAAGGGAAATGCTATCCACTCCAGTGTTCTTGCCTGGAGAATTCCATAGACAGAGGAGTCTGGCAGGCTATTATCCATGGGGTTGCAAAGAGTTGGAGGTGACTGAGCGACTTTCACTTTTCACTTTACTTTTATGGCAGTGGAAGAAGCAAAGTCAAGTTCCCAAATACAGAAGTTGTTGTTTAGTTGCTGCATCATGTCTGACTCTTTTGTGGCCCCATGGACTACAGCCCACAGGGCTCCTCTATCCACGGATTTCCCAGGCAAGAATACTGGAGTGGGTTGCCATTTCCTTCTAGCACTCATCATTTGCTTTTCCTCCTTGCCAACATGTCTAAAAGACTTGAGTCTAGGGAAAGTGGAAGTCTGATATTATGCAAAACTATCCTGAACTACTAATCATTTCGCAGAAACATTTCTTCAGAGTTATCACTCACATTTAACTCATAATCAACCCATGAATTCCAGTTTTCATTAATTCTAAATAAAAAGACTAAACTCTTGCTTGTAAGATTACATATATCCTGATTCCCTAATTTACCACATACTTTCAGTCTTATCCTGTCCAAACTGTCAGGAGCATTTGACCTTATTGACCACATCACTTTTTCACCTAAAACTCTTTATTCCCATCTTACATGTTCTCACCACATACACAAAAAAGGTAATCATGTGAGTTTATAAATCATATTATCTATTCTTGTTGTGGTAAGCATTTTGCAACATGTATGTATATCAAATCATCACATTGTACAGCTTAAACTTACACAATGTTATACCTCACTTGTATCTCAGTAAAGTTAGGAAAAATACGAAAATATCAACACTCCCTCCCCCCAAATATACCAAAAAACTCTTTTCACCACTCTCAACAAATTCTAGCCTATGGAGTCTCTGGTTATGCCTTCTTATTTTTTCCCCATAAGCTGAACTTCTAATCATCCTTCAATTGGTAGTGGTCTGCAGCAGTCATTCTTTATCTCAGTTCACTTAGTACACTCAAAAAAATTCATTGAGTACCTACTATAGGCCAAGAACTCTTACAGATAACTGTGACTGAAGTGAACAAAGCAGATGAAAATCCCTGCTCTCTTGAAGGGAGCATCATGTATAGAGTTGTCAGATAAAAACAAGACTAACACATAAGCAAATTATATAACATGTTAGAAGGGTTTAAGTGTTATGGAAAACAAATAGAACAGGAAAAGAGGAATTCATTCTAAAAATCTCCTTACACCACCATATTAATATATTCAGGACTTTAACTACTGCCAATATTTTAATGATTCCCAAATCTCTATCCGCCATGTATCTTTTCTGAGCAGCAATATTCTAAAGAACTTTTCCCAATCATAGCCAACACTTAGCACTTGTCCTCCACCATAACTCGTTCCTCCTATTTTGATAATGGCTTCACCATCCACTGGATGAGCAAAGTCAGATACCTTTATTCACCCTAGATGTCTCCCTTTTCCTTATTTCCTATATCTAATATCCTTCTATCCCCACTCCTGCTTCTCTAATTAAATATTTTAGTCACTAGCAGTGCAGAGAATCAACTCTGCGGTCAGATGCCTGGAATGAATCCTGGCTCCACCACTTACTTCCTATTTGGTTTTGAACTTAACTTCTGCCTCTGAATGTTGTATTTTTCCTATCTTCAAAATAAAGACAACTCTCCTATGTCTTCTTTAAGTGAATGTGGCTGGTAGCATCAGAATCAATAGTAGCAGCTGCATGATTAGAGTTGGCACTCCATGTTGGCAAGTTCTATATCCATGGGTACAGCCAAACTTAATTCAAAATATTTGGGAAAAAACATTGCAGAGAGCTCAAAAGAGTAAACTTTGAGTTTGTTGCACAAGGGCAATTATGTACAGAGCATGTATTAGGTATTATAAGTAATCTACCAATGATTTAAAACATAAAGGAGGATGTGCATAGGTTATATACAAATACTATGTCATTTTATATAAGGGACTCGAGAATCCTTGAATTATGGTATCCGAGGAGTCCTGGAACTAACCCCCAGGGAAGGTAACAAGGGACAAATACCCCTAAAACAATCTCTTAACTGGTTTCCCTTCTTTTAGCCTTATTCTTCACCTAATATTTCCCAACACTATAGCCCAAGTCATCGTCAAAACTCACAGGTCTGAAAACAAAAATGACCCTAAACAGCTCTGCATGTGCCTTCAGCATAAAGACCAAATGCCTTAAAATGGCAAATAATTATTTTTGTTCTTCTTCTTTATTTTTAAAACTTAATCTGTTAAAGCATAATCATTACAGGCAAGCCAGCCTGGAGTTGAACTTTCCTCAGAAAAAACTTCAAAATATAAACTTCAGTTTCTTTTTTCAATTTACAGTCTAGTCACAAGATTTTTAAAGTCATCACAAAGTTGTCTCTTTGTTTCTTCAAAATATATATTTCACTTTTATGGCCAAAATGTTAAACGGCCTTTGATTTAATTATCACTGTAGTATGATATAATTCAAAATAAGGATTATGAGAATCTTTGCAGCTATGGAAGCCAAACAGATGAATTATTTCCTTCAGGCTTTTTCTCACATTTTCTTTTCCTATGAAACAACACAAAATACCACTGATTGACTGTATAAATTACTATGTATGTGTGTGTATGCTCATGTATATTTGCAGATAAACTAGCATTTACTAAGGATGTGGTTTTAGACGGTAAAAATAATGCAAAGATAATAAATTATATAATACAATGAAATCTCAGAAATTATTATATAATGTTCTAGAAGCCATTACGTTGGTCTATAAACATTACCTGCCATTAAGAAATAAAGACATTCTCTAATCATTCTATTCATTCGTAAGTACTAATGTAAAAAGAAAATAATGAAATTTGCCTAATAAAATATAAAGGCTGAGCAAATTTATAATATAGGATAGGTGATATAAAAAGATACAGCTAAAAATCAAATATATTTTCTATAAGTTTCCCAATTACTGAGAAGCTTCTTGAAACAAGTATATTACATTACTTAAGGATAAGCTATAGTTGAAATATATTTACTTATTGACCATTATGCAACTTGTAAACTTTATGTTTAAATGACAACTCATACAATGGATAAATGTGGGTTAAACAATTTTAAGAATTTAATGGTGTCATAAGAGAAATATGCTGTCTACCAATTAATTATCAAAAAAGCTAACAATATACAGCCTACTGTTCAGATCTGGATTTAGTATTATCATGTTATATGTTTGGGGAAGGAAATGGCAACCCACTCCAATATTCTTGCCTAGAGAATTCCATGCACAGAGAAGCCTGGTGGGCTTTAGTCCATGGGGCTGCAAAGAGTTGGACACGACTAAGCAATTAACATTTTCAACTTTGTTATGTTACGAGTAATATATATAAATTTAGACAATATAGAAATAAGTAAAATTATCTTAAATTTTACCTTAGATATAAAAACATTTTATTTTTAATATAAAGTATATTTAAAAAAAAGGTAAAAAATATAATAAAGTTGAACTTCACACAAGAGGGTTAGGAGTTCCAACCCTGCACAGTTGAAAATTCACGTGTAACTTTTATACTCAGCCCATATTCGCAGACTCATTCAACGGACAATTATGACGTATAGTAATGTAATGCTTATTGACTGAAAACAAACAAACAAACAACTATATATAAGTAGACCCATGCACTCCAAACCCATGCCATTCAAGGGTCACTGTGTATACATGTATATATATATGTGCATGTGTGGTCAGTCATTAAGTCGTGTCTGACTCTTTGTGACCCCATGGACTGCAGCCAACTGGGCTCCTCTGTCCACGGGATTTTCCAGGCAAGAACACTGGAGTGGGTTACCATTTCCTTCTTCAGAGGATCTTCCCAAACCCAGGATCAAACCCACGTCTCTTGTGCCTCCTGCATTGGCAAGTGGATTCTTTACCACTGAGCCACCAGGGAAGCTCATATATATCTGTACAAGTATGGAAATCCTACTGACATTTATTCAAGAAAAAATTCTATAAACTTCTGTATATCAGAGTTTCTCAGACAAATTTTTTTTGATTATTTAACCATTATAACATAGGATACATCCTGGTGGACTATAATCTGTGAGGTCACTAAGAGTTTGACACAATTGAGCAACTAATATTCTCATGTCCCTCACAAAAAATTTTCAAAACTGCAAACTTTAGTTTTAATACTTGTAATGTTTCATCATTAAAATATTTAATCACATATACAATTTTAACCTAACCTTTTTCATTTTATATTATGAAAACTTGTATGTTATGTGTTCAAAACAAATGAAATTAACTAAAGTAGCAAAAAAAGACCAAAATTGTGTCTGTAATATCCAAAATTGACTGTGCAATGTGAATAATAATATAGAATGAATAAAGCAAACATAATGAGACATACAATGCATGCTATGAAAATGTCAGTGTCTAATTACCCATTTAAACAATAAATAGAATCCTGATGTTTGCTTCTTTAAATATGACCAATGAATGAAAAGCACATAGAAAATCAGAAGACAAAGCAAGGCAGTATTACAAATCTTGTTGTGATAGCCAAAAATGATTTTGCTTATAAAGCAGCAAATGTATTTTATTTATTTATTTATTTTTTAGCAAATGTATTTTAAAACTGTCAGGAACTAATGACTGATTAGCTACTCAGTTGAATATAAAATTTTGCAAATAATTAGTATCACAATGCCTATACTGTGGTAAATCATAATTAAACATTTTTACTTAATATTCTTTTATTTATCAATTTATCAATCAACAATCTTTTCACAAGAAAAAAATGAAATAATGTTATATTCAAATTGATGTCTGAAGAGGATAACTTATGACACATGTAAAAGATTTACCTGTCCAACCAAGCAAGCAGACTCTTGGCTGCTCCAATCAGATCCACAACTGAAGTCAGAAAGTCATTTGGCAATTTTCGACTGGTTCTCCCATCATAATGGCCACTCCTTCTCCTCCCTGTTATAAAGTTCTGTAGATTTTTGGCAGATGCATTCAACTTGTGAGAAAGAGTTTTCAGATTTTCTGTTTCCAAGCCATAATTCTGAATTATAAAAAGAGAGAAAACAAATATACTTAAAATCAATATTTTATTCAGTCAACATTTACTGAATACTTTACTATATGTACAGGCAATGGAACAAGTATTAAGAGTTAAACATGAATAAGATAGGATTCCTGGCCTAGCAGAATTCATAGTCAAATGAGGATTTGGGGAAACATCAGATAAACAAATTACAATAAAATGTGTAAGTACTAACATGAACATGGAGAGATGCAGGCATTGTATCTTGGAACTAAGCCACCCAAGAGAGAAAGATTATAAGGACTCATAAGAAATCTTTTTTCAAGCAAACCTAAGTTCATTTACTTGTGAAATTAATTATCATCAATAATAATTTCGGATTCTCTATTCTATTAGCATATATATAGTCATGAAAGTAGGCAATAGGAAAAATTCTGTTTCTCCAAAATGAGCAAAGTAAGTACAACCCAACAATAAAAAAACATCATATACAATATAACTTTCCTTCTGTGTCCTCTTCATAATGACTCACATATGAAGTTTCTTTTATGATATGGTATACATAGTAAACCTCTGCATCCTCAATACACTTTTTCCTTTTTATAATACAAATTTTAAAACTAAACTTTTAATTTTGTCATGGTTGCATTAGATCAGTCAAATATGAATCACATCTAAAGAAATCATAATGACTTTTGTGTAAGTATAATTGTTCTTCTTTCCCTTGGTATCAGATTTCAATTTCTAGTAATACACAGTGCATGTGTGCTAAGTCACTTCAGTCGTGTCCAACTCTTCATGAAAGAAAGCTGTGGTACATATACACAATGGAATATGACTCAGCTATTAAAAAGAATACATTTGAATCAGTTCTACTGAGTTGGACGAAACTGGAGCCTATTATACAGAGTGAAGTAAGCCAGAAGGAAAAACAACAATACTAACACATATATGTTAGTATACTAACACATATATATGGAATTTAGAAAGATGGTATCAATAACCCTATATGCGAAACAGCAAAAGAGATGCAGATGTGTAGAACAGTCTTTTGGACTCTATGGGAGAGGGCAAGGGTGGGATGATATGGGAGAATGGCATTGAAATATGTAAATTATCATATGTGAAATCACTCGCCAGCCCAGGTTTGATGCTTGATACAGGGTGCTCAGGGCTGGTGCACCAGGATGACCCAGAGAGATGGAATTGGGAGGGAGGTGGGAGGGGTTTCTGGAAGGGGAATGCGTGTATACCCATGGCATGTCAATGTATGGCGACACCAACACGATAATGTAAAGAAAATAAGTAAATTAATTAAAAAATCATCTCCAATATTTTATTAGCAAAAGTAAAAATGATTTTAAAAGAACACAGATTCTCTCATAAATAAAAATCTAAAGGCAAAGTAGAAATACTTTGAAGCTTTCAAACTTTAAGATAGTATTACATTAAAAAAATACAGCTCAAGAATTAAGATAATCGAAAAATCTGCTGGACAAAATCTGGTAAGATACAGAGGTCTTCTAACTTGTAAGCCTACTAAAGAAATGCCCTATATGAAGGAAATTCAGGTAAAAAATGTGGGTGACAGAGTAACCCACTAGCAAGAATAGACAAAAGATGCATAGTAGAAGATGGAGAAGGAAATTCTTAAAACTTATTCTAGTTAAATATAACTAGTTGAACTTTTACTAGTTAAACCAATAATTTAAAAGCATTTAAGAAATTCTAGAGGGCTACGAAAATAGTTTAGTAGCTTATCGGTATAAAACAGTATCTATGTGATATTATTGTAACAAAAGAGGTGGGTTAGTTGATCCTGCAAGTTAATTTTTATCATCACAGAACTCAATTCTAAGTAGATCAAAATCAATTACTGACAACACAGATATCATTTTGCCTTTTCCTTCATGAAAATGGATGGTTTGTTCTGACTCACTAAGTCACCAGTAAATCACACTCCCCAGCCTACCATGTAAAGAAGCAACAAGTAAATTAACCGCCTCTTTGTTTTAGCCAAAGATATGCAGGTGAGAATTATGTCCTGACTTATTAAAAATGCAAGTTTATTCACTGCAGGCTTGCTTTACTGGATATGCATGGGACAACAGGAATTACTATTGGTATGAAGTGAAGTGAAGTCGCTCAGTCATATCTGACTCTTTGCAACCCTGTGGACTGCAGCCTACCAGGCTTCTCCGTCCATGGGATTCTCCAGGCAAGAATACTGGAGTGGCGTGTCATTTCCTTCTCCAGGGGATCTTCCCAACCCAGGGACTGAACCTGGGTCTCCCACATTGAAGGCAGATGCTTTAACCTCTGAGCCACCAGAGAAGAGGTTATTGGTATAATACTGGTATAGAAAGGACTAAATCAATTAAACAAAAGCTTGGACATGAAACGTACTTTGCTATTTTCTTTATCCTATGTGGCCAACAACATTCATGCCAGGAATCAGGTGTGACTTCACAAGGATTCAACATAACCAGTCTAGTCTTAAGGAATTGGTGCTAAATTTCTACTGTTATCTCAACTATATACATGGAAAAGCACATGAAAGAAAGAAACAGCATTTTAGAAAGTCAAGTTGCCTATACCCACACTAGTGGCAAATTCTCACTACACACTTAACTAAAAATATAGGTACAATGCATTTTACAATGTCAATACTATCTTCCTCAGAGCTCTTAATCTGAATGCATCATGTAACACGTGTTTAGGTTTTATAATACTTTATAAATATAAGTGAGTCCTAAAAAGATTGCTTTAACAAATATTTTCAGAAATAAATTATTTTAAGATGAATGAACCAAGCAATTATGCTGCAAAGAAACAAATCCTAGCAATTGACATCAAATTTTTCATGCAAAATACCTATTACATGAAAAGTACATGAAGAATGAAATGAAAACTGTTCTTATCCTGTCATAAATGATTCACTTGTACTTCTCAATAAAAGTTGTATTGTCAGAACATAAATTGAGGACTATACATTAAACTATATTTTATTTATGCTTTATTTTTTTTAGCTAATACAAGGTGCTCTCTATTGAAGCATGTCAAATGATAGCGTAACAGCTTGAAAGAGTTAATATAACTCCAAATCATGAAAAGCTTATTTCTTTCTAAGATAACATTGTACAAACAGTATATCAGTTCAGTCACTCAGTAGTATCTGACTCTTTGCGACTCCATGAATCACAGCATGGCAGGCCTCCTTGTCCATCACCAACTCCCGGAGTCCACCCATACCCATGTCCATCGAGTCGGTGATGCCATTCAGCCACCTCATCCTCTGTTGTCCCCTTCTCCTCCTGTCCCCAATCCTTCCCAGCATCAGGGTCTTTTCCAATGAGTCAACTCTTTGTATGACTTTCAGCTTCAACATCAGTCCTTCCAATGAACACCAGGACTGATCTCTTTTAGGATGGACTGGTTGGATCTTCTTGCAGTCCAAAGGACTCTCAAGAGTCTTCTCCAACACCACAGTTTAAAAGCATCAATTCTTCAGCACTCAGCTTTCTTTATGGTCCAACTCTCACATCCATACATGACCACTGGAAAAAACATAGCCTTGACGATACAAACCTTTGTTGGCAAAGTAGTTGAAAAGCAGTTGTCTCTACTTTTCAATATGCTGTCTAGGTTGGTCATAGCTTTTCTTCCAAGGAGTAGGCGTCTTTTAATTTTATGGCTGCAATCCCCATCTGCAGTGATTTTGGAGCCCCAAAATGTCTGACACTGTTTCCTCTGTTTCCCCATCTATTTCCCATGCAGTGATGGGACCAGATGCCATGATCTTAGTTTTCTGAATGTTGAGCTTTAAACCAACTTTTTTATTCTCCTCTTTCACTTTCATCAAGAGACTTTTTAGTTCCCCTTCACTTTCTGCCTTAAGGGTGGTGTCATCTGCATATCTGAAGTTATTGATATTTCTTCTGGCCATCTTGATTCCAACTTGTGCTTCATCCAGCCCAGCGTTTCTCATGATGTACTCTGCATACAAGTTAAATAAGCAGGGTGACAATACACAGCCTTGACATACTCCTTTTCCTATTTGGAACCAGTCTGTTGTTCCATGTCCAGTTCTAACTGTTGCTTCCTGACCTGCATACAGGTTTCTCAAGAGGCTGGTCAGGTGGTCTGGTATTCCCATCTCTTAGGAATTTTCCACACAGACGGAGCTTAATAAATCTATGTTGCATAAATGAACAAGTTACTGAATATACTTTTGATTTTCATTAGCTTCCATGACATTTATTTTCCATAAGGACTAATTTTAAGACAAGGCAGAAAAATATTCCATTGCTTTTATGAAGCAATGAAATTTGGTCACTTCTCTGTGTCTTCCTTATATTTCAGAGTCAGAGGCTGTATTGGCAAGAGAAAAAAAATTATACAGTTTTCTGGAGAAAGGCAGAGAACTTCATTCAGTAAGATAGTATTCATTTAACATGTGTTAAGCACTAGGCAAAAGGCACACTGAGGACTGAAAAACCAAAGCAAAGATTTATAATGTGATACAAAGTGCAAGTTGTCGTTCTTCCCATCACTTCCCACTCTTCAGCTGCTAAATCAAAATTCTTCCTTTTCTCTGAACACCCCAAACTCTTTCACAGTTCTGTCTTTACACATATTTTTCTGCCTATATAACTTTTCTCCAACTTTTTTATCTGGCAAATACCTACATATCCTGCAAGTCCCAATAGAGATCCCACTTACATTTCTTGGATCCCTCAGTAGTGTTTATCATCTCCTTCTGCTTTCCCCTGGGATTTATTTTTTTTAATCTATATTATCTTTTAACTACTCTTGCCCTCTTTACTGGACTACAGACATTTAAAGAGCATAGACTATGCCTTTTTCATCTTTGTGTTCCCTGTGGTAGCACTGTATGAGCATGAATATATAATTGTTAAAAGAAGAAATAAATATAATAGATGCAGGAAAAAGTAGAAGAGTCAGCAGAGACATTACAGATTTGAAGAGACAAACATAGTTTCTCATGCCCAACAGCACAACTGCTGTTGCAATCAATTCAGCTTGCTGGGGAGGGCTCTCATCTTCTGATTTTATAATGGCCTGGAGAAATAAATCAGGATTCATTGCTCAAATATTTGCTTTATATTTACTGGAGAACATCTACTGCATAAAGTGTAAGCTGCATTCACTTTTAAGCTGCTGGTGTATAGCCATTAGGAAGCAGTGAAAATGAAGTTTAACATTTGACTTCTTTGAGGAAGAAACATAGAATGAATTAAATGTTTTCATTTTTTTCTCCAAGAAAATGATGCAACACTAGAGTGCTCAAACGCAGAACTGCATGGCAGTGGTTTATATCTCTGATACCATCATTTTAAGTAAGTCGAGGTCAGCAGAGTTTATCATGGGCCAAACTCCAAAGTCTACAGGTCTAGACGATCTGTAGGTAGTACCATAATTACCAATCTCATTCTCTTATTCAAAGTGACAGAGTGGAGCCTCAGCATGTGAGTGGTTCATTTATGAGAAGACCTACTTATGACACATTCACCCCAGATTTCAAGCTCTAACATGCTCAACTTCATTGTTACAGATAGGGAACTGCTAGGTCAGATTCCCGTCTCGGAGTCACTTAGATGATATCTTTATGACCATTCTGACTCAGATATGGAAACCAATATGCAAAAACACTATGGACTCTTACCTTACCCTGAGTACTAGCTTTTATTTCAGACATGATTTCTGTGATATGATTCAGATAAGGGAGAGTGCAAGCGTGCGTTCTGGTCTGAAGTAATTTTCTTATCTCAGGAATAAGGAAACAAGAGGATCTCTAAATTATCACATGAAAAATATGTCAAGTCTCTCTCATCGCCACTTTCAAAAAAAATGTTTATTCAGCATTTACTATTGCCAGGCATTTGTGCTACATATTAGGTGTTCAATAAGCAATGTCACTTAAATATGTAATTACAAAATGAGATGAGGATTAAGAAAGAGAAGAACAGTGAGGGGATGATTTTAGACCCAGTCAGGGTGAGGGAGTGAGTGATCAGGGAATGTCTCTGAAAAAAGGACAATAAATGTTAAGATTGAAATGTGTAAGTGGGAGGTACTATTCAACCAATCTGGTTTTAGAGTCTTTAAAAAATATTTTCAGTCAGTTCTTTTTTCTTTGTTTATTCTATTGGCTTTTTGTGAAATGTGATGACATTATTAATGTTCCTTAATGCAAATAATAGTTCCCACTGCTTTTGTGACCACTCCTCTGCAGTCTCCCCTCCCCCCCCCCTCCATCTCAGCTGGAGTGTCAAGGTTTTGAAGTCTATAAACCCTCCCTGAATGATCTCTTTTTCTCTATTGATTCAATCCCTATATCCTTGAGACTCCCAAATCTCTGTCTTCAGTCACTTCTCAGCTCCAAATTCATAAATTCAATTGTCTGATGGAGTCTCTCTGGATAAACCAGAGATGCCTCAAATTCAACAAATATAAAACTCAATTTATATTCCCATCTAAATCTATTTTTGCTGCTATTGCCTATCTTGATTATTACAAAATCTTCTACTCTATCTCTGCTGCTAAAAGGATATAATCTTTCTCAACTTCTTTTATGTCACTCACTCCTCGTATTTACCAGTATACTCTATTCCTATTGCACATCCATAATTCAAGCCATACTCATAGCCTAAGTGGATTATTTTAAACATTTCCTAATTATTCCCCCATCTTCAGTCCAGTCCAGTCCACCCTTTTCACTACCATCAGTTACTTTTTTAAAGCAAGTATTTGATCATTCTTGCATGGTTCTCTAGTGCCCAGGACTAAGATCTACAAATCTCTTACCAGGATATTAAGGTACTCTACAATCTGATCTGTCTTTTAAAGTCTAATTTTATGCCACTGTTTTCCGCTTATTTTTGGTGGGAAAATATC
The DNA here is from genome assembly GCA_007570785.1 of Antilocapra americana. Taxonomy (NCBI): domain Eukaryota; kingdom Metazoa; phylum Chordata; class Mammalia; order Artiodactyla; family Antilocapridae; genus Antilocapra; species Antilocapra americana. The sequence continues at coordinate 131,932 of ML662331.1, read as the reverse complement.
TTACCATTTTTCATACATACCAGGCATGCTCTTTATTCTGTGTGCCTGTGTATATGCTGTTTTATCTACTTGGAAATTACTTCCCTCTGTTTCTCCACCTCTTAAACACAAGCTCATATTCCAGTAGGCTGTTAAAGATGACATCTTTTGCAATATGAACCCATTTATCTTAGTAAACATTTCTGTGTCCCCTAATACTTAGCTCATGCTTTTATTTTAGTAATTTTATTATATTATGCTTATTTGTATGTCAATCTCCCTCCACTAGACTTTTCAAGATGGCAGGAACTAGATCTTACATTTGACACATACAGTGTTGATTACACGGATGTTTGAATCATGTTTAATTATCTACATATTTATTATTAATCATCATCTTAATAATAGCAAAAACTTATTGAATGTCTACTGGGTGCCAAACAGTGAATTAGGAACTATTTAAACACTATCTCATTTTCACACCACCACCAAGAGGTAGTTGATATTGTGCTAAGTTGCTTCAGTCATGTCCGACTCTGTGCGATCCCATGGACTGTATGTAGCCTGCCATGCTCCTCTGTCCATGGGATTCTCCAGGCAAGAATACTGGAATGGGTAGCTATTCCTTTCTCTAGGGGATCTTCCCAACTCAGGGTTAGAACCCAGGTCTCCCACATTGCAGGTAGATTCTTTACTGGCTGAGCCACCAAGGAAGCTCTCTCTCTTTTTTAAAAAAATAAAATATCTCTCGTTTAAATAAAATATCTCTATTTTAAATAAAAGAACTAACACAATGATGAAATGATTTGCCCACAAATGTCATTAACTGACTGAGTCAAATTTCAGTCCCATATCATTATATTACAAGATTCATGTTCTTTCTCACTGTAGTTCTAGTCCCAATCATGCTAGTGTCATCTTAGCTAACACAGAGGGGGGAAAAAAACCTATATTCCTCTCAGAATATCTAATGTATTATCAAAATCTTACAGGATTGTTTTGATATTGATTTCTCTTGCCTTGACTAGGCACTGCTCTTATAGCATACATAAGCAGACATATAATATACAATATTCAATATTCATTAATGTATATGGAAAGAAAACTAAAATAATTGATTATTTTAAGGTTTTTTTTCTAATAGGATTACTTAACATGTGGGATGCTAAATCAAACTTTTAGAAGGAAATGAACTTTATAAATGATTGTATGCAATTGTACATCCCAAGTACTACTGTGAAAACTCCCTTGGTGAGCTCTTAGTTTAAATTTGTAATTTGTCACGGCATAACACATCATATACAATGAAGGAGGAAAATACCACATCCAGTTGGCTGATAGTTAGAGCATTTTTTTCTTCTTGCATTGAAATTATTTTTGTAAAGAGAAGAAGAAACAAAAAAAGTTTTAGGGAAAAAATTTAAAAGGAAAGAAAACAGGGAGAAAAAGCAAAGTTTCCCTTCCCACCAGTTCCGTGATGCCCTTACCAGTGCACACAGAAGGTCAACTGCTTCCAAAATCAGCTCCTGATGGCCGATGCGGCTGACTCCCAGATCCTCTAGTTCCTGATGTGTGATGCGCAGCAGCTGGTCCCCACTGATCTTTTCCCTCTCGAAATTCTTGATATACTGTTGCAAACAGTCATCAAGACCTGCAGAAGAAACATATTGAAGACCAAAATGAAAAACAAGCAAACAAACAAACAAACAAAAACAGTGGATCCAAACAAATTTTTAAAAGTAATAAAGCAAGCATTAACTCCTACCAAGTCACAAATTGAGTCCATTTCAGCTCTGCACTAGTTCAGTCATCCACCTTTTCTCAACCTATATATGGGCTTCACTAGGGTAGAAATAATCACTTCCCCCATCCTTAGCTGTTCGGTTTCTATTTGAATTTTCCTCAGCAATTACTAGAAATCTTTACCTCTCTTCTCAGCATTCTCTTCGTGGTCTGTTTCACAAAATGTGTTAATGGGCATATTCCCCTACTTCCAAGTTTTATCTCCACCCCCTCTTCCTTCTTTAACTCACAGAGGCACTATTATCCTTGTTTCAATACAAGGATATTCAATCTTCCTCTGCCACCTTAATACTACTTCAACAATTAAAAAATTAAATGTTGAAGTAAACAATTTCTTTTTTATTGACTTCTATGTTCAAACATCTGTCACCTTAAAAAAAAAAAACAAAATTCTTTCCTCGATTTCCTTGATGCTGTGTTTCCCACTAGTCTGTTATTCCCTTCAAAGCCAAATCCCTTTATTTCCTCACCTATAATGCACTCTTTAATCAACCATCATTTGCAATTTACAGATCCAAAAGCAGAAATCCATAATGGATATGGTTTTCAGGATTACTCAGGGCACTTCATAAGTGATTGGACAGGTTACAGAATGAGTGGCTTCAATAACCTATGAAACAACTTGATATAAATGTTGAACTGGATTAATAAGATTTTTAATTAAGAAATATCAAGAAAGTGAGGCAATTCTCATTATATAAAAGGTCTTGATTATATGTCAAGGAGGGAAATGAAAGGTCATAATGGGCTACAACTCAGCTGAAATGATGATGGAGCAGATATTATAAGCAGAGAAAGCAGAGACAACATTAGAAAAACTGTGCAAAGGGAAGCAAAGTTCCATAACAGAAATTATGTAGCCATTGAAAGAATAATAGAGATACTCCCCAAATCTGCCTGGTTCCTGGTATGGCAGTCTAGGATACCAGGTCACACATGTCTTCACTAAATTTCAAACTTTCTTTGTACCTTGAGTTGCCCTGCAGTCTCTCCATACTATCTGCTCTTTCTTTCACCCTCTACTGGTATGTGTACATCGCTCTTTCTTGGTTCTCTTTGCCCATTTGTTGTCAGTTCCCTTTCAGAATGCTTTCTCCAATTCTCCTAAAATATTGTTGCTCTGCATTCCAGAGACCCCTTCCTACTTGCCTTACCTCTCACTCATTACATTCTAATAGAAGAATCTCATCCACATCTATATCTTCAACCTCCATCTGAGATCTTAAACATCCACTTCAGATTTCATTCATGAATGCCAAACTTACATATCTATAGATTGTAACACATCTACAACACAACTCCTCATGTTCCCCTCCAGAGGAGTCTCCTGTAATCACCGTCTCAGTGAATGGCACCACCAACCTATCCCAGTATAAAAACTAAATACTGTATTCTAATCACTGGAAAAGTGACCAAACTACATCAATACATAAGGCATTTTACAGATACCTAGAAAATCTAATAAATCTAGACATACAAGATTTTGCTCTAGAACCCATGTGGTTAAATTTTATATTGACAATTCTCATACAGTTGTGAGATGATATAGCCATGTTAAACTCTTGATTTAATTCAGAGATAAGCTGGCCATTACTCTTAATTTGTAAGTAAAAGTATATTTATTCTTTGCTCTTTTTCCTCTATTCAAATTTAATTCTATTTAACCAAAAAAATAAGAAAACGTTTTCTCCAAAACCCTTTATGCCACTCAGTACAGTTCAGTTCAGTCACTCAGTCATGTCCAACTCTTTGTGACCCCCTGAGCTGCAGCACGTCAGGCCTCCCTGTCCATCACCTACTCCCAGAGTTTATTAAAACTCATGTCCACTGAGTCGGTGATGCCATCCAACCATCTCATTCTATGTTGTCCCCTTCTCCTCCTGCCCTCAATCTTGCCCAGCATAAAGGTCTTTCAAATGACTCAGCTCTTTGCATCAGGTGGCCAAAGTATTGGAGTTTCCACTTCAACATCAGTCCTTCCAAGGAACACCCAAGACTGATCTCCTTTAGGATGGAGTGGCTGGATCTCCTTGCAGTCCAAGGGATTCTCAAGAATCTTCTCCAACACCACAGTTAAGAAGCATCAATTCTTCAGCACTCAGC
>ML662331.1:113829-127647 GCA_007570785.1 Antilocapra americana | reverse complement strand
TTTCACTTTCATTAAGAGGCTCTTTAGTTTCTCTTTACTTATAAGGGTGGTATCATCTGCATATCTGAGGTTATTGATATTTTTCCCAGCAATCTTGATTCCAGCTTGTGCTTCCTCCAGCCCAGTGTTTCTCATGATGTACTCTGCATACAAGTTAAATAAGCAGGGTGACAATAAACAGCCTTGATGTACTCCTTCTCCTATTTGGATTCAGTCTGTTGTTCCATGTCCAGTTCTAACTGTTGCTTCTTGACCTGCATATAGGTTTCTCAAGAGGCAGGTCACTAGAAAATTCTAAATTGCAACAAAAGTTAGGCAATACCTGATTTAACAAATAGGAAATAATTTGAACAAGAATAACAAACAGTGGAGCATCCATGCCATGGAATACTACTTAGCAATTAAAAAGGAACAACTGACATAGACAATAACTGAATGGAGCTCAAAGAGTATTATGTTGAGTGAAAATGACTGATATGAAAGAGTTTACTGCAAGATTCCATTTATATTATATAGTGAAAATGAAGAAATTATTGCAGCAGAAAATATATCAGTAGTTGCAAGAGATTGGGTACATGAAGGCTATCACTATAAAGCAGCAAGAGGGAGACTTTGGAGGTGATGAAACTGTTTTGTACCCAACTGTGATATGGTAATGCAAATCTATATACATACTAAAACTTATACAACTGTAATGCCAATGCCAAAATTATTCTGCAAATTAAAAAATATATATTACAAATGAACTACAGGCTATGTAATATTTGGACAATATTAATTTTGCAATATAATTTAATTTATTACTTGGAAAATACTAAAATTTTTACGGAAAAAATTTTCCTTCTCATATCATTTTATCATAGTGACTGATATAAAAGACCCAGACAAGTGAATATTGTTTCCAGCATTCCTTTCAGCAACTATTAGTACCTACTACTAATTTTGGGGCAATGTGCATTCAAAGGAGACTTTGAAAAGTCTCCTTCACCCTGCTAATTGGCAGAGCTGAGAGACTATAAACAAAATTCTCTCTAAGAAGCTAATATAATATAGGATGTATAGAGTGATGCAGTAGAAAACCACTCAGTGACTGTGGTCTTTACAAGACTTCTTAGATGGCCAAGCTCCCCTGTAGGGACAACCACCATTTCTACTTTTCTCCCCAAACCCAAGTTTTTCCTCTAAACATTTAACGTCTTTAGTTCAGTTCAGTCGCGTCTGACTCTTTGTAACCCCATGGACTGCAGCACATCAGGCTTTCCTGTCCCTCACCAACTCTGGGAGCTCACTCAAACTCATGTCCATCGAGTCAATGATGCTATCCAGCCATCTTATTCTCTGTTGTTCCCTTCTCCTTCTGCCTTCAAGCTTTCCCAGCATCAGGGTCTTTCCTAATGAGTCAGTTCTTCACATCAGGTTGCCAAAGTACTGGAGCTTCAGCTTCAGCATCAGTCCTTCCAATGAATATTCACAACTGATTTCCTTTAGGATGGACTGGTTGGATCTCCTCGCAGTCCAAGGGACTCTCAAGAGTCTTCTCCAACACCACGGTTCAAAACCATCAATTCTTTGGCACTCAGCTTTCTTTATAGTCTAACTCTCACATCCATACATGACTACTGGAAAAACCATAGCTTTGACTAGATGGACCTTTCTCGGTAAAATAATGTCTCTGTTTTTAATATGTTGTCTAGGTTGGTCATAGCTTTAGCTTCTCTTCCAAGGAGCAAGTGTCCTTTAATTTCATGGCTGCAGTCACCATCTGCAGTGATTTTAGAGCCTCCAAAAAGTAAGGTCTCTCACTGTTTCCATTGTTTCCACGTCTATATGCCATGAAGTAATGGGACCTGATGCCACGATCTTAGTTTTCTGAATGTTTAGTTTTAAGCCAGCCTTTTCACTTTCCTCTTTCACTTTAATCAAGAGGATCTTTAATTCCTTTTTGCTTTCTGCCATAAGGGTGGTGTCATCTGCATATCCGAGGTTATTGATATTTCTCCCAGCAATCTTGATTCCAGCTTGTGCTTCATCCAGCCCAGCATTTCTCATGATGTACTTTGCATATAAGTTAAACAAGCAGTGTGACAATATACAGCCTTGTTATACTCCTTTCCTGATTTGGAACCAGTCTGTTGTTCCATGTCTGGCTCTAACTGTTACTTCTTGACCTGCATACAGGTTTCTCAGGAGGCAGGTCAGGTGGTCTCGTATTCCCATCTCTTTAAGAATTTTCCACAGTTTGTTGTCATGCACAGTCAAAGCCTGTAGTGTAGTCAATGAAGTAGAAGTAGATGATTTTCTGTAAATTCTCTTGTTTTTTCTATGATCCAACAAATGATGGCAATTTGATCTCTGGTTCCTCTCTCTTTTCTAAATCCAGCTTGAAATCTGGAAGTTCTCAGTTCATGTACTGTTGAAGCCTAACTTGGAGAATTTTGAGCATTACTTTGCTTGAGCCAAATTGAGGAAGTACAGCAAGGGAGGGATGGAAAAAAAAAAAGATAAACGGGTGGTATCATGAAGATGAACCAAAAAAAAAAAAAATTCAAGACAAGCAGTACAAGACTATGGTAAAGGAAAACTCCCAGTCAGTTGACCACAATTCAAAGTCCACTCTTAATCTGACAACAAGGAGACTATCAGTGACTTCCATCAGAATATCATAATAGTAAAACCATAAGTCAGACAGAGAATGAGTTGAATGGTGAGAAGTTAGAGGCCTTCCGTATAGAATATTCTTTTAGGAGATTGTATGGTATTGATGAAGATGGAGAGTTGATAAGGAGGTATCACATTGGGACAAAGGGGCTATTGTTATATCAACAAGACTATATGGTGAAAGGATCTAAAGGTGAATAATGTCACCATTTATCCATTTGCAAGTTTACATAGTAACTGACTGACAAAGCAAGGATTAAAACCTAGTGCCAAAGGATTCTGAAGTCCAATCTGTTTTGATTGGACTACATCAGATCATTTCAAGGTTAAAAAAAACAGACCTCAACAATAATCTGTATGCTTGCAGAAAGAGATAAATGGAGATAGAAACATACAGTTATTAAAATCAACAAAGGACAACATAGGACAGGAGCTATAAAATCGCATTCTTCAAGAGATACATGGAAAAATTATTTAAAGCTACCAAGTCATGAATTCCATGTAAGTGTATTCTGATAAATAGAATAGAATAGGGGACCTGTTTGACATTTGATCTGATGCTGTATTCAAATGAATAAATGGACAAACATTGCAAAGTTTTTAGATATCACTGAAATCAATGCAATACATGCTGACTTGAAAACTCCTTGTCCTTATGTTCTTCAATTCCATCTTTCAGTCACCCTCCTTCTATAAACCAGCAGTTTCTCTACAACAAATAGTATATGATTTCTTTTCACACAGATTCCCAAGAAAACCAGATAAAATAGAAAAACGAAGTTCAGTTTTCTTCTGGGTCTGTTCTGATATACTTTGTCCTAATTTCTTCTAGAAAATGTTAAGCTGGCAATACTTTTCCATTATTTCCAAGTGGAAAAGATGATTCTGATTAACAGTGATACCTTCAACTTATTTATTTTGTGCTGTGTGCCAAGCACTGTTTTAAGAACTTCACAAACATTTTCTCATTTAATCTGTAGGACACTCTTATGGATTACATATAATTATCTTGATTTTACAGATAAGAAAATGGACATTTAGAGATCATGCTCTGGATCCCATAGCTTAATAAATAGTAGAGTCAAGTCTAAAACCAAGTCCATCTGACACCAAATCTCTACCTTTAAAGCCTATGCTAAATTAGAAGGAATTAGAATTCTTCCCAAAGTGATCATCTATAACATACTAGAAAGACATTATATCAAAAATATTTTTTCTATTTTCCATTTGAAACTTTAAAGACATTGTTTTACAATCCCTTTATTTAAATTTTACTTGAATTGGGAGGGAGGTGGGAGGGGAGTTCTGGAAGGGGAACACATGTATACCCATGGCAGATTCATGTCAATGTATGGAAAACCAACACGATAATGTAAAGAAAAAAATAAATAAATAAATTTAAAAAATAAAATAAAAAAGGGGGTTTAAGTATGTCATTTACATGTACACAAGCATGCACAACTCAGCAGGAGAACACAAATTAAAAAGTAGATGAGACTTATTCCCTCCCTAAAATGAATTACTAGAGTTAAATTTTTTTCTGATTTCAAAATATATTTTAAATGTATAAAACTTAGTTTTAAATCTTTTAATAAGCATGTAGCATTGATAAATATAAACTCAAGAGCACTTAGCTAAATCTTGAGGCCTTTATTCTAATATGCTATGTAACATCTTTTCATATTTTATATATGTAAGGAAGCACATATACAGGCATGCTTTTAAAAAATAATTTTCTACTGATCTATTACATTTCCCATAGGACTACAGAGAGGTCTTTATTATCACTGTATATATCTGTTGCCTAGGTAAGTGTTTTTTACTTGGAAGGTCAGTAAGGATTTTTAAGTAAATTATAAACCATCTTTTATGTTCACTGGTTTGTCAACAGTTAAATTAATATTCCTAATCTACTTTTACTAATAAGATACAATTTTCCCCATATTTTTTTCACTGTAGAATAAAACACAAGTGTTTTTTTCACGGTTCTCCTTAAAGGTTTGTTTCCAAGATTACTTGGTAAAATCATTCATCTATGAACATAATATTTCTACAAATGTTTAATTAAGATTTTACAATAACTTTTTCCTAGAGTGTGAAAAATGAAAATAATAATACCCTGTGGATGTGATAGGAAACGAAGTATTTCTTTTTGGATTGATGCTATGGGAATAACGCAGTCATATTATGCCTTTAGGAGATGATGTGTTGAATATTTGCTTATTGCTGTTATTGTTTAAGAAATAAAGTTTAAATTTATAAAAAAAGTAGATGAGAAAAATATGGTTGAGAGAAAATATGATTAGTCATTAAATGGGATCCAGAAATAATGGTAATACACAAACTTCATAACAATGAAAATTATTAGACTTGCTAAAGTGTGGGAGGAGCTAGAACACTGCATATAAATTTCCTAGAAGATAATGAAGAAGAAAACTGGATCAGGTACACAGTTAAAAATACTCATTAGAAAAGCAAACAAATTTCTAGGAAGTTCACCTATTCCTGATTTGTTGTTCAGTTCCTAGGTTGTGTGCAACTCTTTGTGACCCCATGGACTGCAGCATGCAAGGCTTCCTGTCTTTCATTATCTCCCAGAGTTCGCTCAGATTCATGTCCATTGAGTTGGTGATGTCATCAAACCATCTTATCCTCTGCTGCCCCTTTCTCCTTTTGCCTTTGATCTTTCCCAGCAGCAGGATCATTTCCAATGAGTTGGCTCTTTGCATCAGATGGCCAAAGTATTGGAGTTTCAGCTACAGCATCAGTTCTTCCAATGTATATTCAGGGTTGATTTCATGTGGGATTGACTGGTTTGAGCTCCTTATAATTTAAGGGACTCTCAAGAGTCTTCTCCAGCACCACAGTTCAAAAGTGTCAAATACTGAAGCCAAAAAAAGATTTCCCATTGGCAGAAATTCTTGTGTGATGTAATGAATACTGCCTTCAATAAACCCCTTTAGTAAACACAACTATAGGTTCTAATTGGAGTCTCTTACAGCAATGTTGAAATACATTATTCCTAAAATTTTATTGTCTGATATGCCAAATAGTAACTGATTATCACAAAGACAAAAAATACTCATACTTACTGGCTTTAAATATGTTACAGTTCCTCAATAGAGGTTCTAATTCTAAGAAGAAAATAGCTAGTAGAGTCTCACTTTTCTAATAATAAAAATAAATGGGTGAGTTGGAGTTGAATCATCTTTGGAAAATCGATAGTTTGTCAACAGGTGTTTAAAATGTTTTGAGGATACATACTGTATATTGAATTGAAAATAAAAGACTCCTACTGTCATACTTCTAATCTTGAAAAGCACACTTACAGATTTTGACTTATAAAAGTACAAGTCACAGGCAATAAAAGAAAAAAATAAGTTGGACTTCATCAAAAATAAGTAATTTTGTTCATTAAAGCACACTGTAAACAAGAGTGAAAAGGCATTCATGGAATGGGAGAAAATATTTGCAAATGAGAAATCTGGCAAGGGACAGAATAGATAGAGAACTCCAGAATAAAGAACTCACCTGTAACTCAACAACAAGGAAAAATGTTGATTAATAAATGGCAAAAGCCTTAAATAGACATTTCTTCAAAGAATAATTGTATATAGATGCCCAATAAGCCCATTAAAAGATGTTCAACATCACTAGTCACTAAGGAATACAAGCCAAAATTATAATGAAATACTACCTCATATCCATTAGGATAGCAATGATCCAACAAAACAAAATAAACAAGATACAAAACAAGTGCTGTCAAGGATGTGGATAAACACCATTAATAGGAATATAAAATGATACAACCACTATGGAAAAGAGTACAATAGTTAATCCAAAAAAATGGAAAAAAACGAACTACCATGTAATTCAGTAATTTCACTTCTGGAGCCAAAAGAAGTGAAAACAAGGTCTCAAAAAGGTATCTGTCAACCATAAATTCCTGAAATATCTCTCCCCTTATCTTTCCCCTGGTAACCAGAAATTCCTTCTCCAAGTCTGTGAGTCACTTTCTGTTTCACAAATAAGTCCATTTGTTTAATTTTTGTATATATTATATTCTAAATGTATAACCAATAAAGACAATGTATATCACAGGGAACTCTGTTCCATATCATTTAACAGCCTAACTGGGAAAATAATTTGAAAAAGAATAGATATTTGTATAAATGAATCACTTTGTCGTACACCTGAAATTAACAAAACATTGTTAATCAACTATACTCCAATATAAGAAGTTAAAAAAATCTGTATACCTATGTTCATAGCAGCATTATTTACAATAAACAAAAGGTGGAAACACCCCAAGTGTCCATCAACAGATGAACAAACAACAGAATATTTTTCAGTCTTAAAAAAAAGGAAAGAAATGCTGACACATGCTATAAAATGGATGGCCCCTGAGCACAAAGTGAAATAGACCATTCACAAAAGGACAAATACTATATGACTGAAATTTCATGAGGTACCTAGAATACCTAGAATTCATAGACATAAAGTAGAATGCTGGTTGCCAAGGGCTGAGAGAAGGAGTGTTTAATAGGTACAGAGTTTCAGTTTTACAAGATGAATTGTTTTATGGATAGATATTAGTGATGGTAGCTTAACAATGTGAATGGACATAATATCACTGAAATGCACATTTTAATATGTCTAAAATAGTAAATATGATGCTGTGTGTATTTTATAATTTAAAAAATTTTAATGATTAAAAATGGTAAATTGTACATTATGTATATATTAAAAAGTACAAGCTAACTAAAAAATTCAGTTCCGTTCAGTTGCTCAGTCATGTCCAATTCTTTGCAAACCCATGACTGCAGCATGCCAAGCCTCCCTGTCCATCACCAACTCCCAGAGTTTACTCAAACTCATGTTCATTGAGTTGGTGATGCCATCCAACCATCTTATCCTCTGTTGTCCCCTTCTCCTCCCGCCTTCAATTTTCCCAGCATCAGGGTCTTTTCAAATGAGTCAGCTCTTCGCATCAGGTGGCCAAAGTACTAACCTTAGCCTAAATTTACTACCTTCAAATTTTAAATAGACTTAAGCATTTGGGAAAATATATGTGTTTATGAAAGCCACATCTGTAATTTACTATTTTATATTTGATTACAAATGCTATGTTCCTGTGTAATTAAGTTTCTCTAACAGAAATACAACTCTTCTTTTTGTGGACTACAAAGAAACCATCAAAAGCAATGATTTACTAAATTCAGGGAATCTTACATGAAACTCATCAAAATATCTCAACCAAGCTAATACATCATAAAAAAATAATTAGCCTAATCACAACAGGATTTAATACAGCTATCTTTTATTTTTTAATATTTTCATTTAATGTCTGAACAATATTGTTTAATGTGAAGACATGCCAAAAGTTTCAGCAATATGTGGATTCTGAATTTTATAAAATAATTGTACATTAGCTATATCAAGGGAGGAAAGCAATTTTGTATCCAAACACCATCCACATAAATGTTGAAGGAACAGTAGCAGATAGGATTAATCAGTCATCTTTGAGTGCTGCGAGAGATTTCCTTCTCTGGGGAGGGAGGAGGGGGGTAGGCGGTGTTTTCCCAGTTTTAATGTGGGGACAACCTGGGTCATGCCATTATAGAGGGCAAAACTTCTGGAGAGTCATCTAATCTTGCTTTATCTCAGCCCCAGGCTTCCCTTCATATTTTTGATTTTCTTCAGATTTAAATCAGATTCCTAAATCAGTAACCATTCCTTAGCACAGACCTGTATACGATTTTCCTCTGACCAACTAGCTTGCTGAGATAGGAATATCTCCCTTTCTGGCCCAATATAAGGATCCCTCCTAAGTGCTTTTCCATTTCCTGATATCAACTTTCATTTACACATTCAACAAGTATTTATCAAATGCCTAGTTATGATCTAGGTATTATTCTAGGGGATATAAATAAAAGGTAAGCAGAAATAGACATGGTCCCTTCCTTCATGGAACTAACAGTTTAATGAGAAAGAAGACCATTACATAAAGAATCACACAAGCAACTCTGACATGTAAATCGAAGGAAAAGTATCTTTGAGTGGTGCTTCAAAAGCCTGTAATAGGGGGATATGACCAAATTCAACGGTTCAAGGGTAGGTTTTCTGTGAGCAGTATGACAATAGGAGTGTGAGCCACTTACACAACGGGGGAGGGAAGAGCATAAGATTCTGGAAATAGCAAAGATCCAAAGGTGGGACAGAGGATGGAGAATATGAAGCACTGAAAGAAGGCCAGCATTCTTGAAGGCTGCATTCAGATTTGTGCTCACAAAAGCTCCTGCTGGCTTCAATGTGTAGCATAGGGACTTGTGACCAGTTTACCTTTTGCCAAGAAAAGATCGTCTTTGGCAGCAACTCATCTTCCTGCTCAGTACCTTCACTTCTCAAGTTATTCCAGTCATGGGAGTTGAATACAGCTTTCCCAAACATGTCTTTTCTTGGGCTATTTCATTCCTCCATGCTACCTACACCACACCTTCCCCCCGCACCACCACCTAGTCTCCTACTAGTATCAAAAAGTAAGGGGGAAAAAACCTAGAAGTATAACCTATCCCAGGTTATTTATACCTGAACAACAAATCAAAAATCAATGGAAAAAATGCGATAAAGGTAGAAACATCTTTTAAAATGGTGATTCAAAAAAAAAAAAAAACAAAAAACAGTATGGTAACAGAAAGTAAAAAACTGTCCTTAGAAGTTACAGCTGATCATTTTAATCCAAACTTATGCAAATCATTAATTCTGAGTGAAATAACTTCCCCAAAAGAAAAGTGTAACATTAAAGTAATAACTATAGAAACAAAGGGTACCATCCACTAGTAAACCTAGTCTCATTACATCTTATATGATGCTTTCCTAATTACAAATCTTACATAGCATTCCAAATTCACTGTGTGCACCCTCCTCCTCTGGTACACACACATACCAAAACACCGACACACTTTTTGCCACAATAAATGTCTATAACAGACAATAACTAGTCAAAAATTTGACAGGTAAAAGCCTAAAAGAAATTTTTGGTGTTTTAAAACATTTTGTTAAATTTACTTATTTTCAATTGCAGGATAATTGCTTTATAGAATTCTGTTGCTTTTTGTCAAACATCAACATGAATCAGCCATAGGTGTACATATATCCCCTCCCTCTTGAACCTTGCTTCCACTTCCTTCCCCATTCCACACCTCTAGGTTGATACAGAGACCTTTTGAGTTCTCTGATTCATAAGGCAAATTCCCATTGGCTATCTGTTTTACATATGATATGACTCCTATAACAGGTTATAAAATATTAGACTCAATTTAATTTTCAATCCCTTTTGGATCACAGCCTTGTCCTGGAAAAGGGGCTTGTGTAAATCAATGAAGATATGAGCCAAGCCATGCAAGGCCACTCAAGAGAGATGGTTCATAGTAGAAAGTTCCAACAAAATGTGGTCCCCTGGAGGAGGGACTATGCTAAAGCCGTAGACTGTGTAGATCACAACAAATGGTGGAAAATTCTTAAAGAGATGTGAATACCCGACTACCTTACCTGTCTCCAAAGAAAACTGTATGCGCTTCAAGAAACAACAGTTACAGCCTTACATGGAACAAATGACTGATTCAAAATTGGGAAAGGAGTATAACAAGGCTGCATACTATCACCCTATTTATTTAACTTATATGCAGAGTGTGCTAGGTTGGATGAATCATAAGCTGGGATCAAAATGGTCAGAAGAAATATCAACAACCTCAGAAATGCAGGTGATATCACACTAATGGCAGAAAGTGAAGAGGAACTAAAGAGCCTCTTGATAAGGATGAAAGAGGAGAGTGAAAAAGCTGACTTAAAACTCAACGAGAAACTAAGATCATGGCATCTGGTCCCATCACTTCAAGACAGATAGACAGGGAAAAAGTGTAAGCAAGCAGTGACAGATTTTATTTTCTTGGTCTCCAAAATTACTGCAGATGGTGACTGCACTTCCTCCTTGGAAGGAAAGCTATGATAAACCTAAACAACATATAAAAGGCAGAGACATCACTTTGCCAACAAAGGTCTGTCTAGTCAAAGCTATGTTTTTTCCAGTAGTCATGTGCAAATGTGAAAGTTGGACCATAAAGAAGGCTGAGGGCCGAAGAATTGATGCTTTTGAATCGTGGTGCTGGAGAAGTCTCTTGAGAGTTTTGGACAGCAAGGAGATCAAATCAGTCAATCCTAAAGTAAATCAACTGAAGCTCCACTTGATGTGAAGAGTCGACTCACTGGAAAAGGCTCTGATGCTAGGAAAGATTGAAGGCGAGAGGAAAAGGGAGCGAAAGAGAATGAGATACTTAGATAGCATCACAGACTCAATGGACATGAATTCGACCAAACTCTGGGAGATAATGAAGGACAGGGAAGCCTGGCCTGATGCAGTCTATGGGGTTGGGAAGAGTAGGAAACCACTTAGCAACTGAACAACAAAGATAGGCTGTATTCTGCCCTGATTGGCTGATTCCAAGCCTGTACTTTGCCCCAATTCGCTGCCATCTAGCCTGTACTTTGCTCTGATTGGCTGACTCCTACCCTGTGCATTGCCATGATTGGCTGGCTACTAGCCTGTACTTTAATTAAGGAAAATAAGTAAAACCACTAGGCCACTCACATATGGTCTAAATCATACCCCTTACCATTATACAGTGAAGGTGCCACATGGATTCAAGGGATCAGACCTGCTAGAAAGAGTGCCTGAAGAATTATGGACAGAAATTTGTAACACTGTACAGGAGGCAGTGACCAAAACCATCCCAAAGAAATAGAAACTGCAAGAAGGCAAAGGTTACGTAGAGGCTTTACAAATAGCTGAGGAAAGAAGATAAGTGAAAAGCAATGGAGAAAGGGAAAGACAGACCCAACCAAATGCAGAGTTCCAGAGAACAGCAAGGAGCAATAAGAAGGCCTTCTTAAATGAACAATGCCAAGTAGAGGAAAAACAACAGAATAGGAAAGACAGGAGATCTCTACAAGAAAACTGGAGGTATCAAAGGAACATTTCATGCAAGGATGAGCATGATAAAGGAGAGAAATAGTAATGACCTAAGAGAAGCAGAGAAGATTAAGAATGGTGGCAAGAGCTCGGGAGAACTAAGATGGCAGAGGAATAGGATGGGGAGACCACTCTCTCCCCAATAAATACACCAAAAGAACTTTTAAAGGCCGAGCAAACTCCATAAAACAACATCTGAATGCTGGCAGAGGACATCAGGCATCTGGAGGGGCAGCCCATTGCCGACGAGAGGAGGTAGGACAAAAAAAAAAAGTAAAGGGAGAGACAAAAAGTTAGGGACGGAGATCCGTCCCGGAAGGGGAGTCTGGAAAAAAGAATGGTGGCAAGAATACACAGAACTGTACAAAAAAGGTCTTAATGACCTGGATAACCATGATGGTGTGGTCATTCCCCTAGACGCAGACATCCTGGAGTGTGAATTCAAGTGGGCCTTAGGAAATATTACTACAAACAAAGCTCAAGTAGAGGTGATGGAATTCCAGATGAGCTATTTCAAATCTTAAAAGATGATGCTGTTAAAACGCTGCACTCAATATGCCAACAAATTTGGAAAATTCAACAGTGGCCACAAGACTGGAAAAGGGAGTTTTCATTCCAATCCCAAAGAAGGGCAGTGCCAAAGAATGTTCAAACTACCAGACATTTGCACTCATTTTCCATGCTATTACGATTATGCTCAAAATCCTTCAAGCTAGTCTGCAGCAGTACATGAACCAAAAACTTCCAGATGTACAAGCTGGGCTTTGCAAAGGCAGAGGAACCAGATATCAAATTGCTAAAATATGTTGGATCATAGAAAAATCTAGGGAATTCCAGAAAACATCTGCTTCATTTACTATGCTAAAGTCTTTGACTGTGTGGATCACAACAAACTGGAAAATCTTTAAGAGATGGGAATACCAGACCACCTTGCCCATTGCCTGGGAAACCTGTGTGCAAGCCAACAAGCAACAGTTACAACCTTACATGTAACAGCTGACAGGTTCTAAATTGGGAAAGGAATATGATAAGGTTGTACACTGTCACCCTGTTTATTTAACTTATATGCAGAGTACATCATGCAAAATGCTGGGCTAGATGAATCGTAGGTGGGGATTAACATTGTTAGGAAAAATATCAACAACATCAGATATACATAAGATTCTACTCTAATAGCAGAAATTGAAGAGGAACTAAAAAGCCTTTTGATGAGGTTGAAAGAGAAGAGTGAACAAGCAGACTTGAAACTCAACATTCAATAAACTAAGGTCATGGCATCTGGTCCCATCACTTCATGGAAAATAGATGGGAAAAAGTGGAAGCAGTGATAGATTTTATTTTCTTGGCTCCAAAATCACTGCAGATGGTGACTGCAGTCATGAAATTAAAAGACACTTCCTCCTTGGAAGGAAAGCTATGACAAACCTACACAGTGTATAAAAAGCAGAGACATCACTTTGTCAACAAAGGTCCATATAATCAAAATAATGGTTTTTCCAGTAGTCGTGTATTGATATGAGTGGGACCCTAAAGAAGGCTGAGTGCCTTAGAATTATGGTGCTGGAGAAGACTCTTGAGAGTCCCGTGAACTACAAGGAGATCAAACCAGTCAATCCTAAATGAAATCAACCCTGATTACTCATTGGAAAGACTGATGCTGAAGTTGACGCTTCAATACTCTGGCCACCTGATGCGAAGAGCCAACTCACTGGAAAAGGTCCTGATGCTGGGAAAGACTGAAAGCAAAAGAAGGGGGTGGCAGAGGATGAGATGGTTAGATAGCATCCCTGACTCAAGGGACATGAATCTGAACAAACTCTGGAAGATAGTGAAGGATAGGGAAGTCACAAAGAGTCAGACACAACTTAGTGACTGAACAACAACAACAAATTTTCAGTCAACATTTACCTTCCATCTAATGTTTGTATCACTTAGTTTTACTGAATACTGAAATTTAAAATGCTATGAATTTTGACCTTTAACACAAAGCTAAAATGTATTCATAAGGATTTATTTTTAAGATTAAAAGAATCTAGTCATTTCTAGGTTGTCTATTAAAAACATAAATTCTGATACTGAATTTTATATTTGTGCTCCTTTATATAGCAGAATCAATATATAATATCATTCGA